>VDFB02168118.1:109090497-109194058 GCA_007258455.2 Sequoia sempervirens
GGATAGTAAAACCTATTTGTGGGTAAATCATGACAAAACTAAGAACCCACAGTTGATAATATTTCAAGCTTTATGCTCTCAGAATGAACTTATTTCCTATAAACTTTATATTTCTGAGTATAAAGATAAATTTGCTAGGCTTAGAACTCTGCCTAGTAAATTAAGATTGCTACACATAATGAAAAATCAGTCAAGTCAATGTATAATTTTTTACAGTTTTGTGTTTGTAAAACTTATATTTTGAGTTAGTTTAGGATTAGGATAGATTAGTGTTAGTTTTTGGTTTAGTTAGCTTTCCTTTGTTTTGTCTTTTTTTTCCTTTTCTTGTTCTTTTTGTTTTTTTTTGTAAATATTCTACTTTTTCTTCTGTTGTAAATAGCTTGGATGTTTGTTTGTTTGTCCTTTTCTTTTTGTCTCTCTATTTACCTTGCTCTTTTGCTTTCTATTTTTTTTGTTCTTTTGCGGTTTCTCTATTCTTTCCCATCTTAAAATGGTGGTTGTTATCTGAAACATACTCTAGTCATTTGGAGAGAAATGGTTTAGATATTTTCAGGTCTGCTGATTGGGTTATTTTGTCCTAAACTTTTGTCTTATGCCCATTGACAATAAGAGTTGTGGAAGGTCTTGAAAATAAGGTGCAAAGTAAGTACCCTTCATTAGCTCTCCCTGAATCTTTCACAAATCAATAAGATGATCTCCTCTTGTAATGGTATATTTGTCCTAGGATGGCAACATTGTAAGACTTCAGTGAAAAATCTGATTTTCCAAGTGTTGTCATGAGGTCCATGGTAGTTTTCAACCCAGACCAGATGTTGAACATTTGACATATTGAAAGGAAAAGATAATTAAATGAAATATCTGAAACCTTAAAAGAAAAAGAAAAGAATTATCAAAAGAGAAAAGAGATTCAATATGAATGGGTGATTCCAGTATCTCTACTGGGGCTATGGACGTCTGACTGGTAGTAGAGCAATGTTGTGAGAAAACTAGAGGTATCTCCGTCAGGGCTATGGACACCTGACTGGTAGTAGAGCAATGCCCAGGATATCATTGCATGATAGCTAAAGGAAATCAACTCATGTAGTTCAAATCTTACACGTTGTTGTCCAAAAGATGAGGAAAACTTCATGAGACAGTGATGCACAATGCACAATCAAGCACACACATAGATTTTGGGGTAGCTATTCTTGACTTACATTTGAGATCCTAGCTCAACCTTGCTTCTAAAACTGAACCAATTGGCGTTGTGATGTTCATGAACCAGGAGTTCTGGGTAGCTGAATCCTTCAGATTCTTCAAAATGGTTAAACCATTTTCCTAGCCGAGTCCCCAATTTTTATGCCCTACATAACCACCCCATTTTGATTTGGAACAAAATGGGTCCCCCTTTCTTTTGTTTTCTTTGCCTTTGGTTTTTGCTTTTGCTCTTGGGGTTCTTCGGGTTTTCTCTTGAGTTCAGGATTTTCCATCCCATTCAGATTTTCCTAGATCTCGCTCGAACTTTGGCTGAACGTTTGTTGTTTGGGGATTTTTGGTCTTCGCGGAATTCTGCGTGGACTGGATTTTCTCGATGTCTTCCTTTTTTGCAGTTTCCTTCTCTTCTCGATTTTCCTGAAATCTATTGTTCCCTGTTTCTTCCGGATTTTCCGGGATGTCTTCTCCTTCGCGGAAATCCATCCCACGCTGATTTCCTCAGAATTTGTGAAATGTGAAGAAATATGGAGTAGCAGGCTAGTTAATAAATGATTATGCATTTTACGTTTAATTGATGCTATTTCAAGATCTCACATGCTGTTCCTAGATTGATAATGATCAAATTAAGTTTTTAATGGGTGTTTTCATGCTTATTCCGCTGGAATCCGCCTTACTCAGAATTCTCTAAAATTCCTCCTTGGCTTGGATTCCGCGAGTCGGCCTGAAACCCGAACTGTTTGTATGATCATTTTGTTTGAAAATTTAACAGTACCCTACTGACATAGGATTCATTTTAGTGATGATTTTGATTATTTAACGTCTGTATATGTGATCTTTATTGTGGTTTTCTTTGTTGAATGTAGGATTAAATCACATACAAGATGGTATTTGTCAAGGGAGCTCAGCTGGAATGCATTCTCCAATTCAGTTGGTCATAAAAATTAGCTAAGAAGAAAGTCGACAAGACCTTGCAGATGTCTTGCCGACTACCAGTGCATTTTGCTCAACATGTGTCTATGTTACATTTCAGCAAGACCCCAAAGATGCCACGGAAACCAAAAATCACATACAAGCATCTATTGCCAAGACATCATTCATTGTCTCGGTGACTAGGAGTTTCCTATCGGCATAAGTTTGTCTTCGGGGAAGGGTCTTGGTGAAATCTCCATGTCTCGTCGACCGGCGTCAAAAAGATTCATACATTGGCAGAAGGTTTTGTCTTCACTAGGAAGTCTTAGCGTGTTCACGAAGTCTCCCCGACTAACAAGAATAATCTAATACTTTGGTGGGAGTTTTTCTTCGGAGAGATGTCTCAGCAAAATCTCAATGTCTTGCCGATCGTCGATAAGAACATAGGTCGGGGAGAGTGGTTCACCTTCAGCGTAAATTTTGGCTGAAGTGCTGAAGTCTTGGTGAAACGAAAGGGTCGCTAGGAGTCTTAGCGACAAGGAAGGAGGCCCCAAACAAAATCAAAGGTTTTTCAAAGGATAAAACCTTCGGCATAATTTCTGGCCGAAGAGGTGAGGTCACAACGACAAAAGCGGCATCGGCAGGAGTCATCTTCTTCAGCATATGGTCTTGGAAAATTCATAAAGTCACACTGACATGCCACAAAGGGATTTTATTAGTGGTCTTCGATGAGAGAATTAATAAGTCTCATCAACCAAAGAAAGAACATGTGGAGGCTTTCGCCGAGACATAGGGTTTCTATAGAACATCTCCCTGATAGTAGATTGCTACGGCGACACATGGCGAATAAAGAAAATGCATCGGTGTAACTGTAGAAAGGTCTTGGCAACAACAGAATTCAGCAAAGGGAAGCTTTGGTCGGTGTAAGTCTCACCAATTGAAGAGAGTCTCAGTGACATAGAGGAAGCTCAGTGAAGGTGAAAGAAATCGGTGAAAGGTCCTACCAATACAAAAGGTCTCTGCGACAGTAGGGTGAGGTTGCCAAGAGGTGTTGTGTTCGGCAAAAATTTTTGCCGAAGGGGAAGGGTCCTGCCATTAAGATGAGCTCGCCGAAGGATATGGGACTCGATGAATGTCTCACTGACTCATGAAGGTCATGCTGAAACAAAAAGAGAAGCTAGCGCAGGAAGGTCAACAAAAGGAATTCAAGGAGACTCCAAACAAATGAGGGGAATTCGCTATGAGGTCATGGCGACAAGCAAAGGTCATGCCGACATAGAGCGAGGTCCCACTGAAAGAAATGGAGCTTGGCCAAGGATCATACCTTCGCCAAAAGATCTTGGCGAAGGAAGAAAGTCACGCCGAAAGGAAGAAAGTGGGCTCGGCGAGAATGAAAATGGAGTTCATTGAAGGTCTTGCTGACAGCGATGGATTTCCCAGTGAAGGAGGTATTGGTATAACCAAGAGGACAGTGCCATGAAGTCTCGCCAACTAGATGCGATCTTCTCGATGGTCTTTGGGAGCTCATTATAACTTTGGTAGCTCACTGCAGTGTCCTTTCAACTGCCATATGCTATGCCAATAACTGTTGAAAGACAAAATCACATTGGGGAGACACGATGAGTGTCTCACCGACATGTAATTCAAGGTGGACCACTTTTGACTGCCTAATGAAGCTCACATGGCATATGTCTAATGAATCAGAGGAAAGCCAAAGAGTGATTCATTGGTCCCTTTGACTGATTGATTGTTCTTGGGAAAGAAGGCCAACAAAATGCAAACCAGATGGACTCTTTCAGAGAAACAGGTGGCGATGGATCAGCTCGAGCGAAATGCAAAAATCTACAGGGAGGCCCGATGGTGCTTCCAGGAGACGGTCAACGTGTGAAAGGTCAAAAACATGAAGGAAGTTGAATAAAGAACAAAGAAACTATGAGTCACAGGGATAGCTTTGACGACTACTGGTAAGGAGGTAAATCAATATTAATGAAGATATTATGAGCATTCAAGGCGACGCCTAGTAGAGTTCGAAGATGGACACGCAGATAGATGAGTTAATGTTGTAGCTGCAAAAGATCTACATATCTTTCCCAAAAATCTTTCATCGACATGGACAGCAAGGATTCACATTGAATGCAGTTTTGACTTTCCTCAAAAAGATCTGAGAGCCGACTCTCCTGGATGTAGATATTTTTTGTAAACCCTAGTGTTGGGGACAACACATTCCTGTTGGTGCATTCTTTATATAAGGCATTCTTGCCTCTTTGAAGAGGTTAGAAGTTGTAGGGTTAGAAAGTAGTGGATAGAGAACTTGTAGAGAACTTCTAAGGTTGGAGAACTTTTAGTGTAAGCACTTCTAGATGAGAACCTCTAGTTAGTAGTTAGTAGAATAGGAATAGATGGGATAGAAGCTGATCCTAATTCTTTGTAATGGGAGCTTCTTTTGTCTTCTTAGAGTAGGAGTTAGATTCTGAATAGACCAATGTATCTTTTAGTCTTCTTAGTGTAAATGGAAATAGCCTAGAGTCATATATTTTTTGTACATTAGTGATTGTGCTAGCTTTGTAATTGTTGTTTATCTGTTTTATGAATAGTAGAAGCAACCAGATCTTAATCTACTTCATGTTATGTTCCTGAATGGTGTTTTTCTTGAATTAATCATCTGATTTGTGAAGCTTTCTAGGAATGAAGTTTGGTTTTATTTTTTGTTTGAATGGTAACTTACAATCTGTTGTTGAAATCAGCACTGTGAATGGATGAAGTTGTGTGTTAGTCACAAGTTAATTCTATTCTACAGTTTTAGTTAGGAATTCCTTGGAAGGCAATAGGTCTAGTTAATTTGGATGAATTATTGTTCTTTTATGTTCCAAAGCCCTAATCCATCTTTTTCTATTTCTTTAAAACCCTGGTTAGAATAGGTTTTAAGTTTATGTTTTCTCTCATAACAGTCCAAAAGCTCACACCAGCAGGCCCCTTGAACATTACTATTACATTAACCACTGAGGGACATCAGCACAGTTGAGAATCAACTACAAAGACCTTGGGAGCTAAGGCATCCATGTGTTTCCTTTCTCTTTCAAGAGAAGCAAAATAGCAATATTTTGTTTGCAATGTTGTTGTGCCATTTGGGACGTCAACAAGAACCCTTCTGATCTTAATTCCATGTCAATTCCTTGTTTTTTGTGATTCTTTTGTGATGCCCTAAATTTCTAAGTCGACGTATCATGCAAACTAGGGTTTTCTCGATAACCTTGACAAAATAGTTTCCTCTAGGTTTAAATTGGTCTTTGTGTGGTTGAAGTGTGGGGGTTAAGTCCTATTTTTTGATTTCCTTGTAGATCATGTGATCATGTCTTTAATGAAGTGCTATGCTTTTATTGTAAAACTGGTTGTAAAACTGGTGCAAGCGAACTCGGGACCAAACTTATCCCGAGGATATTTAGTGTCAAGATTCATTCCTAAAATGGTTCCGCTTTCAGTTGTTGATAATTTTGGGTCTTCGTGCTTGTCCTTAAGTGGAATCAAAGCCAAAGTGGAGGTTGAACTTGGAACTAGTGATTATTTTTGGGCTTGGTTTATGTTCAAGTCCTGGTTCCAGTCTTGTCCTAGTTCTATTTCTAACCCTGCAATGTGTTGAAAACTATTTCATGTCCTTGATGCTTCTATGATTCTGCTTCTGATGAAGGTGAGATTTGGTTAAGTGTGAAAGTAGTCCTAAGGAAATAGAGGACTATATTACATGATGAATTGATTTTATACTTTTGTTCATCTAATATAGGAGTTCATTGTAGAAATTGAGAGATGTTTGGAGAATCAAAAGAGGCTTCTCAAAGGAGCCAAATAGTAGAAACTTCAAGGCAGGGAGCTAGGCCAAAGAAGGTTAAAGTGGAGCAGCTACCCTACACTCTAAGGTGTAAACATAAAGAAGCTACTCTCACTGCTAGCAAGGTTGATTCTGAGTAAGCGGATATTATAGATACCAACTTAGGCCCTTTCAACTATGAGGAACTAGTGGATGAAACTTTTAA
The DNA here is from genome assembly GCA_007258455.2 of Sequoia sempervirens. Classification (NCBI taxonomy): domain Eukaryota; kingdom Viridiplantae; phylum Streptophyta; class Pinopsida; order Cupressales; family Cupressaceae; genus Sequoia; species Sequoia sempervirens. The sequence continues at coordinate 109,096,629 of VDFB02168118.1, forward strand.
CGAAGATGTTACACCAAGGGCAGAAAGGATCGTCCAATCTGGATTAGCACATGTTGCTATCTTCCCACTATTTGTTCAATGTCTGGAATTGATAATAGCAGTAGTGGGGACCTACAATCCTATTACTAGGTAGTGTGTGGATTCACAATGGAATGTTATCATTGATTTAACACCCCAAATGATTAGGTTTATGTTTGATGCACCTGTTTCCCAAAATCCTAAGCAGCTAAATGAAGCAAAATCTTCAAAGCTTTACAGTGGCAACAAAGAAACCAAAAAATCCCACATGAACAAGCACTAGATGAGGGTAGAGAAGAAGTCTCTAACTAAGCTTCCTGACCAGCCTAAAAGGTAAAACTTTGGCAAAGATATTGGGGACATAATCATGTTGCTCTCTAGAGTATTCAGAAAAATAGATGCTTCTTAATTTAAAGAATGAATGTTCCCATTTATCCAAGCTATCTTGGATGGAAAAATGTAGTTTGGCTGGCCTATGGTGGTATCAGAGAGCATACATAATTAGATGCTAAAAGTGAGAGAAACCAAAATTTTATTCATGACCTCTTATGTGATCTATGCATTTTCCAAAATGGGTATATTTCCCAGACTAAATACAATGGACATATTGGGAGTAGCCGATGGAAAAAAAAAGGTCTAGGAGCATTATGATCATATTTGATTACAAAACTATGAGTCACATTATAGGAGGGTTAATGATGCATTTCTTTATGTTTTCATTAATAGGCTTATAGGGGATGTTGGGTACAGATTGAGTAGAGGCAATGATCTTTATCAATGAGTGGGGACACTGGTTTATTCAATACCCCATGTTTAATTACTTCAGATTTGGAGGTTTTACTGGTCATCCCCATTTCCTCCCTAGGTGCTACAATGATAGAATTTTTTTAATGGAGTTCATATATCAAGATCTTGCTATCAATTTCAAATTTGGTACCAAACATAAGACTGGTTGTCACAAGTGCCCCATGAGGTTGGGTGAGTTTAGTTTTCCACACATTGTGGCAGCTAAGGCTATTTGTGATGAATTGATTTATTTGAAGTTGGGTCTATATACTTCTGGGAAGCATTATGATCCCAAACACAAGATGCAGGCTTTACTTCCCAGTCTCTTTGACAAACATTTCAATAGATTAGAGGATTTTTGGATTGATTTGCAAGAGAAATATGATCTCAGGAGGAGAAATTATGAAAGATTATATATCTCACTCATGGTTGAGTATGGGATCAAGGAGGACATTCCAGAGACATTTTTTGATGATGGGGTAATTTTGTATCCCCAATATGATATAGATAAGATAGGCACCAAGGATCTTGATCTAGTGGATTGGAATGTTGAAGAGTGTTGATATAAAACAAGTTGGAAGACTAGTCTTGGATAGAAGCGTGCATTGGGTTAGATTGAGAGTTAACCAGCTATAAGCTTAGCCATCCAAAAAGAGGAAGGTTGTAGGTACCACAAAAGGGTTCAAGAGGACAAAGAGAAAGATGGCTCCTAAGGATCCCTTAGAGTTTCTACCTTCTAATTTAGAAGAGGAGGTTGTTTCCCAAGACCTGCCAAAGGTACAAGAAGGGGAGACCGTTACAGAAGATGATGTTTCAACACTTTTTGGAGAAGAAGCATCCAATCAACCCCTTGTTATAGAGAAACAAAGTAAGGGAATGTCCATGGGAACCCTCCAAAAATAAATTGAGTTGTTGAAAGAGAAGGAGCCTGAAGTAGAGATACATGATATTGCAACAGATTTTGAGACTACCCCATTCGAAAAAGAGACTCATGTAGTGGCTTCCTTTGATGTAATAGATGATGTAGGGACTGAGCATGTGCTAATAGTAGAGGATCAATGGAAACTCTTTGAGGATGCTAAAAGGGAATTAGATGCCAAGGTACAAGCTAAGGAATTGACCAAACAATAGGAGGATGCTGCCAATGTACAATTGGATGCTAAAAAGAAGGAATTGGAAGCTCAAGCTAAGATTGATGAATTGGTTGGGCACTAGCAATAGAGGGAGTAGGAAATCAAAATGAAGGAAAAAAGTGATAAATTGGCTTTATAAAAAAAGATTCATGATCTTGAAGAAGAAAATGCTGCCTAAAGAAGAGAGAAAGAAGCCCTTGAGGCTAAATACAAGGCTATGGAAAAGGCTCATATAAAGAGGGAAGAGAAAGAACACCAAGAGAGAGAAAAAGGAGGCTATAGAGCTTGCTCTACATGAGACGAAGTCCAAATAAGCATGGGACTATGTTGAGGAATTGAAGAGACAAAGGGACTAGATGTTAGAGGAAAAGAATTTAGAAGAGGAATGCCTGAAATAGGAATTGGAAGCTAAAATATTGCAAGAACAGAAAGACAAGGAAGATGATGAGAAACTTGAACAAGAAAAAGCACAAGGAGGGAAGCGAAATGTGGAAGAGGTTGACTCTGAACCTAGGAACACAATATTGCAACCTCTATCTTCTACCATTGCAACCTCTATCAATTGTGATGAGATCATGAAGGAAATTGAGAAGGAGAGACCCAAAAAGAGGGCCAGGCTTCTTCACTCCACCGAACTTATAAACACAGGAGAAATAGTTGCTAAGTGTGCAATACCAATGGTGGATAAGAACTAGGAGGATATGCAAATGACTAATTATCAATTGGGTAGTGTGTACTTGGGAAGACCTACAAGAAATCGGCAAATGAACTTAATTAATATTGTAGCTTCCTTTACCAAGTCCAAGACGATCAAAGAAAAATGAAAGAAAGATGATCTTAAGGCTCAATTGGATTAGCTGCATAAGTTTTCTAAAGATGTCTTAACTTCAATTAAGCAACAAGTTGTTGCCCTTGAATCCCCAATCTTATTAACAAAGAAGGAAGGCAATGAAATTGTGTGCATATGAAGAGTAAGGTGGGAATGTTGGAAAGATGGATTGATATGCTCAATCAAGAGGTTGATGAAGTGTTAATTGATAGTTTCAACATTCATGAAACAACACTTTAGTTGGCAGGGGATTTGAACCAACATGATAAAGGTCTAAATAGGAAGGATGAAGAATATTAAGAATATATTAAAAAGATTATGGACATTAGCAAGGTACCTAAGTCAACTCTGCTTGAGCAGTCAATTCTTTAGGATGATAATGTGGATTTTGTTGAGAAAATTATGAGTATAATAGGGTACAAATACAAGTCTATTCATGAGCATAAAAATGAAATCAAGAAGTGAGTAAATATTTGAATCAACAGATTGATGAATTAGAGGCAATTGTGACTATTTTAGACAATCTAGATACCTCGGTTAAGGAGGGAATTTGTTTGGATAAGATGAGGGAGAAGTGGAGGAGTAGATTTGAAGAGGTGATGCAAAAAGGAGATGATGGAAAGGATTTGTTATTGGATAGGTATATGGACATCAGGGAAGAAGCAAAGGATGCTAGAAGAGAAGAGATCAAATTGAAGGAAGTGTAGAATTTGGTTTCAGCAGAATTAAAGAGGATTAAATTTGAGGATGATTGGTTGTATGGACCTGATTCGGATACCCTTCAACAAGTGTTCTCTCATTATGATGAGTACATCCTTGAGCATGCAACACAGGAATAAGTTAGAAGCAGAAAACCTTCTTCACTTGACACAACATCTTCTTCTCTCCTCTTTGTAGGATTTTGACATGAACTTAATTGTAGTTCCATCCTTTAGTTTCACCTACTTTCTTGGGCATTAGAATTTTGTTCAATGAAGCAATCTAGCCTTGTAACTAAAGATCAACAGTTTAGTTCTTCATTTAGTTTTGATTCCTTAGTTTGTGGATCTGGGTTTCGATTGAGAGAAAATTATGCTTGACAATGTCTATATGTATCTCTAGGTTATATTTTAAAAAGTTTGGATGATTGAAGAAAGTTTAACCACCTAATGATAGAGAATAGTGAATAGTATTATGATTTCATTGTTGTTAGCAGAGGTACTTTGAAATGTTCAGTTGAACTTGATCACACTTTTATTGTTTTTTTATACATTTTGTATGTTGTTAAACTTGGACCACTTTGATAAAGTTAATGATTAGTAATCGATCTATATGTGAGTGATTTTGTTGTGCCTAATTTTTTTCTATTTGATGGGAATTAATAGAGGAAACCGGATTTAAGATTATCTTTTGAGTTATGTGTGAATGAAATTTCTGTTATATCTATTTGATCTGTGTTTTGATGATTAGTGAATGATCTATTTTAAGTTTTGAAGTAAAAGTTTAATGAATGATTGTGATTGTGAATTAGCACTATGAATGTGTGCAATGGTGTAGGTTATTCTATGGATTGCATCATGTTGTGGCTTTGATTAGGTAAATAAACACTCATTATTGACATGCATGTCTAGATAGTAAGAAGTTTTGTTTATGTTCCTCTGTTTTAAGGCTCTGATCTATCTTTTTATCTTTATTTAAATCCCTCAAATGTAGATTAGCTGATCTAATGTAGTTTTGTTCCCCATTACTAGCAAAGGCCCCTTGCATATTACAGTTGCATTGACCATTGAGCGATATCAACATAGTTGAGAACCAACTACAAGGACTTTGGGAGTTAGATTACTATATGTTATCTTTCTCTTTCAGGAGAAATAAAATAGTGATATTCTATTTAATGTTGTGTTTTTTCCACCATCAATAGGTCTAGTGCTAGATAGAGGGGCTGAGGAACAAACTAGCTCGAATTGGGTAATTTTCACCAAATATGTACGAAATAGTTCTCAGATCTTCTATAATCCAGAACCGTTGATTGAACTCCAAACTCCCATTAGGTATAGACCACAAGCCCATAGATTCCTTATTCCACCATTGTCACCACTGCTTACTCCACCTGGCTTTCCACAAAATCCACCTATTCCACTACCCATCCGACCAGTCCCACCACCACAACCTATGGCTTTATTTGTGAATAACCCCTCTCCTTAGGGACTATCCTGGGGGGTATTCATGATTTTCCAAAGAATCCAAAGAGATTTTGTCCTAAGTACATGCATGGAGAATCAAGAAGTGTCGAAGAGCACATACAGGCATTTAAGGATGCATGTACTCATGCTCAGGTGGCCCATCATGATGTTGAGTGTAGGTTGTTCCCCTATTCTTTGGGTGACATGGCATACAATTGGTATCTAAACTTACCCCAAGGGTCTATTCTGAGTTGGATAGACTTGAGAAATGCCTTTATCAATCAGTTTAGGGTTTATGTAGAACCTACTATTCTGTATCACCAAATTGCCACAATAAGGAAAGAGAATCATGAACCACTGCCTTTATTCAACACTAGGTTTCAAATAATTTATTAGAGATTACATGATCCCTATTTAGTTGTAGAGAATATTGCCATCATGGAATATTTGAGGGCCATAGACCCTCTGATTGGATTGTCTTTGCAAAGGATATATAAGCCTAATGAAATTGATTCTTTATCCAAATCTTATCATCTAGCCATCAAGTTGCAACAATAGATAAGTTTGCAATCAAGGAGTCTAGGAGGAGTTCTTCCTCCCTTAGGATATCAGATACTTAACCCAGCTCCACTATTCAACACGATCGTAGGGATGTCTTATTCCCAATACAGACCCATGTCTGAGTTGCAGGCTCAACCTCCCCTACCATTCTTCACCAATGGTTCTCAGGACTCCTCCGAGCAAACTCAAAATTACCAAAATCAAGTTGGAGGATCAAATCATGTTAATCAGCCCTCCATAATAAAAACTACAGAAAGTGAAAAGACTCTGCAATGGACTAATGAGATGGAGACTCTCAAAAAGACCCTATCTCAGATGTCTAACGATATGGACCAACTTAGATAGAACCCTCCTTACAACCAGAACCAAGGTTTTTAGAATTAGGGAGGGTATTCTAATTAGGGTGGTCACTCCAACCAAAATTTCAACCAAAATTATAACACCAATTAGAACACCAATAGGAATTTCTAGAACCAAAATTCTTCTAACCAAAACTATCAAAATCAAAATAGAGGATAAAATTAAAGGTCTAACAACAATAGGCCATGGAATACTAGACCTAATAATAGAGGAGTTTCCCACAATTATCAGGTGGGTGATGAAAAACCACACACTACCAATGTGGCAAACCTCAAATTTATGACTAATTGGTGTAGGCTACATGATACTGTGGCCCATTCTGAGGTGAATTTCTTGGAGATGGAAAAGATGGTTAAGATAGCCCAAGTTGATGCTCCATTACAAGGTGCTCTGAGCAAATCTTGCATATCTATTGATACGGCTATGAGTTACGAGCTTTTTAAAGAGGAGTCTTCATTTCCTAGTCAGGAAGAGAATGAACCGTTTGAAGATGTGATGATGCCCAGGATTTCCAAACCAAAAGGGGCCATTCACCACATCTGCTCCTCCTAATAACACGGTCTCACCAAATCAGAACGCGGATAATAATCCACCACCACCAAAGGGGCCATCAGATTTTTAGAACAAAGGTATTCCACCTTTCTTTCCTAAGTATTAGGTAGAGAATAATTCAAAATTTGACTTCATTGCAGAGATGCAAAGGCAAAAAACTCCATTTCCATTATTTGACATTATGAAGTGGTTCCCTACTCAAAAGGAAATTTTTTTGAAAGCCTGGGAGGAAGTAGACAAGTGAAAAGGGAAAGGAAAGGTGAATCCCACTAATGACATGAATGCAACACTCTATAAAGGTAAGACTTGTACTCCACCTTTCCTTTGAGTTTAAGAATTTTTGGAAAGAATCTACACAACTGTCTGCTAGATTCTGGGGCATTGGGAAACTTCATGCCATTTTCAATTTGTAGCAAGCTAGGTCTGAGTGCACTCCAGAAAAATAAAAAGGTTATCCAATTGGATAAAATGAAAATCAATGTGGTAGGAGAGCTTAAGAATATTCATGTATAGATTGGATCTGATCCAAGCATCCAAACTTATATGGATATCGAAGTTGTCAATATCCCAGAAACCTATGGTATGCTCTTAAGAAAAGACCCAATGAAAAGTATTGGGGGGTGTTAGCTCTCAAAAATGCAGCTAAATATACCTCAAGAGGCTGCCAATCTCTTGATACATTTTAGGGTAACAAACAAGTTCAAGGGAACTCAACCTTCTACTCTTCAGGTGCTACTAAACCTAGGTGACTGTACCTTTCTGAATGAAGAAAACTTGACTTATGATTATCTTTCTTGCACAATGATTTGTCCACAATGGTAGATGGAAGTGAACAAATGAAATTGAACTTGATACAAATAGCAATCTTCTGATCTAAATCCTAAAGTGCTCAATTAAAAAATGTAAAACAAATGTAAAGAAACTGAATGAATCCAAATGATGAAATTGCATAGACTAGTGCCTCATTGGGTATGCAAAGTCAAATGAAACAAAAGTGGGCAACTTATTCCAGCAGAAAATCAAATTGATGGCATATGTTCTGTTTACAACTTGTATAAACATGCAAGATTATGACTACTAAACTCTAATAATCTAGATGAATCTCCCTGGTTATTGTGATTAACTAAAAGGATTTAATCTCTCATTGAAAGAACCAGTCAATTTAATCACATAGATATAGAAAATGTGCATTGATAAACTGAAAATAAACTTCTTATATCAATTTAAACAACCAAAAAGAGTCAACTTGGAGACAACTTAGCAATACTTTTCAATAAACTCTACAGACAATTCACACCAGAAATAAACTACCACACTAGCTGAATTTCATTGAAATGGCCATTTGAAAACATGCAACATAGTCTCTGGAATGAGAAATTTATTCTATTGTGTCCATTCCTAATCTATTGTATTTTATCTAAAATCTAATCTAATAATATCCTCCTTCAATTACAATTGGGAGTGTATATTTATACACTAGCATCAAAAAACATATCGCTTCAAATTCATGTCGGCCAACTGTAGTATTTGGGAAAATTTCATGTCGGCCTACAATGGGATTTTAAGCATTTACATGTTGGCCACAACATTTGAATTTTATTAATCATCAGTGAATCGGTCGCCAAGACAATCTAGTAGTATGCTAAAGGCAATTCAATTGCTAGTCATCTGCCCCGTGCTTTATTCACTTTCACCGTGACTTTCTACCTTCGGGGAGAAATCATATCGAATACCTTTATGTTTCCCTGAGATCACATTTCCATTATATTTGTTTCAATCGCTGAGACACAAGAGTCTTTCTCACGAGATGGGCTTTTGTTTTCATTCACTGTTGTTGTGGCTTAATGGTATTGGAGAGACCTCTTGCAGATTACTTTGTTATACCAAAAGACCCCAACCATCTTTGAGTGTTGCTGAGACAAATCATTTTTTATGCCGATGAGGTCCTTCATTTTCCATCGGTGAGACCAACTCGCCGAGACCTCATACCGATATCGCTAACTCCTACCGATATGCTTCTTTCATCCTTAGGTCGCCAAGACAATGCCAACCTCTCACCAAAAACCATTCATTAGACTTCATTGGAAAGACCCAACGGGCTCGCCAAGACTTTACATCGAAGCTCATAAGTCATACCGAGATGCATCCATTTGTCTTACTAGCTTTTTTCGTAGCTCAGTGATGTCCGGGAAACCTCATGTAGATGACAATATGTTTCACCGAAAGCCCCGAGTTCACTTTAGATCGCCAAGAGAATGCAACTCTCATACCGACAGAGACCTTCATTCTGTTCCATCGACGAGACCAAAGGTCACTTGCCGAGACCTTTTACCGATAGAATACCTCTCACCGATAAGCCTCCTCCATCACCTGTTGGCAAGACAATTCACACTCACCAAGACCACATATTGATGCTGCAACTCTTGCCGATAAGACTTTCAATGCATCAGTCGGTGAGACAAAAATCTTCGGTGAGACTACATACCGAAGACAACACTTATGCCAAAGTGAACATTTGTGCACAAGTCGATAAGACATATGGAGATCGCCATGACATTCTTTTGAAAATGATTTCTTTCGCCGATATGCCTTTCCCAAACATGGGTCAGTAAGTCATGAAGTATTTGCTGAGACCTCAGCCCAAAGATAACATTCTCACCGATAAGATTTTACTTTATCGCCGAGACAATGAAAAAGTCCCTCCGAATGCTACTTGCATGAAAACTTCAATCGCTGTGACGTCAAATGAGTCTTTCCGATAGGCAACATAGACTCATGCAAGTAGAAAATGTAACATGGGTTGGGAAACCCTTGACCATCACAAGCTGATATGAACTGGAAAGAGAAAAATGCAGACATAGATGATCTTATGGGAAAAATATGGTTTAAATATGGAAATTCATGACTATGATCTATATGTAAAAACATTATATTTTTACAGTTCCAATAGTGGCTCTGTCTGGGGATGAATGATAGTGAAATCATTGTAAGGATCCAGATCTTTGGGTGAGAAAACTAGAAATGGAAATGAAGCATGAAGGAATGAATGCAAAATGAATGCAAGATGGAGATGAACCGGAACCCTAAACTACTATGCATGGAAAAGAATTTTAAAGAGGACCATTAAGAGTTCTCCATGCACTGGCAACCCTAAATGCTCTGTGTTTCAACTTCACTTGTTCTGATTTGTTACAATCTGAAACTCAAACCACACTTTCCCCTATCAAATACCTGGTTTTGTCTTGAGCTCATTAGATTCTTCTTGTATACCTTCATACATCCTGCTCTATCACCGAAATTTTTTAGAGAATCGTCATGCTCGGTTTGGCCGAAAATCCATACACCATCCTATATTTCAAATTCTTCATCATCATGGGACAAACCCCTATTATTTTCAACATACAAAATGCAAATATATTCAATGAAAATTTCCTCATTATCTTTCTCACTGTTATGTATTATGAAACACCCTCCCAGCCGTATTGAAAATTGACCATCAAAGTGCTTCTTTTGAGAATCAAAAAATTCAGTCAGACCAACATTGTCTGAAACAAAAAAATCTGAAACCTTATGCACCTCTTTAGTATCTCTATTTAGAGACAACACTGGGTCATGACTCATATCCTTAATATCATGCATATGTGAACCAATCAAAGCTGGAATTCTATCATCCTTGGCATGCAAATAAACATCTTCTCCATATGAATTAGAAATTTCAAAATCGCATACCTCATCCTGAATGGAAACAAAATTTTGATCAACACCAAAGGTTTCACCATCATTCCAAGAAATGCACAGGGAGTCATAAGAATCTTTACATAAAGATCTTTCACTGTCAAAACAAATGTAAGATGGACACAAAAATTCAAGATCACCTTCATGTGCACATCCCTGGTATTTAGGAGTTAACAAATTTGAAATTTGTTCACTGCTAAGTGAACAAGTCTCAACATTTTCATCACTGTAGTTATATTCTTTACTTTTGTCATCATCAAAAAGAAATCCAAGACCATCAGAGAATGAGAAATCAGAAACATTATTAGCGTAGTCATTTATTCCATCATTTTGCTTGTTTGCAAATATCTCCTCTCTTCCATAAATTGGATTTGAAAATACCTGAAGTTCATTCTTAGACATACCTTTGCAAAATATCATCTGATCTTCTTTTAACTCTTCATCATACAATGGGTTTGAAAATTTTTGGAAACTATTATCAAATGTACAAACCTCTTTTTCATCAGTTGTATCTTCGTAGCTTTCAACTGTAGTTTGATGTATTATCTGCTTACAATCAATTAAATCAACATTTCCCATTACTTCTTCACCCTGATTTTCATAAGAGGTAGAAGAAACCCCTGATTGCAGATCAAAATCCTCAAGTTCACAATCTGAATTCTCATTGGATTCCTCACAAAATGCACTGCTTTCCTTGTGACAATCTGTTATGCAAGAAAAATGCCTTGCACCTTCATCTTCCTCAACATGGTGAAAAGTATTTGAAGTCAAATATACTGTGTGTTCTTCTCCACTGTTTCCCATCAACATTCCCTCTTCCTGCATCTTCTAGGCTACAACACAATAATCTAGGGAATGTGGCATATCACAAACTTCACAGAAATAATTGTTACTTACCATATAGGTTCCCCTCTTTGTCAATGGATCAGGAGTCTCTTTGCTTCCAGGCCTAGCTGTTATAGGTTTTTTGTCCTTCCAATTTGTATTATAAGGCATGTCATGCAACCTCAGCCTTTCATTCCTATATGTATTCTCCTGCCTGAACTGATAATTATTGCTTTGCTGAGGAACCTTAGGATTGTCTCTTTTATCAATTATCCCTACAACCCTCCTATTGTTTTCAAATGTCAATGCTATCTTTTGTGCTTCATCCAAATCTCTTGGGAATCTATTTCTCAATTCATACCCTATTTTAGGATCAAATGCATTCAAATAAACACTAAGTGCTATAGAGTCTGACAACTTTGATCCAGGAGGTATCTTATTCTGCAATTTATTGAATCTCTGATTAAAATCATAAATTGTGTCATTTTGATCTTTGTGAATCTATATTAATTCATGAAGAGCAGCATCTAGTGCACTTGGATTCCGATATTGCTCAAGGAATTGATCCTGAAATCCTTGGAGAGAATCAATAGAGACTATTGGCAGGCTGTTGAACCAATCCCTGGCATCTTCAACAAGTAATATCATGAATAGCCTCATGTGTAGATCTTCATATGCCACACCCAAATCTTGGATGAAAGAATTGAAACTTCATAAATGCTCTTCAGCAATAATTGCATCACTCCCAATAAACTTGGGAACAATACCTCTCTAATCGCCATCCATTGGATAAGGGATAACTGAATCCCTGCCAAATTAAACTGTTTGATCATGGTTGTGTATTGATGAGGGGGGGTGCTAGGTGGGTACCAATGCTAGTACATCAGACCATAGTGTTGTGTATGATGATATGAAACAGACTTCTGACCATGAGGAGCTCTAGCATGACCTCCCCTGAACTAAGATCCTCTTCCATTCATGTTTGAACAACTGCAAAAATTCTTTCAAAGTCTCCACCTACTTTTCCAAAAGTAGGAAAATCATTATTTCTAATCCTTTCCCCAGCAAAATCACCTTTTCTGAAACTTCTCAAATTACAAATATTTTCTTCACTGACTCTATATGATGGTCATCAACTGAATTCTCTGATGTAATCCCCAGTAGAGTCGCCAATTTGTTAGCTCTCAAAAACGTAGGTAAATATGCCTCAAGAGGCTACCAATCTCTTGATACGTTTTAGGGTAACAGACAAGTTCAAGAGAACTCAACCTTCTACTCTTCAGGTGCTGCTAAACCTAGGCAGGTGTACCTTTCTGAATGAAGCAGACTTGACTTATGATTATCTTTCTTGCAAAATTATTTTTCCACAATGGAAGATGGAAGTGAACAAATGAAATCGAACTTGATACAAATAGCAATCTTTTGATCTAAATCCTAAAGTGCTCAATTAACAAATGTAAAACAGATGTAAAGAAACTGAATGAATCCAAATGATGAAATTGCATAGACCAGTGCCTCATTGGGTATGCAGAGTCAAATGAAATAGAGGTGGGCAACTTATTCTAGCAGAAAATTAAATTGTTGGCATATGTTCTATTTAAAACTTATATAAACATGTAGGATTATGACTACTAAACTTTACTTTAATAATCCAGATGAATCTCCCTGGTTACTATGATTAACTAAAAGGATTTAATCTCTTCTTGAAAGAACCAGTCAATTTAATCACACAGATACAACAAATGTGCACTGATAAACTGAAAATAAACTTCTTACATCAATTTAAACAACTAGAAAGAATAAACTTGGAGACAACTTAGCAATACTTTTCAATAAACTCAACAGAAAATTCACACCAGAAATAAACTACCACACCAACTGAATTTCATTGAAATAGCCATTTGAAAACATGCAACATAGTCTCTAGAATGAGAACTTTATTCTACTGTGTCCATTCCTAATCTACTATATTTTATCTAAAATCTGATCTAATAATCTCCTCCTTCAATTACAATTGGGAGTGTATATTTATACACCAACATCAGAAAACATATCACTTCAAATTCATGTTGGCCAACCGTAGTATTTGGGCAAATTTCATGTCGGCCTGCAACAGGATTTTAAGCATTTACATGTCAGCCACAACATTTGAATTTTATTAATCATCAGTGAACTAGTCGCCAAGACAATCCAGCAGTATGCCGAAGGCAATTCAATCACTAGTCATCCACCACGTGCTTTATTCCCTTTCCCTGTGACTTTCTACCATCAGGCAGAAATCATATCAAATACCTTTATGTTTCCCCGAGATCACATTTCTATTAAATTTGTTTCAGTCACTGAGACACAAGAGTCTTTCTCACCGAGACGGGCTTTTGTTTTCATTCACTATCGCTATGACTTAATGGTATCGGAGAGAGCTCTTGTAGATTAATTTTTTATACCGAAAGCCTGCAACCATCCTTGAGTGTCGCTAAGACAAATCATTTTTTATACTGACGAGGTCCTTCATTTTCCATCGAATAGACCGAAGGTCACTCACCGAGACCTCATACTGATATCGCTAACTCCTACCGATATGCTCCTTTCATCCTTAGGTTGCCAAGACAATGCCGACCTCTCACCGAAAACCATTCATTAGACTTCATCAGCAAGACCCAATGGGCTCGCCAAGACTTCACATTGAAGCTCATAAGTCATACTGAGATGCATCCATTTGTCTTACTATCTTTCGCCATAGCTCAGTGATGTCGAGGAAACCTCACATAGACCACAATATGTTTCACCAAAAGCCCTGAGTTCACTTTAGATCGCCAAGAGAATGCAACTCTCATACCGACAGAGACCTTCATTGTGTTCCATTGGCGAGACCAAAGGTCACTCGCTGAGACCTTTTACCGATAGAGTACCTCTCACTAATAATCCTTCTCCATCGCCTGTCAGCAAGACAGTTCACACTCGCCAAGACCACATATCGATGCCGCAACTCCTGCTAATAAGACTTTCAATGCATTAGTCAGTGAGACAAAAATCTTCGGTGAGACTACATACCAAATACAACACTTATTGCAAAGTGAACATTTGTGCACAAGTCGGTAAGACATATGGAGATTGCCATGACATCCTTTCGAAAATGATTTCTTTTGCCGCTATGCCTTTCCCAAATGCGGGTCAGTAAGACATGAAGTATTCACTGAGAGCTCAGCTCAAAGATAACATTCTCACCGATAAGATTTTCCTCTATCTCCGAGACAATGACAAAGTCCTGCTGAATGCTGCCTGCATGAAAACTTCAATCACTGTGACATCAAATGAGTCTTGCCGATACACAACACAGACTCATGCAAGCAGAAAATGCAACATGGGTCAAGAAATCCTTGACTATCACAAGCTGATATGAACTTGAAAGAGAAAAATGCAGACATAGATGATCTTATGGGAAAAATATGGAAATTCATGAGCATGATCAATATGTAAAAACATTAGATTTTTACAGTTCAAACAAGGGGTGTTTGTGCTTGGATTTCTCACACATGTGCTCACCCTAGAAAGGGATAGAAACCCAGATCAGAATTGAAAGTGAGCCTAGGCTCAAACACATGATCATCGAGTATGATTCCCCTAATGAGGTAGCCTATTTCAAGACTGAGATAAGAGTTTACAAGCAAGAGGAAATCATGACTTTATGTATGCTTCATTCTGATGATCTATCTAGAACCAACTAACCCAATGACTATAGTTAACCAACAAGTCTTAATCAAAAAGTTGCAATAGGATAGGCTAGTACTGGGAGAAGAGGCTGATATGTGGAGTTTGTTGCTTCCCAATTGGTGTAGGTTCCATTACCAAAATCATTCTGAGTTAACTTGTCAAACTTGTGTAGATATCTTGAACCATGTTTCTCAGGTTGAAGAAACTTGTGAATGTCAATCTCAAACTTCCACCAATAAATTTCCATTTGAAGCAAAAGATGCAACCATCCTTATGAGAGCTAGTCTTGTTGAAAAAGAATCATCTTCCCAACTCAAGCAGACTCAGGTTCTATGCTCTGAAATACAAAGAGAGATTGATGAATCTCATCCTTCCCTTGTTACACCAACCTCGAATACCCTTCCAATGCCCAAGGAATTGGTGAAAAATGTATTAAATCATGATCTAACCCAAGAGGAGGTTCAGGTATTAGTTCTTTGACAAATTTTGAATCCAAGAGAATCTTCTGGTGAACCGTGCCCCCAATTACCTTTAAATATTGATGACCAGCACCAGTCTAAGCTGCCACGTGCTTCTGGCAAGTAGATACCTATGGCCCTAAAGAAGAAAGACATCTCAACTCCAGATCAATTATGGAGTCTCAAATTTGATGGCTCTAATTACAAGTTAGGAAGTGGAGCAAGGATAGAATTAACCAACCCAAAGGGGAAAAATTACTTTACTTCTTATAGGTTTTAGTTTGGATGCACTAATAACGTGGCAGAGTATGAAGCACTTGCTCGAGGTCTAATGTTTTCCCATCAGAAGAAAGTCACATCTCTCATGGTTATGGAAGATTTTTAAGTAATTGTCAAGGAGGTTTGCAGGCAATAGACTTGTCATAACAAAAGATTGGTTGCTTATAGAAATAGAGTTTGGAATCTGATTGAGGATTTTGACACTTTTGGAATCACTTTGATTCCTAGGGAACACAATCAGATTGTAGATGCCCTTGTAGTCAATGCTAGCACTTTGGAGCCTATGCAGGACTAGAAGTTGAAAATATTTTTAGTTGAACTAGTCTTAATCACAGCAATCCCAGATAATTTCCAAAAAATTTAGGTCTTCGATGATGACCAACACATAATTTCCTTCTTGGAAAATTTTGATGTCTTTAAAGGACAGATAATAGATGAGTCAGAAAGAGATCATGGGGATTGGGGCCCTAAGAGTTGTGACATTGAAGGGATATTGAATTTGAAAAGCAACAACATTCCCAAGGGGATGGTAGCTTTGGAAAGAATATTTGACTCTGATCCTTGGGCTCATGAGAGGTTTCCAACACAAAGTGATGGGGGAAGTATGAATCTATTAATCTGGCTGATTAAGGTCCCAAAAGAAATGTTTATATAGGTAAAATCTTCCTGAGGAGATTAGAGAGGAAATAATTAAGGTGTTAAAAGAAGACATTGCAGCAATTTCCTGGAGTTATGAAGATTTAAAGACTTTTGACACCTTTGTGATCACACATAAAATACATCTGAAGCTAGAATCAAAGCCCTTACGTCAAAAGAAATGCCCAATGAATGCTTTGATTGAGCCATCAATACATGAGGAAGTGCAAAAGCTTTTTTCAGCAAGAATCATCTTCCCAGTACGACACTCCACTTGGGTTGCCAATTTAGTTCCAATATGCAAGAAAAGTGGGGAGATAAGACTATGTGTTGACTTTAGAAAACTAAACAAAGCCTCAGAGAAGGATAACTATCCACTTCCTTATCTTGATGAGGTATTAAAAACTATCAACGGATCTTAGATGATGTCATTCTTGGATGGCTATTCTAGGTATAACCAAGTGCTTGTTAGCCACAAGGACATAATGAATACTGCCTTCACTACTAAGTGGGCGACATTTGCCTATCATAGAATGTCGTTTGGACTTATCAATGTTGGAGCTACATTCCAACGTGAAATGGATGTAGCATTCAAGGATTTGATAGGAAGGTTTATCATTATCTATTTAGATGACTTAACTATTTTCTCTAAGGACAAAAAGGACCATGTTGCTAATTTTGCAAAAGTCCTTAAGAGATGTATAAGCTATGGAGTATCCCTAAATCCCAACAAATGTGTGTTTGGATTTTCTAAAGGGAAAATTTTAGTCCATGTGATATCAAAAAAGGGAATATCCATAGACCTAGATAGAGTTGAAGTTGTCTTGAAACTGACAATGTTGGGAAGTAAAAAGGAGATGAGATCTTTCTTTGGAAGGATCAATTTTTTGAGAAAATTTATAACAGGGTTTGCAAAAATTGTCAAACCACTTAATGAGATGATGAGAAAAGATGCAAAGATAGAGTGGAGTAATGAGGCTAAATCTACTTTCTCGTAGATTAAACAATCAATATTTGAGGTGCTAGTCTTGACCAGCCAAGATTATCTAAAGCTCTTCTATATCTATTCCTTTGCATCTGACCATTCATGTGCAGTTGCTCTAACACAACGAAGAGGAGAGGGAGATGAAAGGCTAATTGATTTCATGAGCTCCCCATTCAAAAATGAAAAAGTCAGGTATCCACCCCTTGAGAAGCAGGCCTTTGCACTGGTATGAGCCATGAAGAAATTCAAGCACAACATTCTTTGGAGTCAGGTTGTTGCTATAGTTCTGGATCCGACTGTTAAATGTCTCCTCATGCAGAGCAAGTTAGGAGAAAGAAGAGGAAAATGGATGGCTATTTTGCAAGAGTATGATTTATAAATCCATCCAATGAAGCTCGTCTGGGGACAAGTTTTCTCAAAGGCTATGGTAGATGTTGATAGGAGTATCACTTGTCAACAATATACAATTCACTTAGTCACAAAGGATCTTTGGTATTCTGATATGATCTTCTTCCTTCTCAATAAAAAATGCCTAGAGGGGATGAGCGCTACTCAAAGGAGAGCATTGAGGATGAAGATTTCCCATTAAATGCTCAAAAGAGGATCACTATACAAAAGGAATTATGAAGGACTTTACTTGCACTATTTGGATTAGCAAGAAGCCAAACATGCTATTGTCAAATTTCATGGTATACACAACACGGGGCATGGATAAGCAGATTCATTGGCTCATCAAATTCTTAGGTCAGGTTATTATTGGCCCCACATGTTTAGAGATACACATCAACATGTCAAAACATGTCACACATGCCAAACCTCTGCACCCAAGGAGTGTAATCATGGAATGTCGTTACAACCAGTTTATGAGGTAAGACCATTCGTCGAATGGGCTCTGGATTTTGTAGGAGTAATTAATCCAAACTCTTCTGCAAGGAATAAGTTCATCTTAACAACTACATAATACTGCACACGCTAGGCTAAGGCTCAACCATGCAAAAACATCACCATAGAGGTGGTTATCAGATTTCTTAATGACAACATTATTACCAGGTTTGGAGTACCCTTTTCCCTAGTATGTGATAGTGGCCTTGCTTTTTCATCTGCTGAATTTATACAATGGGCCTATAAACATAAAATAATTTTGAAGTATTCATCCAATTATTACACATAGGGAAATAGTGTAGCAAAGTCTACCAATAAGAACCTGTTGGAGGTAATAAAGAAATTTCTAGTGACCAATCCTGGAGACTGGCATACCTAGTTGAGATTTTCCTTATGGGTAGATCAAACCCATATTAAAGTTGCTCTAGGAAATTCCTCATTTAAATTAGTCTATGGCCAAGAGCTAGTTTTCCCCATACATTTGCAAATACCTATTCTCAAGTTTATGCAAGAGTTTTATTCAGAGGATGATTAGATTGAGGTAAGGCTAAATAATCTTTTAAACATGGAAGAATAGAGAGATGTTGCTTTACAACAGTTCTTCAAACATCAGGCTATTGTCAAATGTTGGTTTGACAAAAGAGCTAAGATCAAGGCATTTAGGATATCAGATCTTGTGTTGTTGTGGGACAAGGCTAAAGAGAAAAAGGGTGACCACCAGAAGTTTGATAGACTCTGGTTGGGTCCATATCAAATAGCTGAGATCTTGGGTGAGAACACTTTTCGCTTGACCACCTTAATGGGAGAACATGTTCCATTTCTCATCAATGGATAGTCTCTCAAGCATTACTTTGGCCCATAAGGGTTTGATTTCTAAATTAATTGTATATATGTATCTTGTGTAATTATCTATTCTTTGTTTCTATTGGTTTTTGGCTTGTTTGTTCTTTTTCTCTTTGTTTCATTTTGTTGTTTTGTGTTTGTTTTTTCTTCTTCTTTGAGGACCCCCTTTTCTTTCCATTTTGAAATATAAGGGTTGTTATTCAGAGTATGTTGTAGGCACTAGGAGAGAAATTGATTTAGGAATTTTTAGGAATATCTGTTGAGAGATTTTGTTCTAAACTTATGACTTATGGTCATTTTAGAATTGGTTTGAAAGTTATTAAGAGTAAGGTATACTGTAGATAACCTCATGAACTATGATTGAAATCTTTCGTAAAATAGATAAAACATTTGACTATAAAATGTCTATTCATCTTTGGGTGATTATATCTCTAATTCAAGTGAAAAATATGATTCCCAAAACTATCATAGGGTCCACTATATTTCTCAACCCATGTTTTAGAGTAGTAATGTTTGAGTATTGAGAAAGTTATTAAAATATTTTCCACAAGTGAAGCCTGCAAAAGAAAGAAAAAGCAAAACTACTGAAATAAAGGAAAAATCAATACCAGATGGGTGATTAAAGTATCTCTATTGGGGCTATGGATTCCTGACTACAAGTAGAGCAATGATTTGAGAGAACTGGAGGTATCTCCATCGGGGCTATGGATTCCTAACTGGTAGCCGAGCAATACCCAAGATTTCATTGCATGACAGTTGAAGGACTCAACCTATGTAGTTTGGATCTTAGATATAGTTGTTCAGGGGTGCTAAAAGTTCTTATGAAGAAGGATGCACCGCACAAAACACACACTTAGATTCAAAAGTAGTTTATCTTGATTTACATATGATATTCCAGCTCAACTTTACTTAAATATTCTGATCATACATAAGCTAACATGTTTCATTAACCAAAGGTTTTGGGTGACTAAATTCTTTAGTATCTTAAAAATAGGTAAACCATTTTCCTAGTCGAGGTTCTATTTGTTATGCCTTGCATAACCACCCCATTTTATTTTCGAACAAAATGGGCCCCCTTGTCTTTTTTTTTCTTTGGTTGTTGTTTGGGTCTTAGGAGTTGTTCATTTTTATCTTAAGTCTTTCTTTCTTTCATTCTGTCGAAAGCAGAATCAAAACCAAAATTGGACTCTAAACTTTTTCAAACTTCCTAGTTTGGGTTCCATTTCAACTCTAGGTCTGCCTTCCTTCCTTGTTCCTTTCATTGTTTGTCGGTGTGTTTTGTGCTCTTGGGTTTTTTCCTCCCTTGAGTCATTTTTTCATTTTCCTTGTGTTTTGTTTAGGCCCGAGCGGAAGCAGAACTAGAGTTGGAAGTGAATTTGGAAATTTGTAAAAGTTTCAGTTCCTATTTTTGTCCTGATTCTGACTCTACTTGTTTTCCTTGTGTTGTTAATTTTTGTTCATGTTTGGGTTGGGTCCGGTTTTTGTCCTAGCCCCGCTTCCCTTCATTCATTATATTTTTCTTGGTTTTTGTTCTTGTTTTTCAGGACTGGAATCGGAGTTGGAACCAAACTTGGAACTTTGTAAAGGTTCAATTTCGGTTTTGGATCCGATTCCACCCTTGTTTCCTTTTGTTATCATTTCCTTCTCGTAGATTTGGGTCCATGTCTGCTCTACCCTTGGTGTCCATGGGATTTAACTGTCTATTTGTGTTTTTCACTCCATTTGACCTACCACTTTTATTGCATTAATTACAGGTTCTTCACACACACGAAATCATTTTTAAAAACCATAATTAAGGTTAATTGGCTCATTATCCTTGTTATTTAAACAGTTTTAGCAAACCAGAGCTAGGAGAACTTTGGGAAGAGAAAAATGATTGTGGATGTGTGGTAATTAGCATATTTTTATCAAGTTTTGGGCTTTCCTTGTGAGCATTATAAGGTAGGGTCTCTTTCCCTTTCTTTTCCCATTCTGTTTTGTCATTTCGTCTTTGTGTTTCGTCTTTTGTTTTCTCATGCGTTCGTATAATTTTCTTCTATGAATTCTTCACTTTTCTTTATTTTTTTCTTTTTGTTTTGTTTCTATCCTTCTTCTTTTTTCCACTCTGTTTTCCTTCTTTCCATTTGCCGCTTTCTATTTGTTGTCGCTTTCGTATCGGGTGCACTTTGTCGTGCCTTAGTTTCTAATTAGGGCTTCTGTTTTCTAGGGTTTTCCATACTTTAAATGTTTAAATTTCATTTGGTAACCCTTCTGATCTTAATTCCATGTTGATTCTAGTTTTTTTTGTGATGGTTTTGTGATGCCCTAAATTTCTAATTTGATGCATCATGCAAACTAGGGTTTGCTTGATAACCTTTACAAAATAGTTTCCTCTAGGTTTAAATTGGTCGTTGTATGGTTGAAATGTGGGGGTTAAGTCCTTCTATTTTTTAATTTCCTTTTAGATCATGTGACCCAGGTCCTTGGATCCATGTGACCATGTATTTAATGAAGTTCTTTATTTTAATGATAAACCTGGCAGAAGTGGACTCGGGATCAAACTTGTCCCGAGGATGTTTAGTATCAGGATTCATTCCTAAAATTGTTTTGCTTTCGATCATTGATAATTTTGGGTCTTCACACTTGTCCTAAAGCAGAATCAGAGCTAGAATGGAGGTTGAAATTGGAAATAGTGATTAGTTACTTATTTGGTTTCTATTCCAGTCTCAGTTTCAGTCTTGTCCTAGTTCCAGTTTCGACCCTACCATGTGTTGAAAATTGTTTCATGTCCTTCATGCTTCTATGATTTTTCTTCTAATGAAAGTGAGATTTGGTTAAGTATGAAAGTATTCCTTAGGAAATAGGGGATGGTATTACATGATGAATTGATTTTATACTTTTTTTCATCTAATATAGGAGTTTATTGTAGAAATTGAGAGATGTCTAGAGCATCAGAAGAGGCTTCTCAAAGGAGCCAACTAGCAAAAACTTCAAGGCAAGGAGCCAGGCTAAAGAAGGTTAAAGTGGAGTAGCTCCCCTACACTCTGAGTTCTAAACATAAACAAGCTACTCTCACTACTAGCAAGGTTGATTCTGAGTGGGAGGATATTACAGATACCAACCTAGGCCCTTTCAACTATGAGGAACTGGTGGATGAAACTTTTAATGAAGATATTACACGAAGGGTAGAAAGGATCATCCAATTTGGATTAGCACATGTTGTTATCTTCTCACTATCTATTCAATGTCTAGAATTGATATTAGCAGCAGCTAGGGCCTACAATCATGCTACTAGGAAGTGTGTGGATTCACAAGGGAATGTTATCATTGATTTAACACCCCAAATGATCAGGTTTATGTTTGATGCACTAGTTCCCCAAAATCCTAAGCAACTAAATGAAGCAAAAGCTCTAAAGTTTACAGTGGCAACAAAGAAACCAAAAGATCCCACATGAACAAGGATTAGATGAGGGTAGAGAAGAAGTATCTAACTAAGATTCCTGACCAGCCTTAAAGGGAAAACTTTGGCAAATATATTGGGGACATAATCATGTTTCTCTCTAGAGTATTTGGAAAAAGAGATACTTCTCAATTTAAAGAATGGATGTTCCCATTTATCCAAGCTATCTTGGATGGTAAACAATAGTTTGACTGGGCTATGGTGGTATTAGAGAGCATACATAATGAGATGCTTAGAGTGAGAGAAACCAAGAGTTTCTTCATGACCTCTTATGTGATCTATGCAGTTGCCAGAATGGGTATCTGTCCTAGAAAAAATATAGTGGGCATATTGGGAGAAGCCCATGGAAAAAAAATGTATGGGAGCATTATGATCAACTTTCCTTACAAACCTTTGAGTCACATTACAAGAGGGTTAATGATGCATTTCTTTATGTTGTCATTAATAGGCTTACGAGAGATGTTGGGTACAAATTGAGTAGAGAGGAAATGGCCTTTTATCAATGAGTGGGGACATTGGTTTATTCAGTACCCCACATTTCCTTACTTCATATTTGGAGGTTTTGATGGTCATCCCTATTTTCTCCCTAGGTGTTGCAATGATAGAATTGTTTTAATGGAGTTCATATGTCAAGCTCTTGTTGCCAATTTCAAATTTCATACCAAACATAAGACTGGTTGTCACAAGTTCCCCATGAGGTTGGGTGAGTTTAGTTGTCCACACATTGTGGTAGCTAAGGCTATTTGTGATGAATTGATTTATTTGAAGTTGGGTCTGTATACTTCTAGGAAGCATTATTATCCCAAACACAAGATGTAGGCTTTACTTCCCAGTCTCTTTGACAAAAATTTCAATCTATTAGAGGACTTTTGGATGGATTTACAAGACAAAAATGATCACAGGAGGATAATTTATGAAAGATTCCTTCTCATGGTTGAGTATGGGATCAAGGAGGACATTCCAGAGACATTTTTTGATGATAGGGTAACTTTGGATCCCCAATATGATATATATAAGATAGGCACCAAGGATCTTGATCCAGTGGATTGGAATGCTAAAGAGCCTATTCATATAAAACAAGTTGCAAGACCAGTTTTGGATAAAAGTGTGCATTGGGTTAGCTTGAGAGTTAACCAACTAGAAGCTCAGCCATCCAAAAAAGAGGAAGGTTGCAGGTACCACTCAAGGGTACAAGAGGACAAAGAGAAGGATGGCTCCTAATGAGCCCTTAGAGTTTCTACCTTCTAATTTAGAAGAGGAGGTTGTTTTCTAAAACTTGCAAGAGGTACAAGAAGGGGAGACTATTACAGAAGCTGATGTTTCAACATCTGTTGTAGAAGAAGAATCCACTCAACCCCTTGTTACGAAGCAACCAAGTAAGCGAATGCCCATGGGAAACTTCCACAAAGAAGATAATTTTTTGAAAGAGGATCCTAAAGTAGAGATACATGATATTGAAATAGATTTTGAGGCTACCCTATCTAAAAAAGAGACTCATGTAGTGGTTTACCTTGATACAATATATGATACACTAAACATGTGTTAACAAAAGAGGATCAATGGAAACTCTTTGAGGATACTAAAAGGGAACCAGATGTCAAGACACAAGCTAAGGAATTAGCTAAACAACAAGAGGATGCTACCAAGGAAAAATTGGATGCTAAATAGAAGGAATTGGAAGCTTAAGCTAAGATTGATGAATTGGGTGGGTAACAACAACAGAGGGAGCAAGAGCTCAAAATGAAGGAAGAAAGAGATAAATTGGCTTTGCAACAAAAGATTCATGATATTGAAGAAGAAAAGGCTGCCCAAAGAAGAGAGAAAGAATCCCTTGAGGCTAAATACAAGGCTATGGAAGAGACTCATAGAAAGAGGGAAGAGAAAGAACACCAAGAGAGAGAAAAGGAGGCTGTAGAGCTTGCTCTACATGAGATGAATGCCAAAGAAGCATGGGACTATGCTGAGGAATTGAAGAGACAAAGGGACTAGATGTTAGAAGAAAAGAAGTTGGAAGAGGTATGTTTGAAACAGGAGTTGGAAGCTAAAAGATTTGCAAGAACAAAAAGACAAGGAAGAGGCTAAGAAACTTGCACAAGAAAAAGCACGAAGAGAAACAAAATGTGCAAGAGGTTGACTTTTAGCCTGGGAACACAATATTTGAACCTCTATCTTCTACCCTTGTGGCTTCTTCTTTAGCACAAGTAGCTACTACACCTACATCTCCTACATGGTTAAAGCTTGAGTTGGAGAAGAAACAAATAGTTCAACCTCAACCTCTCAATTGGGATGAGATGATGCAGAAAAATGAGGAGAGACCCAAAAAGAGGGCCATGCTTCTTCACTCCACCAAACTTACAGACACAAGAGAAATCATTGTTGAGTGTGCAATACCAATGTTGAATAAGAAACATGAGGATATGCAAATGACTGATTATCAACTGGGTACTATGAACTTGGGAAGACCTACAAGAAATTAGAAAATGAACTTAATTGATATTGTAGCTTCCTCTACCAAGTCCAAGATGATCAAAGGCAAAATAAAGAAAGATGAGCTTAAGGCTTAATTGGATCAATTGCATAAGTTTGTAAAATATGTATCAACTCTGATTTCTCAACAAGTTGTTGCTTTTGAATCCCTAGTCTTATTAACAAAGAAGGAATCTGATGAGTTGGTGGATATGAAGAGTAAGGTGGGAATGCTAGAAAGATGGATTGATAAGCTCAGTTAAGAGGTTGATGAAGTGTTAATTGATAGTTTCAAGATTCATGAAACAAAACTTGAGTTGGCAGGGGATTGAACCAACACATTGAAGGTCTAGACAAGAAGGATGAAGAATATAAAGAATATATTAAAAAGATTAAGGACATTAGTAGGGTACCTAAGTCAACTCTGCTTGAACAACCAATTCTTGAGGATGATAATGCAAATTTTGTTGAGAAAAAGGTGAGTATAATAGGATACAAATCCAAGTCTATTCATGACCATAAAAATAAGATTCAAGAGGTGAGTAAAGATTTGAATCAACATATTGATGAATTAGAGGCAATTGTGACTATTTTAGTCAATCTAGATACCTCAGTTAAGGAGGGTCTTTCTTTGGATAAGATGAGGGAGAAGTGGAGGAGTAGATTTGAAGAGGTGATGGAAAAGGAGATGATGGAGAGGATTTGTTATTGGATAGGCTTATGGACATCAAGGAAGAAGCAAAGGATGCTAGAAGAGAAGTGATCAAGTTGAAGGAGGTGTAGAAATTGGTTTCAACATAATGAAAGAGGATTAAATTTGAGGGTGATTGGTTGGATGGGCCTGATTCAGATACCCTTCAACAAGTGTTCTCTAATTATGATGAGTACATCCTTGAGCATGCAACACAAGAATAAGTTAGCAGTAAAACACCTTCTTCACTTGACACAACATCTTCTTCTCTCATCTTTGCAAGGTTTTGACATGAACTTGACTTTAGTTCCATCCTTTAGTTTCACCTACTTTCTTGGGCATTGGAATTTTTTGTAATGAAGCAATCCAACCTTGTAACTAAAGATCAACAGTTCAGTTCTTCATTTAGTTTGGTTCCTTGATTTGTGGATTTGGGTTTTGATTGAGACAAACTTATATATGACAATGTCTATATGTACCTCTAGGTTATTTGTTGAAAAGGTTGGCTGATTGAAGAAAGTTTAGCCACCTGATGATAGTGAATAGTGAATAGTATTAGGATTTCATTGTTGTTAGTAGAGATACTTTGAAATTTTCAGTTGAAATTGATCACACTTTTACAATTTTTTTATACATTTTGTATGTTGTTAAGCTTGGACCACTTTGATAAAGTTAATGATTCATAATCGATCCATATATGCTAGTGATTTTGTTGTGCCTAAATGTTTTCTATTTGATGGGAATCAATAGAGGAAACCGGGTTTAAGATTATCTCATTGAGTTATCTGAGAATGAAATTTTTCTTATATCTATTTGATATGTGTTTTGATGATGAGAGAATGATATTTTTTAAGTTTTGAAGTAAAATTTTTATGAATGGTTGTGATTGTGAATTAGCACTATGAATGTGTGCAATGGAATATATTATTATATGGATTGCATCATGTTGTGGTTTTGATTAGGTAAAGAAATACTCATTATTAACAAGCATGTTTCGATATTAAGAATTTTTGTTCATGTTCTTTTTTTTTTAGGTTTGATCTATCTTTTTATCTTTATTTAAACCCGCCAAACATATATTAGTTTATCTAATGCAATTTTTTTCCCCATTACTTGCAAAGGACCCTTGCAAATTACAGTTACATTGACCATTGAGCGATATCAGATTGCTTGAAAGTTGTGCACAAAATGGATTTATTGAATAGGGCTTTCAAAGAAAAACTTTCAAGCAACTGCAATTAATAGGTTTAAGGTTGATTTACCTTCAGATTATGCAGAGATTTACCATATGAGTTTTGGTTCCACAAGATTTCCTGGATGTCCACTGCTTGTTCCCAAAAAAAATGGAAGCTTTGAAATAGGGTTCATACACCCATTAGAGCATATGCCTCCCCCTCCTTTCAATTGCCACTGCCCCCAAAAGAAAAGTATGCAAAATGCGAATGCAAATACAAGGCACATGGATAATTTGGAAAAATGCTACAAGGAGACACAACCTCCTGGAATGTGATGACTTCCAGATATCCCCCATGCAAAGAAAGAAACGAAAACCTATACCAGGTGTCTAAACTAGCTTTGATGTTTCTTATTTTACCATGCGTACAAACCAAAGGTAATTGTATTTTACAAATGGACTGGATATTCAATTATAAGAAAATATGTATTTTAGAAAGGTTGGGCTTCTATTATGCAAATTTTATGTCATGTTTATTTTGTAAGGAGATGGAAAGCGTATTGCAAATTATAAATTTATGTCAAATGAAAATCCTTTCTACTTTTTGATAGCTAACTATTCAATAATATAATATTTCAATAAGTATAATTCCACATAACTATAATTGTATTTCATAAAAATAGTTGATCATAGAGAAATTTAAATCATATAGAGGTCTCTACATGATTATGTATCTTCAATATATGAATACAATCCTATCCATAAAATTTCAAAATGTACATCATACATTCATTCATCACTTTAGAATGCTCTATACATTACAACTCAATAATGATGAAAATATTGTTTTCTCCTAATTGGAAATGCATTTCTATAAATATATGTGTATATATATAGATAAACATTTTTTTAATGATATCTTATATCTTTATATGTGTGTGTGTGTGTGTGTGTGTGTGTGCAAAAAACAATTGACTAGGTAACCTTGTTCTATTATAGGTGATCTTCCTCAAATTTAATTCTATGAAGGAATAGGCTAAAAAATACCCTTCAATTTGTATTCAAGACCAATTTCAATAACAAAACCTATCAATTCCTAAATTAATTAACTCCCATAATGATGGCCCATGCTCGAGGATATTTCTCTATAATAGTTTCATACATTATCTTCTTATCTAGAGTTAAGATCCCCATATCTTGCATTTACTGTCCTCCAACATTATTTATTTTAAATAATTAATATCACTTTAAAAAAAAAAAACATACTTCATTTAATTATTATCTACTTCCAATTTAATTTAGATTACCATATAATTCAAATTTAATTTAATTCAAAGTGACACACAAATCAACCAAATGACTTACCCAAATTTCATGAAGGCCAAATGCAGAGAAGCACTACACTTTCACTATGTTTTCTGAGGTTTAAAATGGCAAGTGTTATTACAACCATAGACACTACATGAAAACCATATGTAACAATTAATGTTGATGCCACAATGACAGGATTTTGTGAAGGTGCAAGTTCGATCACCTGTTGTTGAGCTTTTGTGAAGGTGGTTGGAGGTTATTTTGTGTTTTTTGCATGGGGTGATGGTTGTGAAAGAAATACAAAAGTCTCAGATCTAATAATTTTTTCCCCAAAAAATGAAATAGAACTAAAGAAGGGATGCTCTCCACCCTATCATATTGTGTCATGGACCCTGATAGGCTGTCACCAAACACCTAAGCAAGTACATACATTCTCCACCATTGTGATCATTAGTAAAACCAATGTGCCTTATTGCACTTAATATAGAAACAATCTGCACCATGCACAAACCATAAATGAAACAATATTGACTTCAACAGTGTCGTAGACAATAGTGGAATTCACAGTAAATCACCACAAAATGTGAACCATAAATGAAACTATATTGGTTTCAAAAGTGACCTAGATGGAAAAACAACACAAAATAGAAGATTTCACAATAACTAACCCATGCACGTAGAAAAATTCTTTTTCTCAATAGTACCTTATCGAAAATGAAACAATATAGCCAAAGCTAGAGAATAATAATCAACGCCTTATGGAAAACAACATATAACATATAACATTAACTATTGTAATCAAGATAGGAGACATAGTACAAGGCTGAAATGAAGAGAAGGTAGTCTTTGAAGATGCCATATGATGAGATGCTCATGAATCTAGAAGCCATCTCCCTAATCCTAGACCTAAATGAGCACAAAGAGCTTGTCCTTTATATTCTAATGATGAAGCTTTACCTTTGTCCTTTTTAAACTGTTTTGAAGTAGAAGGAGAAGATTCAGACATTCTAGAAGGAAAATCAATGTGATTCCTTTTGAGAAGAGTTTTTAACTCACCAATATCCTTCTTATAACAATAGTGTTCTTCATGTCCATCCTTCTTGCAATATGCACAAAAAGGCCTCTGCTTCTTAGATGATTCTCCTTTTGAAGATGATTTCTTCTTTGATTGATCTGAATGTGGATTATTCTTTGCTTTCTTATGTTTCTTATCTGATTCTAATTCTTTCACCTGACTAACCAACAATGCCTGAGATTTAGAAGTCTTCATGAGACCCATTGAGATAAGCTTTTGTTGCTAATGTATCAACATCTCAAAAAATGATGCAAATGAAGGTGTAGTATATGCATACCCCATATATTCAATCTATGAGTATGAAAGCTAGAAAAAAAAGAAGCATAATCAGGACCAAGTTTGTTCATTTTATTGTAGACCAATTGGATGTCTTTCTTATCAATTCCACATGCTTTACATTGCTCTCTTAGATCATTAACCTTAGTGATGTAGTCTTGGATGTTGTCAAAGTTCTTAGGATCAAGATTCATGAAATCATTATCAAGTTGATAGCTTCTTACTTCATCTGTAGTACCATACAATGTTTTCAATTTTTCCCAAGCTTCATGATAATTTTTACATGATTCAATTTGGAACAAAAAATCTTGAGAAACTAGTCTACAAAGACACCCAAGAGCTTTGGCATGTTTGATCATCCATTTTAAATTTTTCTCATCATCAATAGGTTCAGGCACCTTTTTTTTAACATATAGAGAGTGACCTTCTGTCATTAGAATATTCCATGCATTTTGATGCCATGTTGAATAATTATATGATGTGAGCAAAGGAACCTTAGAATGATCCATGAGAATGAGAGAGCAAAATCAACAGATCAAAGACAATGCACCAAGAGACCCCTCCCAAATCACTCAATCAAGAAATCCCCAAGCAATATATGATTTGGCACTTTATATTTAGTGCATTTAAAATTGCTAGATGCCAAAAATAGCAAGCTAAACTTGATCTTAGTGCTTATAGATGCCAAAATAGGCCATAGTATCAAGTACAATTTTTGGTAAAAAATGAGGTCAATCTAATCATACAACTGAAAAGTATAGGAAAAATTATGCACTTTAAAAAAAAATTGCACACAAAAATGTTATCGTAGGAGCAAGATATGAGCTCCCGAAGTTCCCAAAATGAGGACAAAGCAGCAACACCTGTGAGAATCTAAAATTTCTAGAAAATACAAGCACCAAAACTAGAAAATGATTCCATCACTATGTAGAGTATGAAAAATTAGCCCAAATAAAAAAAATTTGCTTGAAAAAAGGACTCAAAATGACTGTGTTATGAGTCTTCAAAGTTTGATTGCAAAAATGAAAATGCAAATGGTGAAGGGGGCATTTTTTTTTTGAAAAATGATGATGGCGTGCTGACGAAGGCTGATGTCAACAATTCACGATCTTAAATTTGATCTTCAAATCGCCGTTAGGCCAAAAAATGCCTTTTGCCTGGATTTGACGCCCGATTGGACGTCACGCATCGGCTTGGAATATGCTTTTTGGCTGTCAGAATATTTTATACAAAGAATTTGGAATTTGTGGGGGAATCTTTGGCCGCCGGATAAACCTGCTCGCCGGTTGTTTTGATGTGGCCAGTCGGTATGTAAGAATTTTCGCCAGGATATCCTTTTGGGTTGGCCGGATTTTCTATGAAGAATGTCGCTAGTGACTTTGAATGACCCCCGCCGATGTTTGTGGGAGCCACGGGAGTGTGGGGGCAGGGGGCTCACATGGCCCACACCTGTGTGGCCATGTGGCCTATGCATAGGGGCCCACGAGTATCCTGTACCTACGCCGAGACGTTGCAAAAGTTCGCAGAAATTTTCTTATGCCCTTTTTTTATTTTTGATTTTTTTTTTAAATACAAACTTTTCAAATAATGTTTATTCACGCAAATCAAAATTTTCAAAAACAAATTTCAAAATATTTCCAGCAAAATAAATATATTTTTTTAGAAAATCGTACCGACGAATTTATGACACGACTTGGGAGCCGTACGACTCTATGGGCAAATTTTTTTTGCCTCATCGGATGACTTGCTCCAAAATGGATGAATTGATAGTCAATCTTAGGGTTTTTGGCCCTTCTAGAAGCAATGACAAGGTCGGATTTGACCCAAAATGCTTCAAAATTGCAGCTACCTTCTAAATCTAGCAACCACTCTTCAGATTCAAACCCTCAGATTTGGCCTCATATGTCCAATTTGGACAAAAAAAAGAAAAAATCGACTTTCTCAAACCTTCTGAACACAATGGTGAGCTTAGATTTTCTCCAACAAGCTCCAATATGAACCTGCAATAAAGAGCCACAAAATGGAACTCCCCCAAATCTATCTCTCTTCAAAAAAACTCTCCAATGGCACCCAACCCGCTCTGATACTATGTTAAAATTGGCTATGGATGTCAAGATCTATGGACCAAATGGAAAGCACAAAAAGAGAGAAAATATGACAAGAATAAACTGTATTCAATGTCAATGATATGAGATGATTCTGATTACAATGAGAGATATCCCTTGGTTATATAGCCAAGGTGAAAACATAGAAGGGCATAAGATTATGACAAGTGTCATAATCTTATGACATAAGACAACAATGAAAAGCTATCACTCCACCTAAGGTGGAGATATAATCACATGATGTGTCCACAAAAGGTGGAAGTGATAAAGTAATGACATGTCAAGTTCACCAAAAGTGGAAATTCCTCAACAACCTCCTATGTGGTCCCTAAGTAAACTTAACTAAGGTGTAATTATGACCTAGGACAAGGTACAACACTTTTAATTACACCAACACATGCTTAGAAGATAACTATATAAACCAACTCAAAATCATTAAGTAATCATGAACAAAATTTACCTTAAAAGGAACCTTCAATTTATAACTCTTAAATTAAACCCTTCATACATGTAATTATAGTTATCTCTCATTTCCTTCCCTTACTAATTAATTATTTATCCACATAATCAACTCACCATTAAGAAAAATTCTTATTCTTCCTTACCTTACTATTATTAACTAGACTCAATTACCTAAATTTATATAATTCAACTTCATTGAATTCAAAATTCTTTCATATATCAAAACACTCTTTTCTTAACATTTTTATTTACACCCCTAATTTACTTCCCCCAACTTATTTCTCTTGACAACCTTGATTAATTCTACAACAAAGTTATTCTTTTATTCTAATCTCATAATTACATACATTTGAGCATATATAAATATATGTATAAATACTTATATTTCAAACAAAGACTTACCAAATAATAAATTAGAGGACACATGCATACATATATATATACAAATATTTACTAAATAACATCTCTATTTCACACTTTTCCCAAATTACAACAATACACACAATAATATAGACATAGATAGATTTATGCCCTCATAAATATACAAACATTTCTATAAATACCCCTTAAGAAATAACTAACCCCCTTAGACCCTTTTAACTCAATTTATTTACTTGATATACAGTTTTCTAATTCCTTAATCTTGATATCACTTTATTATGACATTTTCTATATAACCAAGACAAAATGCAACATTCGTCACTTCCATACGAATTAAAATGTGGACCAAAAATGTGTTATTATACGCATAGATACATATACACTATAAATAGCTTGCTATATGAAAAACATTTATCAATCATATGGTGGTATGCATTTATAACATGAAGTCCTATACGATATAAATATTAACAACTACAATTAACAGGCTTAAGGTCGACTTACCTTCAGATTATGCATAGATTCTACCATGTGAGTTTTGGTTCCACAAGATTTCCCGGATGCCCACTGTCGTCGCCCAAAAAAAAAATGGAAGCATTGAAATAGGGTTCGGACACCCATTAGAGCATATGCCCCCCTCCTTTCATTCGCCACTGCCCCCAAAAGAAAAGTATGCAAAATGTGAATGCAAATACAAGGCACGTGGACAGTTTGGAAAAATGCCACAAGGAGACACAACCTCCTAGAATGCAATGACTACTAGATATACCCCATGCAAAGCAAGACATGGAAACCTATACTAGGTGTCTAAACTGGCTTTGATGTTTCTTATTTTACCATGCATGCAAACTAAAGGCAATTATATTTTGCAAATGGAATCTTGTTGATTATAAAATGGATATTCAATTATAAGAAAATATGTATTTTAGAAAGGTTAGGCTTCTATTGTACAAATTTTATTTCATGTTTACTTTCTAAGGAGATGAAAAGTGTATTGTAAATTATAAATTTATGTCAAATGAAACTCCTTTCTACTTTTTGATAGCTAACTAATCAATAATAGAATATTTCAAAATAAGTATAATTCCGCATAACTATAATTGTATTTCATAAAAATAGTTGATCATAGAGAAATTTAAATCATATAGAGGTCTCTACATGATTATGTATCTTCTCTAGATGAATACAATCCTATCCATAAACTTTCAAAATACATCATACATTCATTCATCATTTTAGAATGCACTATACATTACAACTCAATAATGATGAAAATATTGTTTTCTTCTAATACAAGAAAATGCATTTCTATAAATATATATGTGTATATATATATATATATACATATTTTTAATGATATCTTAGATCTTTATATGTGTGTGTGTGTGTGTGTGTGTGTGTGTGCAAAAAAAAATTTACTAGGTAACCTTGTTCTATTATAGGTGATCTTCCTCAAATTTAATTCCATGAAGGAATAGTCTAAAAAATACCCTTTAATTTGTATTCAAGACCAATTTCAATAACAAAACCTATCAATTCCTAAATTAATTATTTTGCATAATGATGGCCCATGCCCGAGTATATTTCTTTATAATAGTTCCATACATTATCTTCTTATCTAGAGTTAAGATCCCCATATCTTGCATTTACTGTCCTCCAACATTATTTATTTTAAATAATTAATCACTTTAAAAAAAAAAAAAAAAATACTTCATTTAATTATTATCTACTTCCAATTTAATTTAGGGTACCATATAAATCAAATTTAATTTAATTCAACGTGACACACAAATCAACCAAACGACTTACCCAAATATCATGAAGGCCAAATGCGGAGAGGTACTACACTTTCGCTATGTTTTATGAGGTTTAAACTGGAAAGTGTTATTACAACCATCGCCACTACATGAAAACCATAAGTAACAATTAATGTTGATGCCACAACGATGAGCTTTTGTGAAGGTGCAACTTCTATCACTTGTTGTCGAACTTCTGTGAAGGTGGTTGGAGGTTATTTTATGTTTTTTGCATGGGGTGATGGTTGCGAAAGCAATACAAAAGTCTCAACTCTGATAAATTTTTCCCCAAAAAATGAAATAGAACAAAAGAAGGGATGCTCTCCACCTTATCATATTGTGTCATGGAGCCTGATAGGCTGTCACCAAACACCTGAGCAAGTACATACATTCTCCACCATTGTGATCATTAGTAAAACCAATGTTCCTTATTACACTTAATATAGAAACAATTTGCACCACACACAAACCATAAATGAAACAATATTGACTTCAACAATGTCGTAGACAATAGTGGAATTTGCAGTAAATCACCACAAAACACAAACCATAAATAAAACTATATTGGTTTCAATAGTGATCCAGATGGAAAAACCACACAAAATAGAAGAATTCACAATAACTAACCCATGCACGTAGAAAAATTATTTTTCTCAATAGTACCTTATCGAAAATGAAACAATAAAGCAAAAGCTAGAGAATAATAATCAACACCTTATGGAAAACAACATAGAACATATAACATTAACTATTGTATTGTGTTGTAGCCATCACCACAAAACAATAAATATGTATACATATCTGCATGTAAGGAATGATAAGCTATATTTTATATGTTATATGGAACATTGATGTCACCATTGATCGTAGTGATGAACAATGCCTTGTTTTGTTGTGTTTCACTTAATTTCCCCTATGTGCAGATATGTATGTATGTCATAGTAGATGCAAACAACATTGATACATATTCATCCCTATGTTTATTCTGTTGGGACATTCTTGGAATGATAAGTTGTATTTTAAGTGTTATATGGAACATTGATGCCACCATTGATCACAGTGATGGACAATGTTTGTTCTTGGTTGGTTGTTTTGCAAGAACATAGACTATTTTCAAAATGATCTACAAAGGTTTTTCTAAATGTGCCTCTTCCTACTTGCTTTCTTTCAGTTGCCTTCTTTGTCCAGCCACTATAAAAAGCCAAAAAAAATGTTTTAGAGGAAAAATCCACAAAATAGAAGAATTCACAGTAAAAAACCCATGCAAAAAAAAACACAACATGGGTTGCATGCTACATATGAATATTGTTTGTATATAATAATGTTTTCTACATCTAATTTCACATATGTAGATATTTGTACATAGGAAAAATAAAATGAGTGGCAAGAAAAGACGAATTTCTCTCCATCTTGCTATAGTTTGGTAAGAGCCTATGATGCTCTATGACCCAATATGGCTGGGTGGATAGGATGCCTTGTTTTTTTGTGTTTCATTTTATTTTCCTATGTGTAGATATGAATGTATGTCAAAGTAGATGTGAACAACATTCATATATATTGTATGCTATGTTTATTCTTTTGGGAAAGTAGTTGTTATTTGTTTGAGCCTTAATAGGGTATTCTTAGAATGATAAACTATATATTAAGTGTTATATGAAACATTGAATCCTTTTTATTATTATTTTTTTTCTGCATATTGTTAATGTCTCCACAATAAATTTGAAACATAAAAAATTTGAAACAAAAAATTGGGAATAGAGCTCGTCAGCCTTTATTCCTTTAATTGAACATTTGTCCCTTGTGTTGTGGCATAGAGCTCATAGTTAGCCACTAGAGTTGCAGCTCTCAACTTTTTAAAGAGTAGCCCCAACAATCTCAATGGACTCTAGCTCTCCCCAAGCTACTAGACAACCCTCAGGCACCAAACCCATAAGTTTGTTCCTTGTTTCCTTTTTGTTGATGAGAATTGTATTGGCTCTTTGTCGTGTGCATCCAACAAACTCTAAAAATGTTTTGTTTTGATTAGCAGTCCTTGTAATATATAGTTTAACTTATTTATATTTGAGCTATTTACATGTGTCCTTTACCTTTTTGTTTGCTAGCCATTTGGGAGTAGCCTATGTGTTAGGAAAAAAATGGTTCCAATTTTGAGATCTATCAACATTGCTATGTTTTTCCTTGTTTATATTCAACAAAAATCTAATTTTGTTTGCTTCTTGCTCGACCTTTCCCTCCTTTCATATTCATCTATTATATGCAATTTTGAAGTCGCTGTGATCATGTAACATTGTATAGTTATCTATGTGCCTGCATATCAGATGCCAATAATTGGTTTGTTTTGTGTTGCTTATTTTCCCTCCTTTTGCTTCTAAAGTTGTGTTTTCTTTCTAGAGTTGTGTCACAGTCTTGAACATCTCATTACTTTGGCTTAGCTAAGAAAACTACTAGTGAAAAAAAAAAGAAGTATAGGTGACACTGTTGATAACATACTAAGCAATCATTGCACCAGAAGACTCATATTGCAACATATAAAGCTCTTTTGTTGGCATCTGCGATAAACTTGTTGCAGCCTCAACAAAAGTAGTAGCCCAAATCTCGCCCATCTGGCATTTAGGGTAGTACCGTATTTTTTGTAGTCTTCACACTTTTTCTTGCATTGTCTTCCATTGGCCTGTAGGGTGATCCCACAATACTAGTTTACAATTTTAGGCCAAACTAGACACTGAAATATTTTTTTCTAACTAAATATTCACTTTCAGGCACCTATAGCGGCTAAACCATGAGGAATTTGAAGATGATGCAAACTAGAGTTTTGTGAAATTTTATCTCTAGATTCTAAATATATTTTTTTCAAAAAAATTGGAATCATATTTCACTTCTTTTTCCATCTCCCTCGAAAACTAGTTTTTTTCAGAAAACAACATTTTTAAAAAGTGACGCTCACCATATAATGCATAACTTTCTTTCCATGAAGGGTAAAATTATAATTCTTTTGAATTTAGATTTGTAACTCCAATATCGAGTGCATCCACTTGGTTAGATAGTGTTTTATTGAATATTTTTTACTTAATCAAGTTTTGAAGTCAAACCAATTACAATTCAGACATAGGCGGACCGTATAATGCATAACTTTTTTTGCATGTATCAAAATTCAATTTTTTTTTTGATAATCTTATATTTTTCCACATGTACAAAACAAAGAGCTTGATTTTCAGTGAAAAACCTACATTCACAAGAAATAAAAAATAAATATAATAATTAAATTAAATTTATTTAAAATTGTACTTTTGTGAACCTTATAATAAAGACTACATACTTACAAAAAATAAATTTTAAATGAATTCATTTGATCCCCCAAAAGGTAAATCAAAAGTGGATTTTTATCAACATTTTGATAGGTGTAAAGGAGACTCCGCTATTGGTATGGTTTAAAACTAGTGAGGTTCTATCCAAGGGGGTTTGATCTAAGGTAGTTTGATCAAATCCTCTTCAATTGTCCAATGCTTTAAATGAAATTTTTTAAGGCTAAATCATCATATTTTCTAAAACTATGTGATTTTAGAAAAAAATAGAATTTCCTAGAAATTGTAAACCAGCTTTGTGGGATCACCATGCAAGGGACTTGCAACATAACAAAATGAATTAGTTTAAATATATTTCACTATTTCCTTGATAGTAGTTTTCTAAGTGCATACAACATCTTGATATAGATCTGTGTAGATATATGTGTCTGTAATGCATTTGTATGCGTATGTGAATGCATATTTGATAGTTTATATGTATATGTTAGTGTGTAGGTGCGTGTATACATTTTTCACATGCATCTATGAGGTCATGTGCTTACCTATATATAAATATGTCTAGTTTAAATATTAGTATAGTTGTTTGCTTCTTGTCTATTTTGATTGTCGTATACTTTTATCTCTCCACAATTGTTGTTGGCTATATAATGTTGGCTTCATTGAATCCATAGTTATTCCATGTTCGATAGTTGCACATAGTTAAAATGTAGAATGTAATAACAATTTTGTTATCTCATTTCTCTGGTTTTAATCTTCTTGTGTTGGCTGAGTGTAGAATATTCTAATATATGTGCTTTATAATCTTCTCATATTGGTTAAATGTGGTCCTGCCTCTGCATTCATAAAGCCATGTCACATATGTTTATCTTTCATTCTATTAGAGTTGCATAAAACTTCATTTTTGTTATAATATTTCCTATGTGACATCCAATTATGATTGTGGTCTACCGACTGCAAAATAATTTTATGATTTTTCTTGAGTCCAACTTATTAAAATCCGTCATTGCACATGATTAAAATGTAGAATGTAATCAAAATTTTGACATTTGATCATGTGGTTTTAAACTTCTTATGTTGGCTCAGTTTAGAATATTCTTATATATGTCATTTATAATCTTCTAATGCTACTTAAATGTTCTCTCTACTGCTTTGGCATGTCCATTTATAAAATCATATTGCATATGGATATCATATGGTTCCCGACTATAATGTTTGTTCCCTTGAACCCATACTTATTTCAATCTCATGACTGTGTTTTTAATCTTCTAATGTTGGTTGAATGTTGAATATACTGGTCCTGGCTCTCCATTCATAAAGCCATGTCACATATATATTTATTTAAACGAAGATGCATACAACACAAATATATATCTACATTTATACTTGTTGATGCATGCAATTACATTTAAACTTATACATACATACATACACACACACACACACACACACACACACACACACACACATATATATATATATATATATTATCACATGCATTGAAAATTGACAATTATAGGTGTGGATAACTATGTATGTTGTGTAGCTCAAGCTATAACTTAGTAGTGAATAATTCCTTATTGAAAATAACATAAATTGCTCAATTACTCTGATAAGTTTTTAATGCAACCTATTATTGCAACAATCACTAATATATGTAGCCCATACATGAAGCACTGTTGTCGTCACAAGTTGTTCCAACTGATGTTTATTTCCTCTACTCAGGCAATAAACATATATATCTAGATTTAAACTTATCTATATTTGTTCTTGCATCTATTGACAAGTTTACGCACGTGGATATCTATGTATGCTGTTTGCAAAAACACTTGTTACAATGGTGGCTCACAATATTCATAGCACCTAAAGCTATAGAACAATAGTCAACATTGCCTTATTGAAAATAACATAAACTATTTAATTGCTTTGGTAACTTTAGAATGCTAAATATTATTGTGGTCATATATGTGGACTGTTTTATTGCTTATTGTGGTTGTATATGTGGACTGTTTTATTGTTTTGCAACCATCATCATTACATGGAAACCATAAATAAAATAATATTATTAAAGCTAGATTCAACAAAAAACAACAATCCATATATATGTGCATCTAACTTCAAATATATAAATATATATCGATGTAGATTTTGTTTTGCAGTTGCATATATATGTATTATGTGTTCTAGATGCATATGTAGGAATCTATTTCTTGGAAATATATGAACACAAAAAGTATGTGTTTCATTTCTCTTTTATTATGTGTAGATATGTATGTATGTGAAATTAGACGGAGACAACAATCATATATACTACTTGCCATGTTTAATTTTTTGGGAAGATAGTTGTTATTTGATTTTTCCTCAAAAAGGAATTCTTACAATAATAGGATTTATATCAAGCATAATAAGAGACATTGGTTTCACCATTCATCACAATGGTGGACAATGTATGTTGTTGCTCAGGAGTTTGGTGAGAGCATATGAGGCTCCATGACCCAATATAGTAGGGTGGAGTGTAGACCTTCTTGTGTTATGTTTCATTTTACTTTCTCTATGTGTAGATATATATGTTTGTGAAATTAGACACGGACAACATTCATCCTTGTGTACAAATATGTATCTATGTGAAATAAGATGCAAACAAGTGATCTTACCATGCCAGCCTGTGCCAAGTGATGTTCATTTCCTTTTCTCTCGTGGTGATTTCTCTATTGAAAATTCCACCTATGGATATATATGTTTGTTGTCTACATATAAATTTAGATGCACATATATTTGTATAGACCTTCCTTTGTAAGCATATATGTAGAATCTTTTATTTCTTTCCAACCATTGGTACTACATGGAAATCATAAATGAAATAATAATTTTGGAGCTATTCAACAACAATCAACAATGTGTATGTATGTACATTTAACTTCAGATACATATATATCAATGTAGATTTTGTTTTGCAACTTCAAATATATGTATTGCATGCATTAGATGCATATGTAGGAATCTATTGCTTGAAAATATATACACAAAAAAAAGTATGTGTCTCTTTTTTTGTGTTTCATTTTTCTTTTCTTGTATGCAAATATGTATGTATGTGAAATTAGATGTACATACAACATTCATATATACTCCTCCCCATGTTTATTGTTTTGGGAAGATAGTTATTATTTTTTTCATCCTCAAAGATGCATCCTTACTATAATAGGCTTTATATTAAGCGTACTAAGAAACATTAGTTTCACCATTGATCATAGTGGTGGACAATGTATTTTTTGCTCGAGGGTTTGGTGAGAGCCTATGGGGCCCCATGACCCAATAAGGCAGGGTGGAGAACAAGCCTTCTTTTGTTGTTGTTCATTTTACTTTCCCAATATGTATGTTTGTGAAATTGTTCTTGTTTATCGAAGTAATAAAATAGTTTATGCTATTCTCCATAAATACATTATTTATTGTTATTCTTTGGCCTCAAATAAATTATTTGATCTATGGTTTTTTTGTAGTGGGAATGGCTGCAAAGTAATAAAATAGTTCATATTCTTCTCGATAAGGAATTGTTGGTTGTTTTTGTATGGCTTCAAGGATAGTTGTTATTTTTCTAGGCCTCAATAAGGATTTCACCAATGTTTCATCTGACACTTAATATACAACCTCCCATTGTAAAAAATCCTTATTGAGGTCTAGAAAAATAACAAATATCCTTCAAGAAGAACATGGACTATTTTATTACTTTGCAAACATTTTCACCACAAAGAAACCATACAAAAATTAATGCTCATGCCAAACAACATTTAATTTCACTGGCCTTCTCTATCGATGTGCCAAACACTTTTAATTTAAAAAAAAATAAAAAACCACCACCTTTTTCCCCATTGGAATCCAGGTGCCAGAAGGGTTAAAAATCAAGAAGGCTGACAAAATTTTTGGCCAAAGTTCACACAATAGGGATAAGCCACACAACTAGAGGTTTCCATTTTTTTCATTTGATTTTTGTAGTTTTAATCTTCTTGTGTTGGCTGAGTGTAGAGTATATTGCTACTACATGTGAGTTCCTAAGGTTATGTTGCATATGTATATCTTTGATATTTCTATGCTTGCATAACTTAGAATTCAAGGCTCTATATTAAGTACAACAAAAAATCCTTTGTAGAGCAGATGGAAAGACCCATAAAACACAAAAATTCATAGTAACAAACCCATGCAAAAATAGTTTTTTTTCAACAGTACCTTATCGAAAATGAAACAATATAGTCTTTTCAATAGAACCTTATTGAAAATGAAATAGTATACACTAAGCTAGAGAATCAAAAATCAACAATGCCTTATGGAATCAATGTTATTTGCATCTACTATGACATACATACATATCTGCACATAGGGGACATACATTGTCCATCACTCTGATCAATTGTGCCATTACCAAGATTTTTGTATTGCTTTTGGAACCATTTCCCCTTGCAAAAAATACAAAATAACCTCCAACCACCTTCATAGAAACTTCACAATGGATGATCAGACTTGCACCTTCACAAAAGCTCGCCCTCCTGACATCACACTAGTACGAAAACATCAATATATGACTAAATAAACTACTAAAAATTGCATATAAATGACTAATTTTGGTCACATGACCATTAGTAGTTTATTTCCGATCATTTATGACATGACCAAATTTATGACTAAACCATTTTTGTCATTTATCTAGTCATTGATTTGGTCATTGATTTGGTCATTGGTTTAGTCATTGATTGTTGTTAACTAGTCATTTATTTAGTCATATATTTAGTCATTAATTTAGTCATATATTTAGTAATTAATTTAATTATTTAGTCATTTAATCATATATTTAGTCATTAATATAGTCATTTAGTCATTGATTTAATAGTATATTTAGTGCATTTTAATTGTCATCATTTGGTAGTTTATTTTATTAATAAAAAATATCACTTATCAACTATCTAAAAGATTTGCACAATAAAACAACAATGAGAAGGTAAAAATAGCTTATTTTATTAATCAAAAAGATGTTACATACAATTGTGTAAGCTTGAAAATGGAGTTACAATTTGCTATCCCAACATGAAAGAACTTGAAAGATTACAATACATTGCTAGTTGAAATCTACTCCAAAATCTTGCCTTTATGTTGTTCAATAGCTTACAAAAGAATAGGGACGTGACTATTTTTTTATATCATAACCTCCAATCCCTTACCCTTGTAATGTTTGTTGATCCTCTAGCTATCATTTGTGCATGACTATTCTTTTATATCATAACTTGTAGTCCCTTACCCTTGTAATGCATAAGTACATGATACATTTTTACGAAGGAACTTTCATTCTATGACTGTGATAAAGCTCCAATCATTTGTAGGTTGCCCTCATTCTGATTACTATCACCTTATGACCATGCTAATTGTTGCTTCATTATTTCTCTTACAATTGAACTATCCCTTAAAAAAATTGATCATTCATCTCTTCATCTTCATATCTTACTGGTTTATTTATCACCAATCATGAATCCTACCAACTGAAGTAAATTTGAGTCATTGTCCACAACTTTCCTGCCTGTTAGCAACTCCAAAAGAACAATACCATAGTTGTAAACATCAGATTTCTAATTAATCCTTGAGGTTATTACATATTTAGGGTTAATATAACCAATAGTACCCATAACATAGGTGGAGGTGTGATTTTTAGCTGAGGAAATGCAATTTGCAATGCCAAATTCTAACAAATGTGCTTCGAAGTTGTCATCTAAAATAATGTTAGATATCTTTACATCCCTGTGAACAATGCATTGGTTATAGTCACGATGAAGCTATGCTAATACTTTTGTAGCACCATAGGCTATCTTTAGATGAGTATCCCAGTCTAATTTAATCTTCTTTGATGTTCCTACACAAAAATTTAAAAATTTTGTTAGGTTCTCCCCAATCTATTTTGATCATATGGTAGAAAATTTGATTGGACTCATGATGAATATTTCATAAATCTATCATGTTTTTGTATAACATAATTTTCTCACCATGTAGTCAATGTCCCAAAGACTTCCATTTACCATGTAGTCATAAAATAGAAGCAACAAAAATATAGAACTGCATAGTACTGAAAAAAAAAGAACCTCGAAGAAAGGATATTGAAGATATTCAGTTGCAGTTGGCATCTGCATTTTTTGTATAGCCTCAACTCTGTCCACCTAGTCCAAAACAAAAAACATGTGAACCAAGTTAGAATCCCCACATAATCATAAAGGACAAAAAACTTCATATGCTGACAACAACAAAATTAAATACTAAACAAGAACACTTCTCGAACTGCATTCACAAGCATAAATTTAGAAATATACTATTAATAGATTAGAAAGAGAGTACTTTGATAGAAATAAAATAAGAGATAAAAAGTGAAGAATATTTATTTAAAAAAAAAAATGGGATCTCTAACATCAAATATTATATTTAAAAATTGGATTGTGAGGTTTATGATCCAAAGATCCCACAATATTAATGGTTTATGAGGTTTATAGTATTTTCAATTAGAACAACTCAATTGTTTTTCTCAAGTAACAATTTTTTTTCTTTGCAAACAGAAAAGGACAAGAAACTAACCATGCACAAAGATATTCAAACTCTCTTGCCTACTGTAGCTCTTTATGGAAACTCTACCACCACCTTCACCAGCCTATCCCTTACCTCTAGAAGAACTTATCATACCCGTTCCCTTCCTACACAAGGAAAAAAAGAGTCCCTCAATGCTACAATCAATAAAACCAATATAAATGTAAGAAAATAAAGTTCATCCATGGTTAGTATAAACAATAACCTCAAATTTGAAATAATTTCATGGGTCAAGTACCAAAGCATTAAGGAGATTTTAGATTTTCTACCGTTTTCATATCCTAGAAAGATAAATGACTTACTTCAAGATAATGACTTCCATGGGTCATTATCAATTAAAATTGCTTGCATTTGTTAAATATCTATCATGAACGTAACATCTTAAAAGCATATTTCCTTGCTATTAATCCTATGATGACAACTCATTATCATCATAATGACAACTCTTAATCATTCTATGATGATTTGACAAAACCCATTCATGAATATTACAAATTGAATAAATAAAACATAATACTCATATAATGAAATATCTTAATATGGAGACAATAAGGAATGCATTATAAATATGTTTATCTCTTTCTAATATGCTATAGAACATGAGCTTTAAGAAGTAACACCTATGAAGGTCCCCAATATGCTAAACAATATTGAAGTCAAATAGATTCTATGAAATCAAAGTAGTAACTATTCACACAGCTGAATTGCAGCAAAATGGAGCAGATTTTAAATGATCATAACTTTCATGTTACTAAGCCAATTTTCAAAATTCAAAATGTTCTAGAATGTTGGGAGAATGGAGGACAAAAGCCATAAATAGTATTGCAAAATGTTTAACCATTGATGAGCAGTTTTTGCTGCAACTCAACTCACTAGACTACCCAAAACAATAGTTGGCAAGTAAAATAATCTTAATTCATTTGTAAAACCTTTGACTTTTGGATTTAACAATTTGACTCAACGGA
Organism: Sequoia sempervirens; assembly: GCA_007258455.2. Lineage (NCBI taxonomy): Eukaryota > Viridiplantae > Streptophyta > Pinopsida > Cupressales > Cupressaceae > Sequoia > Sequoia sempervirens. Next base: position 109,141,433 of record VDFB02168118.1, read on the forward strand.
CAATATTCATCAAGAGAACAAGGATCATAGTATGACATTAATAAGAAGAAAAATAAAATAGAATAAAATGATTATTCCCAATACTAACTTGGCATGTAAGGAATGATGATATAAAAACAATATTGATCAAATATCGTGAAGGTTATTTAGATGAATAGAACCTATCAACTAAATAAAGTGATAACTATAAAACCCCAAAATCAAGATTATCAAAATAATACTAAAAGATAATATAATTGTTTGAAGCAAATTTAATAAAAACTTAATTATGGAATACTTTACATTCTAGTTATAGGATGAGTAGATATGTAACAAGAATGTTGGAATACATGTGTGTACATGGGTGCACATGTGAGGGTGTGTGTGCATTAGTGTGCATGTGTTTGGAGATGTGTGTGCATCTAAGGTCACACGTGTATCTGTCTAAGTTCACATGTGTGCTTGCAGATGTTTGTGGTTCTGCATATGTATTTGGGGGGTGGGGTGTGCATTTGCTTATGTGTGTGTGTCCTAGACATGGGAATTAGATACTAAGGGAAGAGACTTAATCAATGAAAGGGTCAAACATAATTCTAAGGAAAAATTTATGAACATGAACAATTGGGTCAATCCCAAGTGTTGTAGTAGCAAGTTTCATGGTTGTAGTAGCAAGTTTCATGGCTGTAACGAGTCATTGGGCCACAATCATACACCCCCTTGATAGTAAGAAGAAAATATAAAAACATATAGAGTAAGACAATTATGAAGAGCTCAACAAAGAAAAAACAACAATAATAGTAAGACAATTAATAGTATTTTTGTCACACCTCAAATCTAGCAAGGCAGGAAAAATTGAATTTATCGTGACAAGTCATTGAAAAGATGAAATAAATGATGCCAATTTCTTCTAGTCCTTTGTAAAGTATCTATGCTATGATAATTTAAATATATGCCTCCTTTTGAGGTTGATAGCAAGTGGAAAGAGCAACAGCCACGATAGCCCGATAACAACAACCCTAACATGCTTACAAATGAGTGACAGTAAGCAAAGTCATGAACTAATTCGTAGATAACCTACAATTTTAATTTGTTGTTTTATCAAAATTTTAGTCACCTTTTTTTAGAAAACAGCATAAATGGGAAGATTTGAGCTGACAAATTGCTTCCTAAAATTGATTTGTTCATGTGGAATCTTTCCCACAAAGCCATTCGAACTGCTGAAAATCTTAGCAAGCAAGATATACATGGACCTTCATTTTCTTTGCAAAAGAGTAAATTCATTAATCATCTCTTCATCTAGTGGGAGTTTTCTCAATAGGTTTGAAATCATGTGTTGCAGAAGATGGGATTCATAATTGATATTTCCAACTTGATTTTGTGTTGCTCTAAGTTTGTGATGCTTGACAAGTATCTTTTTGGATTTGAAGGAAAATCAGCATTTAATTAGTTGAGGAAGATTATACCAAGAGTTGTCTATTGGCATACATGGATATGTAGAAATCATGTTATTTTGATAATGCTAAGGTCAATTCTTTTAGATATTTTTCTTGTGTCGTTGCACTGTTAAAGCTTTTAGTGAAAGTTAACAAAAGTTATTTATATGTTGGTTATTGTCTTACTAAGGAAGAGGAAATTTTTATTTTATTTTAGAAGTTAAAGTTTATGAGCCTACTATTTATTAGAAGGAAAATCTCCTAGAATTTATAAGGATTCATTTCTTTTTTTTTATGACACTTCTGATTATAAGGTAATCTTTTTTATGACAAAAAGATTCAAGGATAAAATGACTAATCTCATTAGATACATGAATATTAATAAGCTTGGGAGGGACATAAGGGAACAAATTAAGGGCCATATGTTTTTGTAGTATGAGAGTAGCTATATTGAAGCTATTGTTCTTTAAGATATTCCAATGTCTATCTGTGCAAAGGTCTCCCAATCATTATACATGTTAGAGGTTGAGTAGGTGTCTCTTTTCAAAGGAGTGGAACAAGATTGCATAAGGAGTTTTTCTTCTTGGTGAAGTCATAATGGAGCAAGGAAATATGGTAGATCAACTTAACAAATTGTTTCTAATGGTTCTTTGTAAGAATTACTCACTCTCAGGGATGGATTGGAAGATAATGTTGCACTTGCTGGACCAACTATTTTGGGTAAGTGATCAATTTTGCAACATATATTTTTGGTCAACATGTAGAAGAATGCAAATATTATGTCATTACCAACCTTCAGAAAACCAAAGATGCCACCATAAAATATTTTGATCTACCTCTTTCAATTCTTATTGTGGATGTTGGAGGGGTAGGTTTTAAAGAAATGGAGATACTTGACGCAAATAAAGGTGATCAATTGAAATTTCCAATAGACAAGCTGCAGCATGTGACATAATGCAATTTGTATCATGAGAAATTCGCCCAATGAGGGACCATTGCACAACCACTATTAGCAGAAATTCCCACACAATTTTTGAGTTGAATAAAGAGTACATTCTAAAAGAAAATAGGGGAAGAATTGAGGTATTGAAGTGTTCATGTTTATGGTTGAAAATTTTACAAAAGACAAGAATCCAGGGTCCAACAAATAGCTACAACAGTGTATTTCATAGAAAATTTATCAGAGATACACTGAATTCAACATTCAAATAAATTAATTATCTAAATGATTATAGGCTTACATCTAATTTAATGCACCTATATCAACATGGTGAGAAGAATGATATATGAACTATGGTACAAGCTCCAGGTTCATTCACTATTTCAAGTGCCTATAAGAAGAAATACACATTTTTAGTATTTTGTTTTTCCAATGACGAAAAATTCTAATTTCCAAAAGTCCACACTAAGCAGGGCCAAGTTCGAACTCCATGGATGAATCCATGATCACAAACATGAATTAAATTTCTGGACTTGATCCCAAATAGAGCACAAAATTATCATAGAATCAAAGTACCCATTTGACAAAGAGATCACACTTTCAAGAGAAAAAAATACAATATCTAAAAATCTTTATCAAAAACACACATTCTTATATCATAAAGCTAAATAACATTATCATTCTTTACATTCAATCTTCCAATATAACAAACACAATTATCACATTTATTAATACCAACTATCATTAATTAATAAATAAACTAATTACTAATTAAATATGTAATTGTATTAAATCATTACAATAAAAATTGACCCAAAACTAAATGAAAATTAGAATTATTATGATAATTTTACCATTGCATTTCTAAACTTAACTAAATCCCTCAAAAGAAAGTTTATAAAAAAAAAAGGCAAACAAAATAATAATACTTTCATTTCATAAAACATTTGACTCCTAAAATTGTAGCCATATTAACAATAGGATTCCATAGGAAATATCATCAACAAATGCCTATTGTCTAACTCTGGGAACTTAAGGATGGTTCAAAATTTACTCTTTCTTCTTTCTCCAATTTCCTTTCTAAAGAAAATCATTATTGTAAGATTAAAGGTGTTCTTCCATGGTTTTAGACTGCTGGCAACCAATATGCCAATATTTCATATGAAGAAGCCAGTTATAACTACCACGATTTCAATGAAAGAAGAAATATGTTTTGGCCCTAACTCTTCTAGCTTTGTTCTTAACTATGCATCTGTTCCACTCTAATCCCACTTTACATGGAGCTTCTTGAGAAAGAAAAATTAGTATCGAATTAACTGAAGAAAGAAGCAAAATTAGCTCTCTTTTAAATGTTTATTTTGTTCCCCTGGTTGATTGTGATCTACATAATGTTTGCCAAGGTTTTTAGCAGAAGGAGAAACATACCCGATTATAGTTCAGAAAATCTCAATACTCAATATAATCCTAGAATCCTTTTTAATCCCAAGTACCTATCTAAGGAAGTGCTTCTTTTCCATTCATATTCTTCTTTCTAATGATTTTCATGCTATTGTTTCCAAACATACAATGTTATTACACTTCTATCTGGGTCTTATAAGATTTTCTGTGGCCACAGGTTTGGTATGGGTATTGTAACATTGAATATTTTGAGAGGGACAAAATCTTGGGTGGCAAGTTTGTGCCATTAAAGCCCTCTCCAAAGCCCAAATTCTGAGAGATAAGTAGGTAATACTTGATGTTCATTAAATTTTAATTACTACCCATAGAAAATCTCTTTTAGAAATAGCTTTTCCTTCTTGGTGCTAATATTGTTGGGTGTTAAAGTATGCCCATGTCAAACAAGAAAAGGAAATCCTATAAAAACTCGACTTTCCATTCATAGTGAATCTGCTTGGATATGCTCAAGACAAGGAATGCATTCATTTGATTTTGGAGTATGTTTGTGGGTAAGCTTTTCAACCTTTTGAATTCTTAGTAATATTTTCTCTTGGCATTTTAAAGATACACTTATAAGGATTCCCCTGGTGTTGCAGGGCAGAATTGTTCAGGCATCTTCACTACATGGGAAGATTTAATGAACCCACTGTGGTTAGATACTCAACTGAATTATAGATTAAGACCTAAACAAACAAGAGCTGTAGGGCAACATAGTTCCTCCCAAAGACTGGCATAATAGTTTTGGTAATGATCCAATAAATGAATCATATGCAGGTGTTTTGGTTTCTAGTTTTACTATAACATGAATTCGATTATCAAAGCTAATTTGATTGAAAGACAAAAAGTGTAACAACTTGACACTTTTTGACTTTCAACTACCAAGAGGAGTTTTATTTCCTAGCTACTTGCTGACAGAAGTTCCATTCAGTGTTGAGATTGAAAAGGGGTAAATTACACATGATAAATTGTTCTCTCTGTACTAAGTAACTAATCTGATCCCCTGATTAAATAGGATTATCAAACCTGTAGTTAACTAGAAGGTGCCTCTCTTGGAAGCTTGGAAGTTGAATGTTGATGGGTTACTAAAATAAAACTAGGAGCAGCTGGAGGAGGCTATGTGATTTATAATTGGGAAGGCAACCAGTTTTAGACTCTTTTATTTTTTGCCTCTATAATTGCCATAAACACCTCCAGCGGAGTGGAAATGATGACCTTATCTCAATCTGCAAAAATTCATTGATAGAAAGACTTTATTGTGTAAGGTGATCTAAAAATTCTCATTGATGCTTTAAATAAGTAGATATGAGAAGCCTAGAGAGGGAATTCATCTTTACAACAGGCCTTAAGGGTAGCAAATAACTTGGACAATGTATAGATTTGGCATGTCAAGTTTAGAGGCAATAATGTGGCAGATTCGACAGCCTAGATAGGGTTGTGTTTAGTAACAAACGAGGAAGTTGGGGTGTTGTAAATATGCCATTATCACCCCTTTAAGGACATCCTTGATCTTATAGTTAAGTATTGTTGAGTGCAACAAAAAATTTGTTAGCTTGGAAAATTAAGAAGTTGAAGATTACCTAATATTTCATAGGAAGCATTGTATTGCCTATCTCCTAGAATAGGCTTACAACATTAGCCTTTAATTGGTTGTATCATGTGTAAGCCCCTTAGAGTTGCATGGGAAATGACTACTTTCTATAGTCAAATTTTGAGAAAGTTCACCTTTATTCTATCCTCATCTTGCTCTTCACATTTTGGATCCATTCTTCTGCATTGCTTAGATGTGCTTTGAGATTGAAAAGGATCCATGTGCAAGGTGGGGGTAGAGTTGTGGCTCTGGAAGGATCATACAACATTTAATCTAGATGTTCTTTGCTTTTCCTTCCTCGATATAGCTCCTCTTTATTTTGCTTCTGGATATGCTTGATTGTGTACAAGACTTTTGGATTTGCATTAATTTTCACTTAGAAATTGGGGTATGTGATTGCAAGACTAATACGCTCACTTGCTTGATTTTTGAAGTGGGGGCTTGGAATTATCAATTTGGATAATTGAAAATAAATTTTTTGTAGATGATGTAATAATAAGTGCCACTAGAAAACGATAGCCACAAGGGATGGAAAATCAACAATAACAACTATAAGAAAGAATAGTAACAACTAAATTTTTTAATTAGCAGTGCACAATATAACAATAAATCTTAACCCTATAAACTAGGCATACAAAAACTAAAAGGTAAATGTTGTTTTTTAGGAGCAGTGCACCATATAACAATAAATCTTAACCCTGTAAACTGGGCATAAAAAAACTAAAAAGTAAATGTTGTTTTTTAGGTCCTGACCAAGCGAGATACCAATTTGGCATATGGCAATCCCCCAACTGAGTAAAATTGTACACCCCTAGTTTTTAACCTTTATGATGAATCTCTTAAGAAATAACTGCTAGGAGATTAAGAAAAAGTTTAATCATGAGAGAATGGTAAATTATTAAACTGATAGTTCACCACTATCAAGAAAATTATTCCCATAAAATGAAAAAGCATTATATGAGACAGATACATTAATTTCAAAATTTAATGTAATTCATACTTCAAAGTAAGTTGACACCAGTTAGATGCCAAGGTGTAAGCATAATTGAATTACTAAATAAAAACCTGTGCATGTAAAGGATAAACCCAAACTTTCATTCTTGTTCCACGAATAAAGTATTGTATGGATACCCAATAAGATATGCCATTACAAAAAAAAAATGGTATCACAAAAGAGATCAGAGGAACGAACAGAGATGTGTATGTAGATGTGCGAAAGTCAATTTCAAATTTCCAATGAATAAGAACCATTATGAAATGAATTCAATGAGCTTAACAAGATGCTAGTAACATTTTCCTTGCATCAAAAGATCCTTTAATCACAAATAAAAAATTAAACAGCCATAGGAGCATGATAGCTGCTATTTTCATTTCAAATTCTGAACTACTGCTTGAGCTTCTATGTTTCAGAAAAAGCTAATTTCTACAGAACTTTTAGAACTTGGATTCCTACTTTGGCAAGTAACTTGTTTATAGTTTTCACTGCATTTTGTATTAAAGGCTTTGCAAAACAGGGGTATATATAAATGTGTGTTCATAATTGTTATTCCCCCAATTTATTGATAAAAAATACATCTAGCACTACCATCATGCCAGACAAAAAATGTTGACTTAATTTTTCTTCCTTGCTGCTTGGATTATTTTTATATTTGAACATAAACCATCTATGTGTATCCATTAAACACACTGTTGTCAAGACTACTCAATCCAATTTTTAAAACAAAAAACTCTTTGATCATCTGGAACAATAGGTTCAAAGGAATGGGTAGGGCCGTATCTAGTTGGTGGGTGAGGGATGGTCCAACAACAGATGGAATCTCCTAGTAGAGGTGTAGCATAGATTCAACAAACTTGAGCATATTCTCAACATGCTCTGCATGAGAAATCATCTCAAAGCTATGATTGAAGTTGTCTCTCACATGTCCTCTGACACCCCCACTAGGCATCCCTCGAGCCACAGAGCTCTTTGATGTCTAAGTCCTTCTCCCAAAATTGCTCCCTTATGGCTCTCATCTTGGCTTCATCGCTATCTGCATTGCAGCTATGTCCACCACCTAAAATGTTACAGTGAAACATAACATTGAAGAGTTCAATTATAGCAAGAAATTTGCATGGCACCTAACTGATCAATGTATAAATAATTGTAAAGGATGAACGCATGTCTATTATTTATTAATTATTTACAACTACATTGTACAGAGTTCAATTATTTTATGCTAAAAGAATTATAGAAGGGTCCGTGTCCTCTGTAAATTAGATTTTTTTCTGAAAATTCAGTGCATCCTAAAAGATTTAATGTTTTTTTTTTCTACTAAGGACTTCTACTATAAATATTACTAATTGGAAATCTCTTCCAAGGAGTTCCCTATGATTAATTAACATCGCACAAGGTGAGATAATATATTCGGATCATACAACTAAGTGGGTCACCGATCATACAATCAGAATAGTATAAAGTGGAGTTACAAAACTAGAATGCCTTGGAATGATAAACCTGATATCTGTCCATTGGGATTTGGTGGAGTGGTAGGTCAGGTGCTTATTGTAGATAGAAAAAATATCAAACACATTGAATAACACTTGGATGTGTGTGTTCCCCAATCTTGGAGACAACTATTAATACAAGAAATTTAATGGTGGCATCAAGGATTCTATTTCTTGTAATCTGGTGAATATAAGAAGAATATAACTAGTAATTTCCTCCCAGTTTAGTGGAATTACAATCTAAAATAGAAAACAAAAAAATTAGGGGCTATATAATCACAACCTGAAATTACCTAGAGTCACAAGCATGAAATCAATTGCTATGCACTACTCATAATTTCATAGCTATTCAATCAATTGTTATGCACTACTCATATTTTCATAGCCCAAGATAGCAAAGGTATGCTTTACGACATAACCAATCATACATAATGAGGCTAGGAGATTAGGGATTAAGTTAAAAACCTTTAATCACCTTCCATATTCATGATCTTGTGATTCCCATTCATTATGATGAATCCCCCACCTGATCTCTTTGCCTGCTTTTTCAGCTTTTCGACTAGGTAAATCGCTTTGAGCTATTCCCCTCCCCTATCGAGGAGGTCACCAACTTGAACCATGGAAAATTTCAAGGGATGTAATACATGTATTTTTGACTTGTCTATATAAGGATCTATATTCCATGATAATTAACACATGGTGTGATCATTAACATTGTATTAAAATCTTCAAACAATTTTTCCTAGAAAATACAATCATTTTAAGTTAATCCTGAGGAGCATCCATATTAAACAAAACAAAATAAATTGAATATAAAAAGGAATGCTTTCGCTCATACATGTACATTAAGACACAAACAGATATAAAATTAGAAGATTGACCTAAACACAGAAAAAATAAAAACTACCACTTAAAAAAACCACTTGAACTACCATTGTGTCAGCTCTAATCTAGTTGTCATTGTCATCTATCACTTGGGACACTCTAAGGGCTTACTTGGCCTTCTGGAGGTCTCCGTGAAGGTCTCCTATTGCAATCAAATGTTCTATAGAGGAGAATCTTGTGACTACTTCCACCGTTGTTGCTGCTGCACTATTATCATTCTTATTGTCTAGTGTTGTTGAATTTGACGGTAAAAATTAAGACAAAAATCAAAGATTTTTCAGAAAACAATTACAAAAACCCTCTTATACAAAAGAAGATAGGCTTTATTGAAAGGGCTACAAGACCACTGACAAACAAGCAAAGCAAGTCAAAATTGGCCATATGAGGGACTAAAAAATGTCACCATTTTTTTTAAAATTAAGCATGTTAATGTGTCCGTGCACTTCCATGGCAGACCCACATCCCCCAAACCTATGATCAGCACAACCATAGAAAACCCACGTGATCTCGAGGAGGGAGAGTGCAACAACACACATGATGCAGGGCTTGTAGGTGACATAGATCTCACATGCACTATGAAGCCTTGAGTGACTTGTTGTGTGAGATGGGCAGCTCGACAGAGATGAAGATTATCAATGGCTTCCATCTCGATGTGCCTCATTACATTTTGGGTGTGATTGGTGGCGTTTCTCCCTCACTCAATGACTTTGACCATTTTCAACAATTACACCATTCTAGGAAGAAAATCGTCAAACACAGTTTGTGTCGAAGTAAACCCTAAGCAAAAGGCAGAAAAAAAAAGTTACCCTCTTCATTAGTGTAGAAACGAGTGTCCTAGACAACAACCCTAAGCAAAAGGCGTAAAAAAAATTGTTACCCTCTTCATTAGTGCGAGACGAGTGTCCTGCAGAATAGCCACGTCTCAACATTCAAACACTACTACCGTGTTGATCACCAAGTGTCACAACTTGTCAGTCACAAATTGTTCATCGTGCACGCTCTTGCTTTGAAAGGCTACAATAACCCCTGACAACTTATGCAGCACCAACCACAGGCCGACAAAAATACTGAACAAATATTTTTCCATAGAAATCATGCATCTTTGCCTACAAAACATAGAAGTAAATAACAAATATGAGAAAATTTGCAATGTGATTGGCTGTTCAACTTTAGTTTATTCACTAGTTAATGATCTAAGCCAAGCATAAGGAACCCTAATCGCCAACAACACTGGTCACATCTCCTGCCATGCAAACACCCTAATCGCCAATTGTCCAAATCACTCGTTACCTGCAGGCACCTCCCTCAAAACTCATGCGGTCTCTTGCATTGGAAGCTACAAATGCACCTGCGAGCCATATGCACTGCCAATCGAAGACTGCCAAAACATTCTGCATAAAAAAATTGGTTAAAAAACCTGCTACTTGTTCATAGTCAAAGTTCAAAATAAATCTAGTGCAAGAAAATTCCAAACTGTGATTGGTTGAAAAGGAAGAGTTTAATCACTATTTAACTTATGAAGCCTCTGCTATAGTTCCTAGCAGGAACTAATAATTCAATTAAGTATCATATTTACTAATTTATTGTTTTTGTTGAGATTTTCCTGCAGCGTTTCTATGCAGCCCAAGTTTTTCTTTCCTTTGAGTATCTCCATTCTCAGAACATCGTCTATCGAGATCTAAAGGTATATATTATTTGATTTTATCATCAGTAACTTTCATTTTACAACCAAATCAGGCCTCCCATTATAGCCTTTCTCAAGTTGAGGTTTATAAATTGACAATTCAACTAGTTGTAGGAGTAAGAACAGTAGAATGATCCTTGTATATGCTCTATTTCAGCTCTTTTTAACTGTTGAAACAAAGCATATACAACTTCAAAAGTAATGTGAAGCTAATAAAATGAAAATAATCTAGGGCACATGTGTGAAACAAGATTGTTCTATGTTTGAGTGTTGTCCATAATTGTGAAACAAAAAAAAAAGAGAGAAAATTTAGGGCATTCCACAAATAAGCATCACAACTAAAGAAGGTTACCTCAAATGGCTGAGCATGACGGAAGGCATGGAGTCGGGCTTCCATAACTGAGGCTCTTCCCACAATGCGAGTGACAAATATACATCAAACAACACGACTACCCTGAATACCCCATGTCTGGGATTCAAAACCCTAACCACCAAACCCTTGACCTATATGATCCTCTTGCTCAACAGTGCCTGTAGCTCATGCACTATGCTCCTACTCCCCTTCACTAACCATGACCTTACATTTTCAAGAAAAAATAGTAATAGAACACAATAAAAAATGGCCCGACTTTGCACAAATTGTGTCCCACTATGAACATTGCCCATGCAGAAAAATGGGCAGAGGTTGCAACCCTAAATCAAGCACCACACTTTCACTTCTCCATATTGGTGAGTGTTTCCAATGAAGGTTTTAGAGTATGTTTATTAAAATGAAAATTATGGACAAGATCTTAATAATGAGCACATTTTTGCATATTAAATACATATATATAATTATTATAGTTAATAATTTATAATAATAATTATTTTTATATAATACAAAAAATAATTAATATATTCTATATATTTAATATAATAGTAATACAGATTAAATTATATATAATATAATTATATTTATTATTATATTTAATAGTATATATATGTTATATTATTATTATATATTGTATATTATAATAAAAGTTATTAAATATAATTATAATTAATTATTATAATTAATAATTAATAATTAATAATTATTATATTTTTATATAGAGTGGATGGTTTGGCAGGCGTCTCCGCAACTATTAGAGTCATCGTTGAGGAACAATCTTCATTTTTAGGGAAAAATGTTCTTTTTTACTTGGGAAAAATCTTCATTTTCAATAGACTTGACCATTACATTTCTACAATCGATGTAAATTGAATCTAATTGCTTCTATAAATAACTACTTGACCTTATGTTTTTAAGGAAGTGCCTCTAGAAATAATTACTTTTACAAACATTACATTTCTACAATCCATGTAAATTGAATCTAATTGCTTCTAGAAATAACTATTTGACCTTTTGAAATGAAAGTGTCTACAAGATAGCCCTCAAAATGCAATTGGATTGTTTAAATCATATTTTATTAGTGAAATTGACCACAATAGCACAATAGGAAAATCAGCGTTTTGTTATCACAATTATGCTAGTACAATGGAAATCAAATGAAAAAGAAAAGGAAATATATCACCAAGAGTCTCCATCTTCCATGATTGATCTTCGTTACACCTTCTTGCTTGCTGGAAATGTTGCCCTCATATTTGTACTTTGAGCAATCTAAAATGCCTAAGCCCTACAACAAGATTCGAAGGATTTGATATGCCTATGACTATTGCCAATGTCTAAAAGTCAATGCCTATGCCTAGAATAAATGCCAATATTAATCAAATGCCTATGAAAATGAATAAGTGAGAGTAAATAAATGCCTATAGTAATTACGTAAAATGTCAAGATCCCTGAAAAATGAGAAGGAAATGGCATTTTATAGAAAAGGCCATTTTGAACGGACAGACGAGATGAATTAGTGATGAGACCCTAAAACGAACGATCCAGATTACACCCAAGAATCCCTAATTAGGGTTAAGGCAAAATCCTTAATCGAACAGTCAGAATAAAATCGGATCGACGGTGGAGAATAAATGAGAAAAATTAATTAGAAAATAAAGATTTTCAAAAAATCAAGAAGATAAGATTGCCTGATTTGCAAGATTCAAAAAATCAAAGAGATAAGATCGCCTGATTTGCAAGATTCGAAAAATCAAAGAGATAAGATTCAGACTGAAGATAAGATTTGGAAAATCAAGAATCTGCCCGATTACTTGAGTTTTGGAAGATTAATTACTAATTTGAATTAAAATAATTCAAATTATGGATTTCGAGAGATAATAAATAATCTTTTTCAGATTATTTATCAAAAAGGACTGACAGTTAGGATTGACATGATATTTTAAATAATTTAATTTATTTAAAATGAGAAGAATATGAAATTGCAATTAAATAATTAAATTAAATTATTTAATTAGCAGATAAGATTAATTAATTAAATAAATTAATCAATTTATTTAATTGGACAGTTAGTGATGTATTAAATAAATAAATAAAATTTATTTATTTAATAGTGAAGGATAATTAAACGCAGAAAGGGAAATTAAATAAATTAAGAAATCTATTTAATTAAAGAAAGACTTAGACAATTAGTGACGTATTTAATAAATAAATTAAAATTTATTTATTTAATAATCATAAAGAATCAAAGGACATGAATTAATTAAATAATTATGAATTATTTAATCAATAGTCGAATGTGGACCAAGGACATAATTAAATGTCTTACTTATGCTAGGACGAAAGTGGTAAAAATGAAGCTTGCAGGCCTAGGTCATTTTTAGGTGTCTACAGAAACATTAATGATTCATTATAAACATAATGAGTAGTAAAAGTTAAAGAATGCAAATGTTCAATTTTTTTATAAAATATGTGAAGGCCTTAAGACTGCATAGAGAGGCAATGCCTTCCACGCAATAGGTATTTTTGGTGCATGAAGCAACCTAGGCAACCAAATGGCCCACTTAGGTAGGGGTCACATGAGGGGGGCTTAAGCTCTATGGATTATGATCAAATTCGAAAGAAAAAAGAATAAAGGAGTAATAGTCATTTATTTAGTCATTTTTATTTGTTTGATATTAGTTATTTATTTAGTCATTTTTATTTGTCTAATATTAGTCATTTATTTAGTCATTTAGTTATGATTTTACCTGATGACCAAATTAGTCACTTATAAATGACCAAATCAGTCATTTATTTTCCAAATTCTACTAGTGTTAGTCACGTGACTAAAACTTTTAGTCACGTAGTCATTTATTTGCCAAATTCTACTAGTGTCAACATTAATTGTTGTATGGTTTCCATGTAGTGGTGATGGTTGTAATAACACCTACCATTTAAAACCTTAGAAAAGATAGTGAAAGTCTTCACAATTTTCAATAAGGCATTGAAGGGTGTTTTGTGGCTTTACCTACTGTCAGAGCTATGAGCTAGGATGGCAAGCTTCTCTAAAGGTTGAAGTTTGATCAACCTATTCAACACATGAATTAGTACATACATATATCTATAACTTTCCAATCTATATATGTATATTGTCTACATCTAATGCCACATACATACATTTCTACACATACTTTTTTAGTGTGTATATTTCCAACCAGTAGATTCCTACATATGCATCCAATGCATGATGTCAATTTCCAGGGCTTGGCTATTATTTATTTGAGCCTAAAAAAGGAACTATTAGAATGATAGGCTCTATATTAGGTGCAATAAGCAACATTGGTTTCACCATTGATCATGGTGGTGGGCAATGTATGTTTTTGCTCGGGGGTTTGGTGAGAGCCAATGAGGCTCCATGACCCAATATGGTAGGGTGGAGAGTAGGCCTTCTTTTGGTGTGCTTCATATTATTTTATTTATGTGTAGTTATGTATTTATGTGATATTAGATGCACATAACATTCATATGTATGGTAGGTTGTATATTAAGTGTAATATTAAACATTGATCTTTGTATTTTTTACAATGGTAGACAATATACCTATTCTCTGCATGTAATTCCACATGTACATACATTCCCACACATTCTTTTTGTGTGTATATATATCTACACAATTTAGATTCCTACAAATGCATCCAGGGCATGCAATGCCTACATAAGTTCTTGTAAAACAAAATCTACACTGATATATAGGTATTTGAAGTTAGATGCACCTTTTTAGTTATTATTTATTTCAGCCTCAAAAATGAGTTGCTAGAATGATAGGTTGTATATTAAGTGTAATAAGAAACATTGGTTTCACCATTGATTGAAGTGGTGGACAATGTATTTTCTTGCTTGGGGGTTTGGTGAGAGCCCATGGGGCTCCATGACCCAATATGGTAAGGTGGAGAGAAAGCCTTCTTTTGTTGTGTTTCATTTTATATTTCCTATCTACTATTTAGTTGCACTGTTGCTCTTTAAGTTGGTGTTTGTAAGCAATTTATTGTCTTCGTCATATTATGGTTCTAGGCTCTTCAAACGTATTCAAGCTCCAATCCTACATCAAGTGTGGAAGAAAAATAGATAGTAAAATTCCAAACAACCCAACTCTATTATGTGTAGCATAAAGACTACATCTATGAAAATTCTCGGCCCAAATACTTGTAACAAACACCCACACTAGCTTGACCTTCCTCGGCTAATTTTTAGAATGATAGCATGTATAGTGAATGACATGCCATTTTAATCATAAACATGAAACTATTTTTCCTTGATGAGCATGTTGATTTTGCAAATAGAAATCTGCATAATTGTAATCATGGGATATGTAGTTCATTGGTTAATTATTTTTCAAACACGTGTTGCATTTAAGATTGTGAGGATGAAGAAACAAAGGAGTTATTTTGGCCTATAGAGAATGCAGTGAAATGCTACAAAATTTGTGGCATTTGTCATGACTTAGAAATTCATGGCATTTTCCAATAAATTACAAGTCATGCTATTTTCCATGGATTTTGTAGCATTTTTGGCTACATGCACTGTAGGGCAACTGTGTTTTGATGTGTCTACCTCAGATTTTTTACATGATGATTATGTGCATTACATGTTGCGTATTCATCTACTTTAGCACAACTGCTCCAAAAAATATGATCATCACTCCCAACTATATAATATTCGGATTACAATAAAAAGATTCGATGAACCAATTGTAAATATTAATTATGGTGGGGTGGAGAGAAGGCCTTCTTTTTAGATAACATTCATATGTATAATGGGATTTATCTAACTATAATATTAAATATTGATCTCAACATTGATTATAGTGATAGAAAATTTGTGTTCTTGCTTGGGGGTTTGCTAGGAGCCCTCAAGGCTCCATTTTGCAAAATGGTGGGGTGGAGAGCAAGCCTTCTTTTAGTGTGTTCTTGATTTTGTTGCTTTGCTGCTTGTAGAACTAGTTATACATTGAGACAACATGCTCTATTCTTTAATCTTTCACCAAAAAATTTTATATGTGGACATGTATGTATGTGAAATTACTTACAAACAATAGTCATATACATCCACATTTAAACTCGTTGAAACATATATATATATGTGTGTGTGTGTGTGTGTGTGTGTGTGTGTGTGTGTGTGTGTACATCTTTGCAACTTATGCTTTCCTTGCTTCCTGTCCATCACACCCATATGCACCTATGTTTAGAACTTCTCCTCTTGGTTCTTGTTGTCCATGATTCTACTAAACAATTGTGATGTTTTCAGTTGGCTTGACCTCTTTGGTTATGCCATTGTTCTTTAAATTTGTTTTTGCAAGCATTTCATTATTTTCCTTATATTATTGTTGTAGGCTCCTCAGCCTTGTTCAAGTTCTAGTCCTACATCAAGTGTGGACCAAAAAAATGTAGCAAAACACCAAAGAAACCAACTCTATTATGTTCGACATAGAGACTAGATTTGTGCAAGTTGTCGATCCAAATACTCGCAACAAAGAGCCCTCGTAGTTTGTCCTTTCCTGACCCTGCCCGATAAAGCGGCCGCATCGCAATTATTTTTGAGCTCGTTTGAAGAACATGCTTGCTTCTATAGTCTCATACCCTCCATCCTTTTCCATCTTCCACAAAACCTTCCCAATGAAGAGGCCTCAATAATGGGTGGTTGGGGATCTCAACAAACCCTTATCAACCATGGCTTTCCATCCACATCATCACCCCACCATCGTTTTAATAGCATGTTTGGAGATTCTTTTCGTGTTGCAATGCAGTTCTTCCTCCGGCACATTAATGCTTTATCTGATTTGAAAGTTTGTAGTGTTTGCAATGAAATCTACATCGACATGAAAGTAAAAGCATCCAACATGGGCGTCATTTTTCTGTGTTGTGCTTCTAAAAAGGGAGTCCAGAGATTCAGTTTAGTGAACAAGATGGATCCAAGACCACCGCCTCCTATCCTTACAAAGCTTACTCAGGTTGAAGAAATTATTATATCTAGAGTTGCTCCAATTTTTCAACTGACCCATGCTAGATGAGGCCAATACAAATATAGTGGCCATACTATAAGCTTGCATCAAGACATCACAGTCATTGCAACTTTGTTACCAAGTCGCCTACATGATGTTGAAGTGTTGATTGTTCAAAGAACTAGCATTCAGGGGATGAACTATGATTGCTACGTTGACAAACATAATGTCATGGCTGCATTAATATATAAAATTGAGAATGATCCATACTATAGTGATGTTGTAATTGATTGTGATGCTTTAATTTTTTTTCCTACTACAAGTACAGACATCTCCAATCTTCTACACACAATGAAAGAACTAGTACATAACATAACTGAACTAGTGGCAACTCTAAAAAGTGTTGCTAATGAGGAAGTTGAGCTTGAGGACTCATCATCATTTATTCCATTGATGCCCAACCCTCCTCGGGAATTGCAGGCAATTAGACATGCCTTGCAGATTGAAGACACTAGTCAAGATACTTTTCCTTGGCCTGAGATAAATTCTAACCCTATCAATGAATATAATTCAGAAGGGTTATTAAGCATGGCTTTTCCAATATTGTTCCCCACTAGAACAATGATGACCTTACAATCGAGAAGCATATAGATTTGAACACTTACATGAATATGCATTGCACTTGATGAGACACTATGATAAGAGATTTGGGAGGCACGTCAGATTTAGATATTACCTTTATAATTTAATAATGAGACATCAAAGCCAACAATTGGATTTTTTTTCATGAAAGCAAACTTGGAAGAAAGGATTCCAAATTATGTGGTTGCTTTGCGACACTTGCTTCGGGATGCACCAGAAACCTAGATAGAAAACCAAATTGTTCACTTTGGTGCATCTTTGTGAGGGACACACTCATATTGGGGCAAGTGTCGGCAAGAGCTTACATGGCAATGATCCACCAACTTGGCACACTAACTCTCTTCTTCACTCTAAGGTCTATAGACACAAAATGACCTGATTTGCACAAGGTACTTGATCTTAGTGCCAAGCCACATATTCTATACTCTCAAAGACACTTCACAAACAATGTCATCCATAACCCACACATAATAGCCTTATACATGCACTTGTGGTTCACCCTTTTCCATGAAGAGGTTATTGAGAGGATTTCCCATACAAATGATTACTGTTATAGGTATGAGTGGAAACACCATGGATCAACATATGTCCATGGTTTCTTATGGCTTCCAAGTGCCCCAAATATGAACATGCTTGATTGGCCCAACCCACATGAGGTTTAGGAGGCAAAAATCTTCTTCGATTGCTATGTTTCAGCATGGAATCCTCATTCCCCATAACATCTAATATCATGAGTCCACCACTCTTCTTTGGAGGACCCGTGTTTTCTTAACAGTTTGTAAATTTATTGCATGGAACCAATGGTGGATTATGAATAGTTGGTGAACACGGTGTAGAGGCATACCAAATGTACTCAGTACACTTTCCTTGGGGAAAAAGGCCACCAATTACAATGTCGCTACAAAGCTCTGTGGAATGCACAACCATCATCAACATTGGAAATTGACAATGAATCGAACAAATCCTATACGCCAACAAGAAATGATGAGCGCGTTAATATCCACAAACCTGAGATGTTTGCAATATAGCAAGCAAACATTGAATGCCAGCTAATCTTGTCAAAAAAATATTGCTAAACTACATTTCCAAATATGCATCAAAGTCTAAAAAAATCTGAAAGCTATATTGATATCTTGCAGAGGCTTACAAATTCATCTGGGGATAAAGCATTTCTTGCAAGTATCAAAAATTCCTTATAAACCTAGTTGTAGATTGTGACATTGGTGCACAAGAAACATGCCACATGCTGCAAAAGTAGCCCCTTGTCATCTCAAGCCGATATATCTTGTCTTTGAACGTGAGTAGGAAAACATTCCACCGTTTGAAAATATCTGATAATGGTGAAAAGCTTGGAAGTGGTTATATTCATTGTTATATGCAAAGACCAGCTAAGATGGAAACTATATCCCTTATTTAATCTGCACAATTGTATACATATCGAAAAAACCACAAAGGTGGGGGTTGGCATTTGCGACCACACCTTGCTATCATCATTGTTTACCTACTACTCAAGTCTTCCCACTGGAGCATTGTGATACGTTTGAAACATTTTGTTGGTTAGAATTGCTGCTATACAAGCCTTTTGAAAGGTCAAAGTAGACATAGGCCTCACTAGAGATAGTATAACACAAAAGTGAAGGATATTTTATGTTGCTAGCTATCACCCTTGGCCTATCAATAGAGTTATTTATCCCCCCACTAGTGAAGAGGAAGGTGATAGTGATACTGATAAAAACAAGTCTCTGCCTCCTGCAAATGAATACAAATGGGAGTTACTTTCTTGCCTTGGTGCTACAAACAATGTTTTCTTTGACCAAGTGCAACTATTGGGTAGACGGGACTTTGATTTAAATCACGTGGGGCACACACCATGTTCCTAAGAATCTGCATAACTTTGTTGTATAGTTCATCTCAACAAGCAAATTGCATATAGCTAAAGATATTCTTTTCCCACCAGTTGCACCTGCACTTTGTCATCAACTATCTTCTAAGCAAAAGCTTTCTTTAAATATCATTGAACACCATCTTGGCCCATCTTCATATCACCATTGTGTATGATTATTCAAGGTAAATCATTTCTTATAGACAACATCTGAAGAACACTAAATACATCACCAAATCAAAGAATGAATCCTTTGCTTGTTTTGGCGCCAATGTGGCTGGCCACTTTCAATCTACATGCCTCTACAGTGCATACAACTCTTTGGATACCAATTAGAGATATGAATCCATTAAAAGGACAGTCATTGACCATATTTCAAGAGGACTTCAAACATATTAAGTAAATATTAATTGATGAAATGAGCTTCTTGGGGCCCAAGTTGTTACTTAAAATAGATAGTCGATTACGGCAAGCGTTTCTTGCTAGACATATGCAGCCATTTGGTGGTGCCTCTGTTATACTTGTAGGTGACCTAGGATAGTTTCCACCTATCTTGGACAGGCCTATCTATGCTTCTCGCTCCACATCCTTGGCTCTTTGGTACACTTTTAATGTTGTTTTCATGCTTGACATAGTCTTCTGCCAGCATGGATAGTCCAATACACAACAACAATTCTATAGAATCCTTTTGAATATTAAAAATTGTTAGGCATCTCAGACTGATTGGAAAAATCTTATGAATCAAACAAACACCACGGTTTTAGCTAAGAAAAACCAAGAGTTTGATGCAACTATTCATTTATTCCCAACAAATAGGTTGGTTTCCTTTCATAATAGAAAAATGCTTCAGCAGTTAAATGTTCCCATTACAATTAGTACTGTTGAAACTACTTTGCAAAACACACTTGATTATGGCAATGATGAGAAACTTCAAGTAGAGCTATTACTTGCAATTGGTGAACAAGTAATGTTAACAACAAATATTTGGGTGGCAGCTAGCTTGGTTAATGGATCATTGGGTTTTTTCAAGTCAATCGTATATGCTAGGGGTGCTAAACCACCTCAACCACCTGAATATGTTTTTGTCTACTTCCCAAACTACATTGGCCCAACATGGGATCAAGACAACCCAAAATCCATCTCCATTCTCCCAATCACACGAGGAAGCCAAAGACAGCTCCACTTGACAATAGCTTGGGCAATAACAATACATAAATATCAAGGCTTGACATTGGAGAGAGCTACAATAGATATTGAAACTAAAGAAAGACAAGGACTAACATTCACAGCTCTTTCTCGTGTAAAATCAATAGCAATCTGAATATGTATAGATCTACCTTTCTCTTTTGACAGATGATTCAGATTACATTCCAAAAAATATAGTACACTTCGAATCAAAGAAGAGGATCGCCTCCAACAATTGTGTGCATTGCCATCATGATGAAATTTTTCTATTCCTTACAGTAACTATACAGTTTCTCTTTTCCCTCTTCATTTCAAGGCATTTAGAATTCCCACCATTTCTAATTTTGCTTCCTTGTTGTTCCCTCCATAGTGTAATTGCAATCGTTGCTGCCAAGCTAACCAGAGTTTTGCTTCTATGGTGATTACTAAGAGAAGTTGTTCAATTCTTGCATTATGCTTCTCATCTCCTCCAATGACAAACCTGGATTCTTTCCTCTTCTTTGGTTGACCATATAACATTTATATTGATTTTTTTTCTAAATGCCTTCTTCTTATTTGGTCAATGATTCCACTACTAGTGCTCTTTCCTTCAAACCATTTGTGTCTAACTATATCAAATTCTAACCAATTTAGATTGCAAAAATTCTCAATTATAACTGCAGATCTTGACAATGCTTAATAGCTTCACAATCAAAAGTTTTGCATGGTGTATGAGTTACAACTACATTCCATTTATATACAAGGTAAGGCTATATCTCATTTATTCCATCTCTTATTTCACAATTACATCTTAAATTCTTTGTCACAAATGATACAAACATATATACTTTTAAAAATGAATAAGACCGATTTCAACTGAACAAAATTCTCAGGTGCCAAAACAAAATTATATGGGAGTTATAATTGTAAACATATTGTTTCCCACTCTCTACATAAGGTATGTCTGCATCTTGTTTATATGATCTCTTCTATTGTAGATGCATTACATATTATTTTTTATAAACTATAGAACTGTTTATATTCGTAATTTAGATATTGTCTACCAATGACATATGTTCGCCACACTAAACTTCAAATTTTCCTTGTGTCTAACTATACATGATTGCACATGGTTTGATGAGTGTGGCCTCCGCACTCTCCTTTTGTTATGGGGGAAGCTCCTTTTGGAGGATTGTTGGCTGGGGTGTGTCGTTGGCCTGGGGCCTATGCGTGTTGGACCCTCTTCTTTGGGGGTTTCTTTCACCATTTTTTCTAGGCTGGCTCTATTTAGAAGGGGGGATCTTTTCTTTTTGTGGGTTTAACCTTGTTTGAGTGTCTCTTGCTAGAATGGTTTGGTCCTTGTCTGATGTTGCATGCTAGAGTGTTCGTTTTAGCTACTACTAGAAATGTTCTTTCTAAGGGAAGGGCTTTGTCTTGGGTGTATGTTGTGAGGATTTTGAAGCTGTTTGGAGAGCCACGGTGCTATCTTGATTCAAATCTTGCAATCGTAGCTGCTAGGATGGCTTTCTCTAATGCTTGTTTCCTTTCATTTTCCTTGGCGGCGCTTCTTTCCCCTAGTTATGTTTTCTTGTTACAATTAGGCGGTTTCTTTGCTCGGAGTGGCTCCAATTTTTCTTGTGACTGTGGCCTTACTAGGCCTGGTGATGCTACCTCTTGTTCTTCTGCAGGCATCTTGCTTCCTATGGTGGATGTAAGTAATTTTTGGTTGGAGGTTCCTCTCCAAGTTTGTTTGTGCAAGGGTTCGAATTTTTATTGGTGGCTCTTTCCCAGCCCCTGCTACTTTTGGTCATGGACCTTCCTTGTTTTGTTGGAAGAGATTTGGTTATGGGAGAATATTTTAAAGACCCCTTTGAGTTTTAAAGATGTTATGTTGTTCAGGGTTTCTTTAGTCTGTTCTTTACTTTTTGGTCTAAAGTCTTCTATAGAGGTGAGGACTCAAACTAGAAGTAAATATCTTTCCTATCAATTTTTTTTCTCTTGTTAATCCTATGGAGGTGGATGCTTCTTCTATAGATGTGGAGAAGGTGTGTAGGGGAGAGGTGAATTGCTAGTGCTGGGGGTGGCATTCTTTCTTTATTCACTCGTTTTCTTCTATAGCTCATTCTATTGAGGTGAATGTCTTTTCTATTAAGGTGGAGAAGGGTTGCTTGGGAGAAGAGATGTGTTGTATTAAGGATGCTTCACTTATGGAGATGGTGAAGGGCTATAAGGAAGTTGCAAATTATAGCTTTTGGGGGTTGTTTGATGCTCTGAGTTGTTCGGCCTGTGGCTGCCTTATGGAGGAGACCTTCATTATTGGTTATGGGACCCATGTAAAACCCACGTTTCAAGTTATAGGAGCCTTGTGCAATACTGGTGACCTTTCCTATAGAGGTGGAAAGGGTGTTTTCTTGGGCTCATAAATTTCTACAAGTGGAGCTTTGTCCTTGATCTATGATTTGCTTGTAATATTCTTGGGTTCAAGGTCCCTGTCAAAACCTAGTTGTCCAATGGGTTGTAGTTGATTGTTGGTCCCATCAAAAGCAACGAGGTCAAGATTCATGTAATTCTTGGTTTTTTCTGGGCAGCCCGCTGGCTTTTGGATGGTTGTGTGCTTGTTGTTTCCCTGTTACTACTGGTTGGCTTTGAATCTATCTTTAGAGCAACTTTTTCATCTTTGTGTGGGTCTTGGGTCCCCTTAAAACTTGATGGTTTTAGGTCCATTCAAAACCTATTGTAAATGGTTGAACGGGTCCATTCAAAACCTATTTTTTCACTAATCAAAAATTATATCTAATTGAAACCATTTTAGATTGCAAACGTTCTCAGATGTAACTACACATCTCCGCAATGCTACATAGTTTTGCGATCACATGTTTGGCATGGAGCTTCAATTACATTCTATTTATATAGAAGGTAAGGCTATATGTCCTTTATTCCATCTCTTATTTCACAACTGCATGTCAAATTCTTTGCCATAAATGATACAACTATATATATACTTTTGAAAATGTATAACACTGATTTCAACAAAAGAAAATTCTCAAGGTGCCAAAACATTAGTTTCACCATTGATCATAGTGGTGGACAATGTATGTTCTTGCTCGAGGGTTTCTTGATAACCCATGAGGCTCCATGACCCAATATGGTAGGGTGGAGAGCAGGCCTTCTTTTTTTTTCTGTTTATATTGCATCTCATTGTGTCCACAAGATATTCCTACATCTTATTTATTTAATCCCTTCTATTGCACATGCATTGCATATTATTTGTTATAAATTATAGAACTCTTTATATTTCCTAATTTAGATATTGTCTACCAATGGCACATATTTATTGCACTAAACTTCACATTTTCCTTTAATTTTTGTAGAACTTACTCAAGACAAACAATCTTGTTTCACATAAGATAGTAATGTCTTAGTCAGTGATCTTTCATCTTAGCTTATATTCATCCATTATATGGATCTTTTCATGGTATTAGATCTTCTATGAAGTTAGCCTTGTTGCAAGGCTTTCAACTAGGCTCTATCAACTACTCTTATTTTTGGTTTTTCACGAGTCTGAACATTGATAATGGTTTGACTTTCTGTTATGATCCTAAAATTGTTGAGTTTTCAAATCGCATAATGGGGATTTTGAGGAAGTAATGTCTTATAAATGACCTTTGAGAATAATCACAGTGACTACAAAATCAGTCAGAATGGTGAAATAAACAATTGTATTCAACAGTAATCTCTCAAGATATATTCTGATTGCAAGTAAAGGAAAATTTAGAAATAAAATAAAAAATATAGTTTAAAATTTTTGTATCAATTTTCAACAAAATTTTGTGAATGCAAATATCTCTTTATTATTATGGTTGTGCATGACTTATGTAAATACACTCATTTGATATTTGTATGTGCTATTCCACATCAATTATTTTATAAGCTTTCACATAATTGCATTATCCTTTTGAGATAATGTATATCTATCTCAACCTCATCTATGTCCTAATATCTTAGCGTAATGGTATCATAAAAGGGTTATTAATGATGTTATGAGGATTTTTACATGTGGTCACTTGATCTCTCTCAAGCGTTACTATGCTTGGCTATTACATACCTTCTTGTGTTTGGATGTAGATTGGCTTTGATCAGCTTACAATCTATGTTTTTGTAAAACAACCAACCAAGAACATACATTTTCCATTGTTGCGATCAATGGTGGCATCAATGTTCTGTATAATACTTAAAATACAGTTTTTGCATGGGTTTGTTACTATGAATTTTTGTGTTTTTCTATTTGGGTCGCTGTTGAAATCAATATTGTTTGATTTATGGTTTCCGTTTTGTGGCTATGGTTGTCGTTTTGTACTATTGAAAAAGCTATATTGTTTTAATTTTCGATAAGGTATTGTTGAGAAAAGATTATATTTTTGCATAGGTTTGTTACTGTGAATTTTTGTGTTTTGTGGGTTTTTCCATCTAGGTCATTGTTGAAACCAATATTGTTTGATTTATGACTTTTGTTTTGTGTCTATGGTTGCAACGTAATAAAATAGTTAATGTTATACAATTTATGTTGATTTCCATAAGGCATTGTTGATTGTTGTTCTCTAGCTTAGGCTATATTATTTCATTTTTTATAAGGTACTGTTGAAAAGGCTATACACTCAAAATATAGCTTATCATTCCAAGAATGTGTCAGTATTTATCAATGTTGTTTGCATCTACTATGACATACATCCAAATCTGCACACGGCATTGTCAGTCACTGCAATTAATGATGACATCAATGTTCCATATAACACTTAAAATACAACTTATCATTCCCGACATGCAGATATGTATGTATCATATGCTTAATTCCTTCAATGTGTTTACACATCCCTGACATTTGGACTTCCCCTCCTCCTATCAGCTCACCGTTGCATGTCACTACATACAACTACTAATTATATTAATATCAACTACCTAGTTAAAGATACATCATCATCATCATGCCTGACCAATAGAAGCACCCAGAAAATATAAAAGTAATTTAGGTTACTTACACCCCGCAAACCACAAATCAAGTGGAAACGTAATCCAAGCCAATCCCATGCTACTTTATCTGGAACTTCCACCTGCCACGCGTCACGTTGCGCCTTTTTTCTTAAGAATCCTCCTCCACACAAAAGGTCAAAAAAGAAAAGTAATCCTGGCGAAGGTCTGCTCTTCTTCTCGCCCCGGTTCAACCTTAAATAAATCAAACCTATAAAACATAGGATAATGGCTGCCCTTCTAGATTCCTTACCAAACGCGGATTTAACGTGTTTAAAAGATAATTCCATAAAATGTTTTCAGTCCTCCACAAAGAAACAAATTTGGGATTCTTGATTCCAAACAAATAGGAGATCGAATGGGACTAAGAACCAATAAAAATGAATTTGTCAGCCTAGAAAATTGTAAAATATAATGCGGCATATGGCCGTCGTTCGCCATCTTCATTGAAAATTACGTAACGATAAAGATATCTCAGCTGAACAACTACTAGAAAATTCATCAAGGAAGGAACTGATTCAAAGATAAATGATAGCAATATATCACAACTGATTCAAAGACTAAACCCAAAAGACCTTTGCAATATAAATAATGTCATTAGCCACACAATTGTTCTTGGTAATTTTGGCTTTCTTTGTTCAATAAATTATTGGTTTTGTGTATTGGCACATAATACCCAATACCTAAGGGTTTTCATGAAAGTAAAGCAATATCATTTATGTAATATAAAATTTAATCTTAAACTAAGAAGATAAACTATGATAAACATTTATACATGATCAAAAAATAAATTTTCAAAGTTTTTCTTTTAATTAACGACATCATACACCTAACATTTAATTGATGTTGATCTACAAAAATTTTCTGCATTATTCTTAAACCAAAGTCAATTCTCCATTTTCCCATAAGAATACATAACCTATGTCAAATTATTTCATGTAAGGTGGAATTATCAATAGGAAATATATTTTATTCAATAGGCTCACAACATGAATAAAAATCAAATCTAAATATTTCACCCTTGGCTATATATATGCTAAGTAAAATAATTAAAGACCCTGATTTTTTCTAGTTTTAAATCTGATTTCATCTACCTACTCATATAGTCAATGAATTTAAAGGTCCTGCCATTTTTAATATTAGAAAATAAATAAAAAACTTTAGAGGTATAAGAATGATTTTCCTACACAATATTTTGAATGGAAAGTGTTGGGTCCTAATCATAACTTTGTAAAGAACTCAAAATCTAACAAGAAGTTAATAGGTTCAACTATTAATTAGTATGGTTAGTTCCTCCATTACATGATAATGTCATATCATTGATTCTTATCTCGTAAACCCAATCTCAAAATAATATAAACCAATTTGCCTAAAATCATTGGATCTAATAACTATTTAAAACAACTATCAATAATAGATTATTAACATGAAAACCACATAATTAATGTATATTGACTTTATAACGTATTCAATTCTAATGAAGATCCTATTAGTTTTATCATTTCAAGGAAAAAATAAATTAATACATCCAAATAAGATTCAAATTCAACTCACCTAACACCATTCTTAATATTAAATTTTAATCCTAAAATCTTAATTCCTAGTCTCACAAGTGCTAATAATTAAGGTTAAACAAATCATTTATTATTTTTAAGGTATCTTTTCCTAACACCAATTTTTATAAGTTTCATGGTTATCAACATATCTTCACTTAGTCCATTCACCAACTTGTTTGGATATATATTTTGTAATAATAAAGGATTGGTCTCTTAAGAAGTATTTTAATGTTCAAGAATTGAGGCCTATGTCAATAGGAAGTAAAATCCATTTATAGGTCAATATATGTTTACAATAATGATTGTAAAGATAAACCTATTCATCACAAACAAACTACAAATAAAAGGATACCTTAAATTATGCAAGATAGATGAGTTTTCTAATATTTTTACTATTTCTATTTGGTCACAAAGTTTTTAGGATAAAGGTAAATTCTAGTATGTCAAAAGATAAAATAATTATCTACTAGGTATTGTAAGGTGATAGAGTAAACTTATGTATGGTTGATGCATATTTAAGTGTTAACATTGGTAAGATAAAGTATAGAGACATGGACTAAGTATTGCTATTGACCACAAGAATATTCT
Organism: Sequoia sempervirens; assembly: GCA_007258455.2. NCBI lineage: Eukaryota > Viridiplantae > Streptophyta > Pinopsida > Cupressales > Cupressaceae > Sequoia > Sequoia sempervirens. The sequence goes on from VDFB02168118.1 coordinate 109,169,067, forward strand.
TTAATGATCCAAATGTTGAATTAATCGCTCCTTTTGTTTGTAAAGTAAGGGGTACTACATTATTCACCAACTTTAATAATTATTAGTTAATTATACATGATATATAATAATTAAATTTGGGAAGGTAATTCATAAGAGAATACTTGAAAAATACAAGAAGACTCTATATAGTCAATAAACTAACTAGTCTACACTTTTCTTAAATAAGACTACGAATGAAATGAATACGAGTTAAAACATGTAGACTATTCTTTTAGGCTATTCTTTTAGACTACTATGTGAGAATAAAACTTTTTGAATGTCCTCTTTTTATTACACAACTAACTATGCATTTTAACTATACTCAACAAATCTTCCTTGTTCCTGAGATTATTTTATTGACAATTTTTGTGATAGAATTATTTAGTATTTTGCTAATGTTGGAATGCAATGGTTGTCAAAGGTCATAACAATAATAATTATAATTTGAGTAATAGTTGTTGGAAAATAGATACATAATATTAATTAAAAATGATCAAAATAAGGGTGATGATAAAGCCAATAGAAAATTATATTTTTATCCTTGAGATCTTTTAACAAATAATGATAAAAAAAAAATGTAATAGAAGAATAGGAAGTTTGATTGCAATTTGTTGGCCAAAACTGTAACGCCCGTCATGCAAACCCCAGAGGACACAGACAATGCAAATAATTTTTTTTTAAAAACAATTAAATTAAACATGTAATAACATTTAATCATAATCACATGACACATTACATAACATTAACACACTTAGTTCTCTAGGGCACATGAGGTTACATCGCAACAACTAAACAGAAATAAAGATAAAGATTACAACATAACCATTTATATTATAATGTCCATGAATGAGAATACATCCAATAACCATGATGCGAGAATAATAAATATCACATAATACATCCATAATACATCTCTTAATAAAGATACAAATGATCCTAACTATTAGATCATCGTTTTAGTGTTACATTACAATCTCCTGACATATGAATTACATTGAATTTTCTAACATGGGGATTGATACAAGAACAATGAAATCTGAACTACAAAGTGAATACTAGTACAACTCCAACTGAGGAAATGTTGAGAAGACAGGATGTTGATGGAGAACCCAACGGGTGCGGAGCACGTTCCACCCAACCATGTGAATTATAATATAACTCACCCCCCGTGCTCGGAGGTGATGAGGAAGAGAACCCGACCATGAATGCCAAACCGACTCAACAACAACATAGTACAAAAACAACTATAACTCAAGGCATACAATGAAACAACCATCGACATTCACAAAATCACATAACAAGTTAAAACTATGAAACTCATCACAATTAAACAAAGTATCACCAATTATACAAGTAAACATATAGCAATCATAAACTAAATTCACAAGACTCAGAAACAACATAAAGATTACAATATCCAGAGGCAACTATAAACAAAGCACTAGGGTGTCAAGTGGAGAGTGTCATCGCATAGCTCTCATGGGATCCCCTGGCACTTCCTCCAATTGAGGCTCCGACACCCATCTATGGATCCCCTAGCCCTTCCTCCTACTTGAGGCGCCAGAACCATAGGGTAGCTCATGTGGAGTCAATAACCTCTCATGAAGATGAGATTATGACTTTTTCGACCACGGCCTACTCAGTCTATCATTAGTCTAAGATAGCCCTAATTCATAGACAAGGAATCCAAAGTTTATTATCTTGTGTGTTTTACTACCCATCCCCCTAAATTCTATTTTTAGGTTATCACTTGTTTAACTACTCTTACATGGGTTCCCCTGAGCACTTCCTCCTTCCAAGGCGCCGGGGCCCACGAAGAGCCACTCTCCCTATGACCCCTAGCACAAATCAAAACCGGGCAAGGGTTGAACTATAACATAAAGAACATAATACCAAAACAAGAACATGCGAGGCATTAACCCTCTCGCAATCACCCATAACCAAAAATATTACAACGACGTTCAACCCTTCCAAATAGAATGCCAATAAGTTTCAACTCCAAAAGTATAGCCAAAATGAGGATAACATTTAAATCATAAAACTCAAAACAAGAACATACGAGGAAAATCCATCTCACGATAAATCGTAATCACAACGACTACAACCATTCCAAATAATAAAGCTCAAAATCATGTAATATTCTAATCACAAAAATACAAGTATAAACATCAAAGGATATAAAACATGCCTCTGGAGAAGACCAAAATTTACAATAATCCCAATGAGGTTCAAAACACAATAGAGTTCCCACATCACAAGGATAAGGTCAATAACAATAAATAGAAGACAATAACAAGATCACATGATTTTCTAACTCGAGAAGATGATTCGACGAATTACGTATAATATCTCTATTTTACTCGACATAGAGTCAAAAATAAAGAACAATAAAATTAATGACAACTTATCTAATTTGCTTTCTTTAATTACCCAAAGATACTAAATTTCATGTCTACTCAACTAAATCATATTAAATAAAAGTAATATATTATTTTTTTTGTATTCAAATTTACACAACTTACTGCATATATTTTAATTTTACATATATATATAAATAAAATCATAAAATAATTGCCTATATATGTACTTTTATGTCTGAACTGCACGTACACACATACATATATATGTATAAATATTTATATATATATATAAAAAATGAATTTAGATTTAAATATACCTATTTATAACGAATTAAGATTTAAATATACATAATAAAAATGAATTAAGATTTTAAATACACATATTTAAAACGAATTTAAGATTTTTAGAAAAAACAAATTTTAAATAACAATTAAAAAACATAGAAATTCACAGAAACAGAGTAAGGTACAAACCTTACAATAGTGTAGGGATAGAGGACTGCCTCTGGCAGTCCTCGTGACTGCTATGCACGGTAGTCCATAGGACTGCCACGCACAACAGTCCACGGACTGCTGTGGGCAGTCCCTACTGCCAAAATTAAGGGACGGGACAGGGTACGACCCTTTCCCCCTCCCCAAACAATTTGAATTTTTTTTTTAACTTATATATAATTTTATAAATTCGATTCATAACTTTATTTATTTATTTATTTATTACTATTATCTGTTTTCCTAAATAAACACGGAAATCAAAAAATTTATTTCCAATAGAATTTCATCAATAAACCCAGTACGGGATGAACTATGATTTTAGGCTCAAAAACAAACACAAATCATTAACAAAGTTTATAAAAACTCAGCCATATATATATAAATAGATGTAAATATACATATCAACAAATTATTATGGGATAAACACGGATTTCGGCACAATTTTATGGAATCCATATATATATATATATATATATATATATATATTCCCAAACAATTAATTCATTTATAAAAAAGGTAGAGAGATCTTTTCCATAACAAAATAAAAATAAAAGATAAAATAAAGATATTGGATACTTTCAAACAAGGATTCCACAGCATAACTTTTTGTTTTGTTTGCCATTCAAACTATTTTCTAAAAAGAATAACTTTAAGGACTTATTTATTCATTTTCTTTTGAAAGAGAAAGAACAAGGAGATGAAATATCTGGAACCTGGAGTCCTTTGCTTATGCGAATCTGATGATGCTTGTTCGATCCCAATGGCCTCTACGATGAGCTTCTAGTTCTTGCTTGAATCCGTCTCTCTAGAACTCCGTGTTCGAACTCAAGTCCGGTTCTTTGTTCAGAAGACTCTCCAGAATAATACCAACAAAAGATTGCAAAACCTTTTCTAAAACTCCTTCAAAATATAGCAAGCAAAAGATTGAAATATCTTTCCTGAAAACTCCAAAAAACTCAACAGTACAGAACCATTAACTTGCACAACTTTTGTCTCAATAATCCTCTGTCTCCCCAAAAATTACCAAGAAATTCTTAATTAAAATAAAAGATATTGACCATTTCTCCTAAAAACTCTAAAAATCAAAAATAAAAGAAAATAATTCTTTAAAAGCCAACTTTTTACTCAGATCTGTATTCTTATTTGCTCTCACAACTTTTTCATTCTTTTATTTGTTTTATTGTTTTAATTTCTATTTTTACCACTTTTCTTGAACAACACATTATCTATCTCATTTAAATAATTTATTCTAATAATTATCCTCCACCAGATAATTGACTAAAATAATTAAAACACATTTAATATTTAATTATCATTTAATTGAAACACATGACTTTCAAAAATAATTAAATCATTTAAATATTTAAATACAATTTAATCTAACATTAAAATAAATAATTATTTCAATTATTTGAATAAAATAAATCATAACTATAAAATACTCACATTAATAAAATATGACATAGCACAACACAAACCACAAATGACGACAATTACAAAAATGGACAATACCAATCAACAAGATGGTTTGACATCATGGGACGAGATGACTTCATCGTCACCTCTGTTTCAACATTTAACCGTTGGGCTATTGGTGCTTGCCCGGTCCTGCCGAAGCAGGTGGAATCGAGACTTGTTACTGCAAATCCTGCATATAAACGAAGTTGTGTACATGTGCATATATATATAACATCAAAGCATTAAATCAAAGCACTGTATTGTGAGAAGGAATCGCAACATAGTAGGGCACTCGCAAACGAATGATGCTATATTGTCCTTCATCACACCTATCCTAACAATTATAATATAACTAATAAAATAACATTTATAAACTAACAATTCATCTCATAACATATTTATTTAAATCATTGCATCATAACATAATTATGAAAATCAACTAATATAACCAACCACAATGTCATATGAAATAATCATGTCCACTAAAGGAATAACAACATCACCAAACATCTAACCAACCAAATCAAACAATAATAGTATCACCATAGTATCCAAGCAAAGCACAGAAAATAATAAGTCTAAACAGTATTTTGCTAATGTTGGAATTAAATGGTTGTCAAAGGTCATAACAATAATAATTATAATTTGAGTAATAGTTGTTGGAAAATAGATACATAATATTAATTAAAAATGATCAAAATAAGGGTGATGATAAAGCCAATAGAAAATTATATTTTTATCCTTGAGATCTTTTAACAAATAATGATTAAAAAAAATGTAATAGAAGAACGGGAAGTTTGATTGCAATTTGTTGGCCAAAACTACCACCTCTCTCCCCCATCTTCTCCTTGATTATCTGTAACCTCACCCACAAACTAGAGTGGAGGGTAAGTAACAATTTTTGTGATAGAATTATTTAGTATTTTGCTAATGTTGGAATGCAATGGTTGTCAAAGATCATAACAATAATAATTATAATTTGAGTAATATTTGTTGGAAAATAGATACATAATATTAATTAAAAATGATCAAAATAAGGGTGATGATAAAGCCAATAGAAAATTATATTTTTATCCTTGAGATCTTTTAACAAATAATGATAAAAAAAAAATGTAATAGAAGAACGGGAAGTTTGATTGCAATTTGTTGGTCAAAACTACCACCTCTCTCCCCCATCTTCTCCTTGATTATCTATAACCTCACCCACAAACTAGAGTGGAGGGTAAGTAAAGTAAAGAGGAGGTGATTCCCTAGTAGAAAGGGAGAAAATAATAGAGGGCATGGAGTTGGGATCTGTAACCTCACCCACAAACTAGAGTGGAGGGTAAGTAAAGTAAAGAGGAGGTGATTCCCTAAGGGAGAAAATAATGGAGGGCATGGAGTTGGGGAGTAAAAGAGAAAAGTATGGTAGAGGGTGTAAGGATTATGCATGGTTTTTTAGTAGGGAAGGAGAGGAAGTGTGAAGAAAACAACAAACGAAAGAGGGAAACATTCTAAGTTATATATACTTATAGAAATCTTTATGTTCATTGAGAATTTTGTGAAATTAAATATTTAATTCATTTTGCATGTTTAAGGATATGTTTCTAATGTTAAAAATAAAAAATCTTATTAATATTTTTTTGATATATATATAGCCACTGGTCATTGGGAACTATTAGTTGTCATTGTGGGAACTATAGTTGAGGGTAGTATAAATATATATGTATACAATTTATAATCCATCAACTTTATGGGTTGATGCATAAGGAGTAGGAATGTATTATAAGAAACAATATATGCATGTTTGCATTAAAAATGCCATATTAACATCCAAATAAATATCTTCATACGAATTTTCTTTGAAAACAATGGTCTACAACTATGTAGGAAGTGTTGGGACAATATTAAAAAATGGCCATAATATATGTAGTGATGTTATGTATTCAAATGAATATTAGGTTGATAAAAATTAGGCCAAATAATATGGTATACTATTATACAAATGATTAATAGGTTGATATAATTAGGCCAAATAATATGTTATATTGTTATGCATAAATTGAGTATGGCATGACAATATAAAACGAGGCCTTATAATATGTGATGTGTTGTGTATGCAAATGACTATTGATTTTATGATTTTATGCTTATGAGACTAAATGAGAATTTAAAACTACATGTAATAAGCAAAGTCATTGATTGACTTGAATTCATAATTACAAACTATAATTCTTTTATAGTAGACAAGAATGAAACCTTAGCCACTATTTAAACTTGTACACCTTTATCATGTTAAATAAGATTGGGAATATTTTGATACCTATGTATATATATGTAAACACAAATAAAAATATTAGATATCTATAATTCTATTCACAATGATCATTGTTACTATTTTGCATACTATAATTGAGAAGTTAACAAATTAACTATTGTACAATGTTCAAAAGAGATATTTTGAATGAATAAATTTTATTGAAGACACTATGTAAACTAGAATCTTGGATATGAAAAACAAAGCTTAATTCTTGTTACATGTTCTTAGATGATTGTAAAGCTTGGATATGAAAAACAAAGATTAATTCTTGTTACATGTTCTTAGATGATTGTAATAAGTAATTTTCGCCGAAGGCGTATCCAATTTGAAAGAGAGCAACCTAGGTTTTAAAATCCATGGTTGACCTCTCTCTAGAGAACCTGGCCAATGATTGAAATGATTGGCACCGTCGATCATCTTTTGCTGAAAAGCAATACATTTTAAGGAACAAAGAAATAAATACAGCTATCATGTCTGCCAATATCTGCCAATCGCATTCTGTGATCTGTATCTTGCAACTTGCAACAAATATCAGACATGCGCAGAAATATTTGAAATTGAATGGTTACCTTCAATGTCAGCTAGCCTACTTGTGTTTCACCACCACATTCTTTCATACTTATCTGTCATTTCTCATGGGATTTTCATTGCAAACTAACCACCTTGAAATTGAAAGATGAGCTGAAGACTGAAGACACGGACTTCTTGATACTAGCCATCATGGTTGCGTGGGAATCACCTGCTTACCTCTTCAGTAAAGAAGGTATTAATTTATCTCTGCATTCCTTCTTTATGTGTTGTGCTCTAAGGTTCAATTTCTAGCCTTTGGATTGGAGTTGCTCTGCTGCTCCAGTGGGGTTGTTGCACCCTCTGAATGGTGTTGGCGTAGAGACTATATCCACAATGGGATCCCTCTCCACTGCCAGTACGTGCTTTTGGTGTGATGGCAAATTTAACATGGTATCAGAGCGCAGGTCATCGGTTCGAGTCCCTCAAGCCCTCGACCCTTCATCCGCGTAAGCTTGGCTTATCGATGTGGTACGTAGTGGGTGCAAATCCCACATGGTACGTGGTTGTATCCGGCTCTATCGTGTGGGGGGGTGTTGGCGTAGCGACTATATCCATGATGAGATCCCTCTCCACTGCAAGTACGTGCTTTTGGTGTGATGGAAAATTTAACATGGTATCAAAGCGCAGGTCATCGGTTCGAGTCCCTCAAGCCCTCGACCCTTCATCCGCGTAAGCTTGGCTTATCGATGTGGTACGTAGTGGGTGCAAATCCCACATGGTACGTGGTTGTATCCGGCTCTATCGTGTGGGGGGGTGTTGGCGTAGCGACTATATCCATGATGAGATCCCTCTCCACTGCAAGTACGTGCTTTTGGTGTGATGGAAAATTTAACATGGTATCAAAGCGCAGGTCATCGGTTCGAGTCCCTCAAGCCCTCGACCCTTCATCCGCGTAAGCTTGGCTTATCGATGTGGTACGTAGTGGGTGCAAATCCCACATGGTACGTGGTTGTATCCGGCTCTATCGTGTGGGGGGGTGTTGGCGTAGCGACTATATCCACGATGAGATCCCTCTCCACTACCAGTACGTGCTTTTGGTGTGATGGAAAATTTAACAATGTAGATTTCGCCAGATCTACAAAGACATTTATCAAGCACAGAAAAGCAATTTGCATCAAAACCAACTTCTTTCTTATTTAACAAAAAGCAATGCAAGGTTACAAATATATAGCCTCCGTAGAACACAATCGTAGGAGGAAAATCTGGAGGAAAATTAGGGAAGAATCCCATGAGATAAAAGAGGAGAAATAGAACAATTAGTTAGCTTATAATCAGCAATCTGTTAACTGTTTGAAGTGCAGTTGGAAGCAACATGCGTAACAGCTGTTGTATGTTGGTAACAGTAATTGCACATCAGTTAACTGCTCTCAGAGAGTTAATTGCGCTAACACCCCCCCTTAAGTCTAACTAAGGAGATAAAAAACTAAAAAAGAGGAAAGAGGGAAAACCCAGTAGGGACAAGACCCCCCCTTTAAAAAGGAACTGACTGAGCAGGGAATTATGATGTTGTAGTATCCTTCACCCCAAGAAGGTCTTGCAAAGAGTGAAACTTGTGCTCAGTGAAAGTCTTCGTGAAGATGTCGGCTGTCTGTTCTGAAGTGGCACAGTATTGCAAGTCGATGATTCCATCATGTATCAATTCTCGAATGAAGTGCATGTCGATCTCAATGTGTTTGGTCCACTGCCGCTGTATGGGATCTCTGCAAAGCTTCAATGTACTCTTATTGTCACACCAAATGACAGTTGGACGATGAAAGAGGATACCAAGTTCAGTGAGGAAGTTTTGTAGCCAAATGGCTTGAATGGTAACATTGACTGCACCTCTATATTCAGCCTCTGTTGACGATAAAGCAATGGAAAATTGCTTCTTGCTTGACCAACAAATGGGGCCTGATCCCAAACTAAGAACATATCCTGAAGTGGACTTGCGATCAATGTTATCACCAGCCCAGTCAGAATCAGTGTAGCCAATGAGATCCAAAATACAATTTGATAAATAATGAATCCCATAGCTAATGGTTCCTTGGACATATCAAAGTATACGCTTAGCAGCTGTCCAATGTAGCTCATGTGGCTCTTGCATGTATCTAGAAACAGCCCCCACAACATATGAGAGATCTGGACGAGAATGAGTGAGATAAAGAAGACTCCCCACAAGCTGACGATATTTTGTGCAATCAACTAGTGGTGTATCTTTGCCATCCTCAAGCTTTACCCCTGATAAGAAAGGTGTGGTTGCTGGCCTGCAGTCAGTCATGTGAAACCGAACTAGAAGATCTCTTGCATACTTGGATTGAGCAACTTTAATTTTTGATTCATTCTGGTTGATTTCAAGTCCAAGGAAAAAGTGTAGGAGACCCATGTCTGTCATAGAAAATCTATCATGCAGAGCAGATTTAATTTCAACAATGGATGTGGCTGAACTACCTGTTATGAGTAGACAATCTACATAGAGCACTATGATCAATAGAGATTCAGTTGTTATCATCATATAAACATTTGGATCAGATTTTCATCTCATGAAATTCTGAGACAATAGATATGAGTCCATTTTAGCATACCAAGCTCTAGGTGCCTGCTTGAGGCCATAGAGTGATTTCTTGAGTCTACAGACTAAAGATGAATTTTGCACATACCCTTGCAGTTGCTCCATATAGATTTCCTCCTTAATATCACCGTGAAGAAATGCATTTTTCACATCCATGTGGTGAACCTCCCACCTTCTTGCTGCTGCAATGGCAAGAGCCATCCGAATGGAGTCCATTTTTGCCACTGGAGCAAAAGTCTCGTCATAATCAATACCATGAACTTGTTGAAAGCCTTTGGCTACTAACCTTGCTTTGTATCTACTCACATTTCCATCAGTTGCTTTCTTTGTCCTATAGACCCACTTACATCAGACAAGTTTGCAATCGGAAGGAAGTGGAACTAGGTCCCAAGTTTGGTTTGCTATGAGCGAGTTGTACTCCTCCTCCATGGCAGCTTCCCAAAGAGGATTCCCTATAGCTTCAGCATAAGTCTGAAGGTCAGATGCTAGAGCTACATATGCATGCAATGGTATGATGGGTTTGGTAGCTGAGAGTGCATGAGGAGCATCATATATCTCGCTTAAGCTCCTTGTTCTTTGATATCTCACAGGGGATACTGAATCATCACTGGAAGCCCAATCAAGATTTGGATGTGGATTGGCACATGCATGCTCATCTTCCTCTAAACATGATTCAGAAATATCTGAAATCTGATCTGAATGATTGCATGTATCATCTTTGAAATATGTAAGAGGAGACACCGAGGTGGTGGCATGTTTATCCTGAGATGCATGCAGGGAACTTTCTTCAAAGTAGACACTTCTCTCAATGAAGATGTTTTCTATTGAAAGATCTAGCAGTCTGTATCCCTTTATGCCATCTGGATATCCAACAAAGATGCATTCTCTACTTTGAGGCTCCAAAGCTTTCCTCTTGTCTGCAGGAATACGAGCCCATGCATGTGATCCAAAAATGCGGAAATGTGAGACTTCTGGTTGCATACCACTCCATGCTTCAAAAGGTGTTTTGCCTATGATAGATTTGTGAGGAGATCTATTTTGCATGTATGAAGTACAGTTGATTGCTTCAGCCCATAATTTGGAGGGAAGGGACCTTGCATGCAACATACAACTGGCCATCTCTTTCAAAGATCGATTCTTCCTCTCAGCTACCCCATTCTGTTGCAGAGTGTAAGGAACTGTGTCATGCAACTATAGTCCTACTTCATCACAAAGATTTTGGACATCGTTGTTGACATACTCCCCCCCATTATCTGTGCGGAGGATCTTGATCATTTTCCCAGACTGTTTCTCTACATGAGCTTTGAAAAGCTTGAGATGCTTAAACACTTCAGACTTGAATTTGAGAAAATACACCCATGTGTATCGTGTGCAATCATTAATGAATGTTAACACATACTTGGCTTGGCTCATGGAAGGTTTTGGAAATGGCCCCATAAGATCACTATGAACAAGCTCTAAAGGAGAAGAGGCTCTCCATGCATGCCCTTTTTGAAACTTTTCTTGTGGATGCTTTCCAAGAGCACAACCTTCACAAACTCCATCAGAAAATTCTATAGTAGGCAAGCCTTTTACCATCCTTTGTTTGCTGAGTTGTTGCATGTATCTAAAATTTAAATGACCAAATCTTTCGTGCCAAATTCTACTTTCATCATTTGCATGCGTTAGTAGTAAAGTAGAATCTGATTTAGCAACAAAGTCAGAAAAGGTGTATAGACGAGACTGATGGTTTGCCTTACCAATAGCAATTTTGGAGTTGTCTTGCATGTCAAATATGCTCACTGAATTTGGGGTGAATTCAACTCTCCTTCCATTGCCAGAATGAGTGATTTGATAAACAGAGAGCAGATTAACTAAAAGCTTTGGAATGTGCAAGACATTCTCAAAACTTCCAAGTCCAAGCTCTACCCTCCCTTTTCCAGTTGCTTCTACTGGAGAGTCATCTCCCATGCGAATAGGAGGACCATCATATGGTTCCAAAGATGAGAGAGCATCTCTTGTGGCTGCCATGTGGTGTGAAGCTCCAGAGTCTATGATCCATGCATCTGGAGAAGAATGAATAGCAATTAATGCATGTGCATTACCACTTGTTTCTGGTGTCTTTTCTTCCTGCTTCTTCTTGGCACTTTCTGGAATAAAGTTACCAAGGTTATTTTGTTGAAGTGTCTGCGCCATGAGGTCAATGGTCTTCTTCATGCATGATGATTCTAGATGGTAACCACGGTTGCAATAGCTGCACTTTGATTTCCACTTTTTGTCTGTCCTTTCCTTCGAGCTGGAAGATTCATCTAGAGGTTTGAAGTTGTCTCCCTTTCTTGGATCCAGTTCTTGCTTCCCTTTGCCTTTGAATTGTTGATTGGATTTTGAACTATTCTTCTCATTTGTATGCATAGCAAGTGCATGAGCTTTGGAATTCTTTAATGTACCCATCTTTATGAGCTTATCTTGCTCATGTATTAGGGACTCGATAAAAGCATTGAGTGTGGGCATCTTCCAAGTTGCTCCTGTTGTAAGTCTGACTGTGTGAAAAGTGGAGACAAATACAGCATATTCTGGACCCAATTTTGACAAAATAGCAAGAACCAGTTTGCTTTCTTGCTGGGATTTGTCGATTCCACATCCTTTCAGTTGGAGTAATAAGGCCTTGAACTTTGTGAAAAAGTCTTGAATATTTTCAAATTTGCTCGGATCTAATGAGATGAGCTCATTTTCAAGAATGTGACCCCGCATCTCATCTTGCTTCCCAAAAAGAGTTTCTAGCGTAGTCCAAACCTCATTTGGAGTTTTGCATGCTTCAACATGAAACAGCAATTCCGGAGACATGGATACAACCACGTACCATGTGGGATTTGCACCCACTACGTACCACATCGATAAGCCAAGCTTACGCAGATGAAGGGTCGAGGGCTTGAGGGACTCGAACCAATGACCTGCGCTCTGATACCATGTTAAATTTGCCATCACACCAAAAGCACGTACTTGCAGTGGAGAGGGATCTCATCGTGGATATAGTCGCTACGCCAACAAATGGCGTCTTACAGAGGAAAGATTATCTCTTGAGTGCAGCCTCTCTATTGCCTGTAAATCCACTACCCTATGCCGTCGTAGAACCGCTATTCTCCTGCCTTCAAACCCGACAAGTTAGTATATTTAATATGCGTAGGAGCATGCTAAATAAATCCTTCAAACATTTGACCTGAAAATCGATAGAAGATGATATAAGTTCTCCTTGCCTTCTCGCAGCCTCCACATCTGCAATCCAAGTACACTCTTAGAATCTATCACAATTAAATGACTATTTTAAGCAGTTATATTACTAGATGAATACCTTTCATGCACGGATGTTCATGAACATCATGTAGTTGAATAGCGTCAGATGTTCTTTTGGGTATGGGAGGTGTAGAATTGTTATAAAGTGTTTAATCTTTAAATCAAATTGTTATAACTATTTGATCATTGAATCAAATGACATTCAAGTAGACTATTCACCCACATTAAATGTGCTCTGTTTTGAGAATAAACTTCAATAGCAGAAATATATATATATAATTTTAGAGCCCGGATAAATGATGTTCTATCTCTACGGTTAATGTTCTACAATATAGATAAATGATAGAGCCATGTATAGCATTGGACATGTCTACCAGTTCTCATAAACCGTACCCATTGTTCTAGCGTGCTTGCTAGAGCAAGCATGGGTTTGTGTTCGAGCCGTGAACCTCACTAGTTCAAAATTAAAAAACTGATTGCAGAAGCACCTGTGGATACTTTTCATACATATATGGATAATAAATCCAGGACTTTCAAGATATTCAAAACCTAATACTACGAGATTGCAACCTAGTTTAGAACATACAACATAACCAGTTTTGGCATTCCCAGAGATATACTCACATTGTCAATCGTTTGGAACTCAAAATGCAAATACACAGTTCGCAGTCAAAACACCAATGTTGATGGCAAATGATTCCATGGACAAAAATCTGGGCTCCCTAGGGGTTCACTTGGCAATAAACTCACCTTAACCAGTGTCTTATTTCTAGTTGTTAGGTATGTTGTTCTAAATAGGGCTTTCTCCTCTGCAATTTCAGAAATATGTATATAATTTATGATGATTCAAAGGGGAAGGGGACCCAACCATACCCATTCTTTTATTAATGGAAGCCAGAAGCAAAAATTAAAAAACTCATTTTAATTTTTAACCTCATGTTAATCATTAAATATGGTTTGAAGAAACTCTGAAAGCTGGCAATTAAAACTAGAGTAAGACTAAATACATTATAAAACTGAACTTTAAAAGGCAGCTCAAATAGGCCAAATTTTGTAAAATTCAAGATTAATAATGCAAGCTACAAATAATTTTGTTACCTAACTTAATCAATTATTTTATAAAATTCAGAGTCCATCTCCTAGATCTGCCACAAATTTTGTAAAAGTCATTGTCCATAACCTAGCCTAGACAATAATTTTCTAAAATTCAGACTCCATGACCTAGCTCAGTAAATAATTTTGTAAAATTCAGACTCCACAATTAGTTCAGCATAAAAATCAAACTTTATAACCTGGCTCAGCCAAGATAATTTGCAAAGTTCAGAGTAGTTAACCAGAAGAAAGAACCTTTAGAACTTATATCCATCACTTAACTAAGGATGGAGCCACATATGATTTAATCTCCATTTGTTAAGGCACTATGAGTGATATCGCCTTGCCTACAAATACCTTGTTATATGAAGTTTTGTATTCAAATTTAAAAATAACGTCACTTAAAGAAAATATATCATATTATGAATAGGGAAAGGCAGTTTACTATCTTTATGTGTTGCAGAGAATGAAGCGACCTTGCATCTTCGACATTGTGAACAGACACCACATCTTCGATGGCTACAAAATAACTATCTCCAAACTTTGAATAAACTCAATAGCAGTGGCCTCCTTTTGAAAATTTGAAGTAATGCACTTGCACATCAAAGTGCTTGCGCGTTCTTACTTGTGATGGAATGGAATGTGAACGGTGGATGTGAATAGCAGTGTTGCTGATTTTACAGCAGTGAATTTCGCGATTAAAAGAAAAATAGGAAGCACTAATTGTCTTATTGCTTGACACATTTGTCATTGCAGCCTTTTGAAATTCCACCTAAACGCTTACACGTACCCTTCTACATAGACCACGTGTAAGCAACACCCAAAAGTTCTCCCCCATTTCGTAGAGCCATGAGCCCCCCCGTACCTACCTCTTGTCATCCAATTTATTAAAACCCTTAATCACAGCTCTTCCCACAAGTCATATGATGACAATCTACATTAGCAATTTATGTTAACGGAACTGAATGTGGGGGCCTACCAGCTGAAACGGCATGGTTGGTCCCCCGTTTGCATTTAAACCACCTCGAGTTCAACCTATTGTTTTGTGCCCTTGTAATCTTTCTAAATCACCTCCACTCATCATGACACGTCATGTGTGAACTTCCAAGATTGCACTTGGAAATTTACACCCAGCTTGTGTGGTATCGCTGTCCACCATAGTTCCATAGGACACGTCCCCCTCAGAAAACAAGCCGTCTTGGAGACGGGGACGTTTCTGAGATGCGGGGACGTCATGGAAACGTCCCCCCACCATCCCCCCGCCCTCTCCCCGTCCCCCCGTTGTCCCCTGAATGTTTCCTTCATAGGGGACTTCTTTGCGTCTCAGAGTCTCTTCGGAGTCTTCTGGGCGTCTCCAAGTTTCCCAAGTCCCCCTTTTAAAATAATGATTTTTTTTTTTTTAAGTTAAGAAACAAAGCTTTATCATGGTTAAACAATCAAATTTAAAATTTAAAATTTTAATATGATTAGTTTATTGGTTATTATAAATTAAAATATAATATATTATATTATTAAAATTTTAAGACTTAGACTCTAAAGTCAAGTCTAAATTATTATTTTTTGTTTCACTTCATTTCTTCACATGTCTGTGTGTTCCTGCGACTGTGCATCTCCCGTGAGAGTCTGAGAAGGGAGAACTCAAAACTTAGAAGTTGAGAAGCAGAGCTCAAGGTTTAAACTTTCAAGTGCATTGTTCAAGTTGTGTGTGGATTGAAGATTCAGCCCCAGGTATTTTTGAATTAGGTTTTTGTTTTCATTTTTAGTTTTTACTATTTTTTATTTTTATTTATTTTTTTCATTTCAAATTTCAAAATGCTCGATATGGGCAAGGGTTTCTCTAGCGTGGAAGTTGGAAGTGGAACGAATGCCTCAAAGGGATGGCAACTCATGGAATGCAAATTCCATGAGTTGTCGTCCCTTCGAGGCATTCAGTCCATAGTCCACCATAGTGAAATGTTGACTGAATGCCTCAAAGGGACAGCAACTCCATGAGTTGTCATCCCTTTGAGGCATTCAGTCAATAGTTCACTTATTAATAATTTTATTAATTTAAAAAATGTAATTTTTTTTATTTAATTATTTTCTAGTAAATTTTGTAAATTTATTTTAATTTTTATGTTATAAATTAATAAAATTATATTATTTTTATTTATGCCTACAAAATGTGGAAGCACAGGTAAGGCGTGTGAACTGTTCACATGTCTTACCTATGCTTCCACATTTTGCAGCATAAATAAAAATAATATAATTTTATTCATTTATAAAATATATTGGAAAATAAAAAAAATTAATGAATGCATTCAATCAAATAGTTCACATGCCTTACCTGTGCTTCCACATTTTGATGCATTCATTCAAATAGTTCACATACCTTCCCTGTGCTTCCACATGTTGATGCATCATGCATTCAGTCAAAGACTCAAACAGTTTGCATGCCTTGCTCGTGCTTCCACATTTTGGCTTTGCAAATTTGCAGACCACCCTCGATGCATTCAGTCAAACAGTTCGCATGCCTTGTCTATGCTTCCACATTTTTCATATCTTAAAATATTGCAATCCATGAGACCACATGGCACATTTCTTATTTCTTTCAACTTTCAAGTTTTTAAGTTTTAGTTTATACTTATAGGTCTGATTTTTTTTTTACATTGATTGTAGGTCTGATTATTTTTTATTTTTTAATATTGTTTTTGCAGCATCATCATCATAATGAGTTCACACAATAGAAGTGATGATGAACCAGAAATTCAAAGTGCAAATGATTCATCAAATGATCCTGACTTTCAAATAGGAGGGGAGGTTGAGGGTGAAGTTCAACCACAAGAATAACATGGCTCAACCTCAAATACTCAAACTACCACAAGTTCCATTGGTAGTAAAGATAATAGCTGCCCTTCATAACTCCTTCAATAATGGGCCAAGGGCCCCTTTGATCCAAAAAAACCTTTAAAACAATTTGCATCCAAGGTAGCAGCCAAGCCTGGGACAACTGGGGACACTAGATTATGGAAGTGTCACATGTGTGAGCTTACATGGTTTGAAAACATTACAAGAACTAATTCGCACTTTCTTCTTATTCGAGGCAAAGGTGTAGATATATGCAAAGTTGTGGCAGGTAACTTGAAGTATAGGGCTGAAATTTTAAAATTATGGGGTTGTAATGAGGATGAAGTGCCTATATCTGCTACATTGCCAAATAAGAGTATGGGTGATCAGATTTTAGCAGTGTCTACTTCTACTTTGCAGAGTCAAAGGCCACCAAATCCGTTCAGTTCAAGACCAAGTGTAATAGAGCCTAGGGGGAAACACAAGATGTCATCTTCACAACCTTTAGCATATTTATTCAATGTGCAAGCAAAGGATGAGGCAGATGATTCCATTGGAAAATTCTTCTTTGCCAATGGCATTCCATTCCACGTGGCTCGCTCTCCTTATTATAAGGAGGTTGTGGCAAAGATAATAAGGGTAGGACAATCATATGTGCCACCAGGGGAGAATAAATTGAGGACAACAATCTTGGATCAAAACTATTCCAAGATTAATATTTTGATGGAGAAGATGAAAAGAACCTAGGTCACAAGTGGATATAGCATAGTCATGGATGGGTGGACAGACATTAGGCATCATCCACTCATCAATATCATTGTCAAATCTGTAGTGGACCCTTATTTCCTTAGGGCTATTGATTGTTCAGGGCATAGCAAGGATTCCCATTATCAATTCCAGATCCTCAAGGATGCTATAAAGGAGGCTGGGCCACAAAATGTGGTGCAGGTAGTGACAGATGCAACCCATGTGTGCAGAGCTACAGGGAGGTTGATTGAGGTAGCCTATAGACACATTTTTTGGACTCCTTGTTGTGTGCATGCTATGAATAATGCACTTAAGGACATGGGTAAAATTAGCTAGATCTAGTCTATTGTCAGTGATGCTAGAGATGTGCAGATGTTTATCTACAACCATCATAATTCACATGCACTTTTTAGGTCCTTCTCCAAGAAGGAATTCCTGAAGCCTGTAGACACTCGGTATGCATCATACTTTATTCTCTTGGAGAGGATGCTTGAGTTGCAATAGCCTTTGCAACTAATGGTAATGACATCATAATGGAATAGATGGCTTGAGTCGAAGACACCCCAGGGATTGAGGGTTAAGGAGGTGGTGAAGAATGATGTCTTTTGGGCTGATGGCAAATATATTGTCTCCATCATTGAGCCAGTCTTCAAAGTTATTAGATTTGGGGATTCTAATGCACCTTCCCTTGGAGAGGTATATGAATTCATTGATTCCATGTTTGATTAAATGAAGGCTAAAGTGCGAGAGAAGGACCCCACAATGCAATTCTACATCGAGAATATTTATCCAATCATTCAGCATAGATGGGAGAAACTCAACACTCCCTTACACATGGCTTCCTACACATTGAATCCAAAGTGGTATGTGTCACGTCCTGGCAGAGTGACACCTATGGAGGATGTTGAGGTGAAGGAAGGGTTCATGAAGGCCATTGACAAAATGTATGATCCTATAGAGGGGAGCTTGCTTCATACTGAGTGGACAAAATTTGCTACTCTTTGGGGATATTCAGAGGCAGCCAAAGTAGATTTGGAGACTATGTCACAGGAGGACCCCAAGTTGTGGTGGACTATGCATGGGCCTAGATCTTTGATTACTACTCTAGCCATTTGTTTGTTGTCCCAAGTTTCTAGTTCTTCTACTTCTGAGAGGAACTGGTCCACTTATAACTTCATCCACTCTGTTAAGAGGAATAGGCTCACTTCTAAGAGGGCAGAGAAGCTTGTGGTTGTCTATAGTGCCTTACATCTCATTGATCACAATACAACTACATACAAGGAGAGTCCAGCAGCCAGATGGGATGTAGAGCCAAAAGAGCCAGCATAGATAGATGAGGATGCTACACAGATAGGGCTAGTTGGTATTGGTTTAGATGAGCTTGAGCATTTGGGGTCCTCGTCTGATGGTTCTAGTGATGAGGAGATTGGCATGGAGATTGGAGTTGGAAATGATTAGATCATTAGAGGCATCAAGCCATTAGCTATCTAGTATTTAGTATTTTTTTTTTAAGTTTGAAGTTTGAACACTGTTGTGTTGATAACTTGATACTTGATTGTAATTATGAATCATGACTATGAAATTTTGAAATTCAAATGATGAAACAGCTAGTTCTCATTCCAATCACAATGTCTATTAAGTAACAAGTTACAAGTATATTTTCATTGTTTCAATGTTCACTAGTTCAATGAAACATTGAAATCATTGCAATGTGTTTAAACTCTAAAATTTACTTATTCCTTACACTTTTAGAGTTATACATATTTTTATAACTATTTTTTCAAGTACTATATATATTTCAGTGCACCACTCCGCCACCGCCACCCCACCGCCATCCCCCCGACCCCGTGCCCCCGAAACCCATCCCCTGTCGTCCCCCTATCCCCATCCCTGAAACTCGGTGGAACTATGCTATCCACACAACTTTTTTTGGTGTGTTGTGTTTGTGGATTTTTTAACCTACCCAAATTCCAATATTTTTGCATCATGTTAGATTGGGAAAATCGTAATGCAGGTTAGTGGGAATTGTTATTTTTTGTCACATTTTAAGTGGGCAAGCATTCATATTCCCTCTCTTCTCTCTATTTGTATCTCTCTACATCCTCTTCCGTCTCCTTCTCCATTTTTATCTCTATCTTCCTTTCTATTTATATCTCCTTCCCCACCTCTCTCTCTTCCCTCTTTTCTCTATCTATATTTCCTTACTCCCCCACTCTCTCTCTCTCTTTCTTCCCTCTTTTATCTATCTATATCTCCTTACACCCCCACTCTCGCTATTCCATTTTTTATTTCTCCCTCTTTCTATCCCCATGTCTCCCTCTCCCCCTATTGCAAACATAAAATGCACCTATTGTTAATGGAGCCTAATTATCTTCTTTATTTAGAAACTTTGTTTCAGTTGCGTTTGGATCCTTATAAGTGGATGTAATCATCATTTCTCCATTGAGACCTTTTTTTGCAAAAACATCATTTCCTAAATGACCTACTAAATAACCTCATGTACTATACATTTGCCAAAAAAAGACCACAAATTTCCCTAATTGACTTTCCATACCTCTTTGACATACCCATTGCACACACCAAAGTGCAATTACTAATTTAACTCATAATTAAATTTCATAATTATGAATATGAATGAGATAGAAATATCCAAGCTCACTATCACATACTCATAAGTACGAGTGATTTATATATCTAGTGCATAATAAATAAATTATGCTGAACGCTAGAAGAAAATATAGGGTAGAATTATCATATGTTGATAAGGATAGTTCTGTAAATCATAATGAAAAACCATTACTATTATACACTGGATATAATTTTGTTAATATATAATATAAAAGCAGCCGGACCAATAAAAGCAGCCGGAAAATATAAAATTAATTTAGGCATAGGCCCCGCAAACCACAAAACAAGTGGAAACGTAATCCACGCCAATCCCATGCTACTTACTTTCTCTGGAACTTCCACCTGCTACGCGTCACGTTACGCGTATTTTCCTAAAATCCTCCTCCAGACAAAAGGTCAAAAAATAAAATTAATCCTGGCGAAGGGTCTGCTCTTCTTCTCACCCCGGCTCAACCTTATATAAATCAAAAATATAAAATATAGGATAATGGCTGCCCATCTAGATTCCCACCAAACACAGATTTAACATTCCAGAAATTGTTTTCAGTCCCCCCACAAAGAAACAAAATTGGGTTTCTTGATTCGAAACAAATAGGAGATCGAACGGGACTAAGAACCAATAAAAATGATTCTGTCAGCCTAGAAAATTGCAGAATATAATGCCCGTCGTTCGCCACCTTCATTGAAATTACGTAATGATAAAGATATCTCAACTGAGCGACCACTAGAAAATTCCTCCAAGGAAGGAACATAGGGAACAGTTTCGATCTGATTTCTCATAGCATAGTATATAATAACTTATTTTGGTTTTATTTGACATAGGGAAACAGCTTAGATCTGATTTCTCATAGCCTAGTATCTAACCAGTATCTAACCATTTGAAGTGTTAGTGGGTTTTACAGATCTCATCTCTAATATAGATTTCATCTCTTTTACAAAAATTTGGTGTATCAATTGAAAATTTATAGAAAGAAACAACATTAAAAAATTCAGCTAATATAATAGCTATCCATCTCGATTTATGTATTAAAAAATATCAGTTAATATAATAGCGCTATTCATCTGAATTTATCTATTATAATTACGACTTATAAGATCACAATAATAATGTGAGGTGAATACCAATTTACATTTTTTTAATAGAAGAATATAACAATTGATTGAAAAAAAAATTCAATTCAATTGCAGATATTTTTTGAACTGACATTTTATATCATATCTAGTAATCTATCAACAAATAAGAGATCATACTTGATATCAATCCATGTTAATTTTTTGGCATTAATATTTAAGATTATATCTAGGAATCTATCTTCAAATCATAGAGTAGAGTCAATGATTCATATTAATATTTTTACATTGACATTTTAGATCGTATCTAGTAATCCATTATCAGATCTAAGATCATAGACAATGATCCATATTAAATTGACTTGATGATAGGTTATTGGATGCTATTTGAAATTAAATAAAATACTCATAATTGGAATGTAGAAAAGCATACTAGCATAGTAATTTATAAGGAAGAGTGGTCAATAAAAGGTTTAGGCTTCAAAATTAGATGGATAAGGTTCAACCTTCTACTGAAGAAATGTTTCTTATTAGGAAAATGCTTTCCAATAGAGAATTCTTGTAGTTGTGGATAACCATCAAGCACAGTACAAGATTGCCACTAGATCAATACTCGAGGTCCTAAATATTTGGTTTGTTAATATCCATTCTCATTGATACTAGTACCACATAAAGTTTTACAATACCTAGTTTGTTAAGATTCCTAGGAGAATTGGCTATATGGCCAACTCATGGTAAGTTGAGTACACAAATCAAGCAAGAGTTCAAGTGGAGCATTGTCTATTTGAGGTAGAGGTGAATTTACCCTCCTTTTTGATCGAGGTCAATTTATATGTAGCACCATTGGGTTACTATGATGCCATTTTAGGAATGAACTATTTGTGGTTTCATAGCGCAAAGGTAGACTATTTTGTTAAAATAGTTGAGTTCCTAGAGAACTAAGGGAATCAAGTTTGAATCCAAGGAGTCAAGTGAGATGTAAAGATCAAGCAAGTGTCAACTATGCAACTAAAAAGAACTAAAAGAAAGGGTTGTTAGATATTCATAGTGAAAATGGATCAAGTTGAGAAACTCAAGAGGAATAATCAATTTAAGACCATCTCATCCTTTATTAAATTTGAGATGTTTTCTAGAAGAATTGTTGGGTCCACCTCCTAAGAGAGAATTTGACTTCACCATAGACATTGTACTAGGTTTTTAACCTATGTCAAAGGATCCTTATTGCATGACTACCATAGAGCTAGTTGAACTAAAATCTTAGTTGCAAGAGTTGATGTCCAAAGGGTTGATTCATCCCAATATCTCACCATGGGGAGCACACATAATATTTTTCAAGAAGAAGGATGGGACATTGTGATTATTCATTAACTATCACATGTTTAATAAAGTCATGATTAAGAATAAGTACCACTTTCCCCACATTGATGATCTTTTTTATCAAATGTGTAGTGTGATGGTCTTCCTAAAGATTGATTTGAGGGTTGACTAGCACCAATTGATAATTAAAGATGAAAATATCCATAATACAATAGTTAGAATGAGATATGTGCACTACAAATTCACTATCTAATGTTTTAAATTGATTGATGCCCTTGTAGCACATATGAATTTGATGAACAATGTCTTCAAAGATTATTTGGAAAAAAAAATCCTTTTATTCATAGATGATATTCTAATATACATTAAATATGAGGAGGAACATTCTCATCATTAGAGATTGGTTCTTCAACATTTAAGAGAGCACATTTTGTATGGAAATTTGTTTAGATGCTCCTATTTCCAAAAAGAAGTGCAATATCTGGGGCACTATACCATAGAAAAATGGCTCTTAGACATTTTCATGGTATTTTAGGTCTTTCTCTCATGATGCTTGGTCCATTTTGCTTTGATTTAATGTTGTAATGTGACTTAAACATTCACATTAATTCCTTATAATTTAAATTGTGATGTCTTGTGAAGGCATTGTGAAGTGTTGTAAAACATTTTCACACTTTCCTAGACTCTATTCATTACAGTTCACCTAAAAATCACCTTTTCATCACTTATTAAGTCTTATTTTGAAGTGTTGTAAAGTCTTGTAACAAGATTTCATGCTTTTATAGGCTTAATTTCACCATTTACAACTTTCTTATGCTTTATTTGACCCCTTTATGCACTCATAAAGCTTAATTAAGTGTATTTTTAAATGTAAACCTGACAAACAACATTAAATGTGACTTAATTCCTGATAACCACTTTCAAGTCCAAGGTGGGACCCACTCACCATGGGTGGTGAATGAGTCCCTCTTGGCTCCAAATTCAAAATATTTCAAATTTTCTTTCGGGTTTTTATTCAAAATTACCTTATGTCAGCTTGTGATGAGGTATCATCAGGTTACTTGTTGGAGTTAACAACACAAGATTTTCAATCTGCAATGCCAAATAACCTCCACAAGAGATAGAGAGAAGCAACAATGGAAGATGCTATTCCACCAAACAAGGATTGCAATATGATACAATATGATCAATGCAATACTATACAATGCTATATGCAATTACAATATGCTAGAGATGCCTTGCTTATAAAGGCAAGGATGAGAGATAGGATAAGACAAGATCATGACAAGTGTCTTAATCCTATCACATGAGACAACTAACTCATAACTACCTAGGAAAGTGGAAATTCTAGATAAGACAACTAATACTTATCTAGATATGACGACTAATATCCTAAGTAAACTTAACATGTGAATTAAGTCCCCTAAGTCCCTAGTAAAGGAATAAACTAGGTACAAGACTTATTCACACCAACACCCCCCCTTAAGTGCAACTTAGGGAGGTACAAACCAATGCAAAAATGCACAAGATGGGTCCCGACAACTAGGCCTGATGAGGTACCCATGTACAAAAAACTCTCACAAGTGGAGAAAAGGAGAAAAACCCTGTGGGAGAAAACTCCTCTCCAAAAGAGAGAAAGAAACAAAGAAAACTAATGAAGGAAGGAGGACTCCTCAAGACCCCCCAAGGACAACTTCCTTCACCCCAAGCATCGATCACAACTGAAGATAACGAGGCGATGCCAAAGGTTTAGTGAAGATGTTTCGGTAACCTCGCTGACCAGGCAACACTCCAAGCTGAGAACACCATCCCAGATGAGCTAACGATGAAGTGCGCATGTGATCTCAATATGAACTGGGTCATGCCCCATCGGGTTGCATGAAATATGAATGGCACTCTGATTGTCACACCAAAGAGTAGTGGGCTGAGTGGAAGGGAATCCAAACTCAGTCATCAACTGACGAAGCCACAAAACCTCCTGACTAGCCAACACTGCACCTCGATACTTAGCCTTTGTCGATGATAATGCAATAGCAGTCTGCTTCTTGCATGACCATGCAATCGGACCAGAACCAAGGCAAAAGACAAAGCCAAAAGTAGACTTCCGATCATTGACATCACCAGCCCAATCTGAGTCAGTGAAGCCCACAATCTGAGATGCACCTGAAGTATAGTGAATGCCAAAATGAGTAGTGCCCTGAATGTATCTCAAGATACGCTTGGTGGCCTTCCAATGACTCTCATGAGGCTCCTATGAGAAGCGAGAGACAAGTCCAACCGCAAAGGAAATATC
>VDFB02168118.1:109194158-109233540 GCA_007258455.2 Sequoia sempervirens
TGATTTGATCATTACCTATTCATTCACATTCTAATAGATGCTTACCATTCAAAAATAAAAATGAAGGATTAAGAATATGTATAAGAAGTTAAAAAGTTGAGAATGACAATAAAAACTAAGTATTAATTATAGAACTTGTGTTGTCAAATTAAAAACATGTACATAAGATCATTTAGAACCTTCTGTATACTGAGGTTATCATAGTTGTTGTGTCATTTTTTTATAGGTTGGTGAGTTGTTCTATGCTTAACTAAAGATCATTAAAATCCGCCTCGATAAAGCAAAAATACCACTTCCCTCAAGGTAACTTTTTCCCTATAAAATTTGGAAAGGAAATAGTTTTTAGGGAATCTAAAAACTAATAACTAAAACAGATGACTTGGATTGTGA
Organism: Sequoia sempervirens; assembly: GCA_007258455.2. Taxonomy (NCBI): domain Eukaryota; kingdom Viridiplantae; phylum Streptophyta; class Pinopsida; order Cupressales; family Cupressaceae; genus Sequoia; species Sequoia sempervirens. The sequence continues at coordinate 109,194,549 of VDFB02168118.1, forward strand.
ATCATATATGCCATTATGCACACAAGTGGATCAAAGTTGTTCTTTTTAGAATTCTCTGGTTTTGAATGTGCTGCAAGAAACTAAGTTTGAAAGTTTCATATAAAACCCTCTAAGTGAATGGAAAAAGGAAGACTACACTTCACATACAAAGATGCCTATCATATAGAAGTTCCATGTATCTAGCTTGTAAAAGACTCTTCAACCCATAGATATACTTTATTTTTCATTCCAAAGGTAACTTGATACATAGTAAAATATACCCATACAATAACCTAGAAAATAATAGCCAATAATATGTGATGCATGAGTTTATGTTTAACCAAAAGACTCAAAGTTAGTATTTTCAATTAGACTCATAGTATTTTCAATTAGAACAACTCAATTGTTTTTCTCAAGTAACAATTTTTTTTCTTTGCAAACAGAAAAGGACAAGAAACTAACCATGCACAAAGATATTCAAACTCTCTTGCCTACTGTAGCTCTTTATGGAAACTCTACCACCACCTTCACCAGCCTATCCCTTACCTCTAGAAGAACTTATCATACCCGTTCCCTTCCTACACAAGGAAAAAAAGAGTCCCTCAATGCTACAATCAATAAAACCAATATAAATGTAAGAAAATAAAGTTCATCCATGGTTAGTATAAACAATAACCTCAAATTTGAAATAATTTCATGGGTCAAGTACCAAAGCATTAAGGAGATTTTAGATTTTCTACCGTTTTCATATCCTAGAAAGATAAATGACTTACTTCAAGATAATGACTTCCATGGGTCATTATCAATTAAAATTGCTTGCATTTGTTAAATATCTATCATGAACGTAACATCTTAAAAGCATATTTCCTTGCTATTAATCCTATGATGACAACTCATTATCATCATAATGACAACTCTTAATCATTCTATGATGATTTGACAAAACCCATTCATGAATATTACAAATTGAATAAATAAAACATAATACTCATATAATGAAATATCTTAATATGGAGACAATAAGGAATGCATTATAAATATGTTTATCTCTTTCTAATATGCTATAGAACATGAGCTTTAAGAAGTAACACCTATGAAGGTCCCCAATATGCTAAACAATATTGAAGTCAAATAGATTCTATGAAATCAAAGTAGTAACTATTCACACAGCTGAATTGCAGCAAAATGGAGCAGATTTTAAATGATCATAACTTTCATGTTACTAAGCCAATTTTCAAAATTCAAAATGTTCTAGAATGTTGGGAGAATGGAGGACAAAAGCCATAAATAGTATTGCAAAATGTTTAACCATTGATGAGCAGTTTTTGCTGCAACTCAACTCACTAGACTACCCAAAACAATAGTTGGCAAGTAAAATAATCTTAATTCATTTGTAAAACCTTTGACTTTTGGATTTAACAATTTGACTCAACGGACAATATTCATCAAGAGAACAAGGATCATAGTATGACATTAATAAGAAGAAAAATAAAATAGAATAAAATGATTATTCCCAATACTAACTTGGCATGTAAGGAATGATGATATAAAAACAATATTGATCAAATATCGTGAAGGTTATTTAGATGAATAGAACCTATCAACTAAATAAAGTGATAACTATAAAACCCCAAAATCAAGATTATCAAAATAATACTAAAAGATAATATAATTGTTTGAAGCAAATTTAATAAAAACTTAATTATGGAATACTTTACATTCTAGTTATAGGATGAGTAGATATGTAACAAGAATGTTGGAATACATGTGTGTACATGGGTGCACATGTGAGGGTGTGTGTGCATTAGTGTGCATGTGTTTGGAGATGTGTGTGCATCTAAGGTCACACGTGTATCTGTCTAAGTTCACATGTGTGCTTGCAGATGTTTGTGGTTCTGCATATGTATTTGGGGGGTGGGGTGTGCATTTGCTTATGTGTGTGTGTCCTAGACATGGGAATTAGATACTAAGGGAAGAGACTTAATCAATGAAAGGGTCAAACATAATTCTAAGGAAAAATTTATGAACATGAACAATTGGGTCAATCCCAAGTGTTGTAGTAGCAAGTTTCATGGTTGTAGTAGCAAGTTTCATGGCTGTAACGAGTCATTGGGCCACAATCATACACCCCCTTGATAGTAAGAAGAAAATATAAAAACATATAGAGTAAGACAATTATGAAGAGCTCAACAAAGAAAAAACAACAATAATAGTAAGACAATTAATAGTATTTTTGTCACACCTCAAATCTAGCAAGGCAGGAAAAATTGAATTTATCGTGACAAGTCATTGAAAAGATGAAATAAATGATGCCAATTTCTTCTAGTCCTTTGTAAAGTATCTATGCTATGATAATTTAAATATATGCCTCCTTTTGAGGTTGATAGCAAGTGGAAAGAGCAACAGCCACGATAGCCCGATAACAACAACCCTAACATGCTTACAAATGAGTGACAGTAAGCAAAGTCATGAACTAATTCGTAGATAACCTACAATTTTAATTTGTTGTTTTATCAAAATTTTAGTCACCTTTTTTTAGAAAACAGCATAAATGGGAAGATTTGAGCTGACAAATTGCTTCCTAAAATTGATTTGTTCATGTGGAATCTTTCCCACAAAGCCATTCGAACTGCTGAAAATCTTAGCAAGCAAGATATACATGGACCTTCATTTTCTTTGCAAAAGAGTAAATTCATTAATCATCTCTTCATCTAGTGGGAGTTTTCTCAATAGGTTTGAAATCATGTGTTGCAGAAGATGGGATTCATAATTGATATTTCCAACTTGATTTTGTGTTGCTCTAAGTTTGTGATGCTTGACAAGTATCTTTTTGGATTTGAAGGAAAATCAGCATTTAATTAGTTGAGGAAGATTATACCAAGAGTTGTCTATTGGCATACATGGATATGTAGAAATCATGTTATTTTGATAATGCTAAGGTCAATTCTTTTAGATATTTTTCTTGTGTCGTTGCACTGTTAAAGCTTTTAGTGAAAGTTAACAAAAGTTATTTATATGTTGGTTATTGTCTTACTAAGGAAGAGGAAATTTTTATTTTATTTTAGAAGTTAAAGTTTATGAGCCTACTATTTATTAGAAGGAAAATCTCCTAGAATTTATAAGGATTCATTTCTTTTTTTTTATGACACTTCTGATTATAAGGTAATCTTTTTTATGACAAAAAGATTCAAGGATAAAATGACTAATCTCATTAGATACATGAATATTAATAAGCTTGGGAGGGACATAAGGGAACAAATTAAGGGCCATATGTTTTTGTAGTATGAGAGTAGCTATATTGAAGCTATTGTTCTTTAAGATATTCCAATGTCTATCTGTGCAAAGGTCTCCCAATCATTATACATGTTAGAGGTTGAGTAGGTGTCTCTTTTCAAAGGAGTGGAACAAGATTGCATAAGGAGTTTTTCTTCTTGGTGAAGTCATAATGGAGCAAGGAAATATGGTAGATCAACTTAACAAATTGTTTCTAATGGTTCTTTGTAAGAATTACTCACTCTCAGGGATGGATTGGAAGATAATGTTGCACTTGCTGGACCAACTATTTTGGGTAAGTGATCAATTTTGCAACATATATTTTTGGTCAACATGTAGAAGAATGCAAATATTATGTCATTACCAACCTTCAGAAAACCAAAGATGCCACCATAAAATATTTTGATCTACCTCTTTCAATTCTTATTGTGGATGTTGGAGGGGTAGGTTTTAAAGAAATGGAGATACTTGACGCAAATAAAGGTGATCAATTGAAATTTCCAATAGACAAGCTGCAGCATGTGACATAATGCAATTTGTATCATGAGAAATTCGCCCAATGAGGGACCATTGCACAACCACTATTAGCAGAAATTCCCACACAATTTTTGAGTTGAATAAAGAGTACATTCTAAAAGAAAATAGGGGAAGAATTGAGGTATTGAAGTGTTCATGTTTATGGTTGAAAATTTTACAAAAGACAAGAATCCAGGGTCCAACAAATAGCTACAACAGTGTATTTCATAGAAAATTTATCAGAGATACACTGAATTCAACATTCAAATAAATTAATTATCTAAATGATTATAGGCTTACATCTAATTTAATGCACCTATATCAACATGGTGAGAAGAATGATATATGAACTATGGTACAAGCTCCAGGTTCATTCACTATTTCAAGTGCCTATAAGAAGAAATACACATTTTTAGTATTTTGTTTTTCCAATGACGAAAAATTCTAATTTCCAGAAGTAGAATCATACTCATATACTCCTTATAAGTTGTAACAATGCTAACTATGTGATTTTTCTGGCTACAGTGGTATCCTGGTCAAGTAACCTTAAAAATCTAAATCTAAAGAGTAGTGTCTAAATTGGCACAAATAACTTGGTATGGAGGTGTGGAGTGGATTCATTCTCAATTGTTTGAAACAAATTCATGTTGTACCATACATGCCACTTTAGTTTTTGCCCTCAGTAAGGATACCTGCTGTGCCACAAACTATGTTCCCTTCGGTTTAGACCTCATGGGGAGTAACTGACGTGTTTCTGAATGAAATGGAATGCCTCTTTGTATCAACCACAATGGTTTTGTGTTCTTGCATTGGCACTGTATACTATACCCTGTCTAAAAAAGAATAATACCCACTAAACTGCAGGGTCATTATTTATGCACTTCATCCATGAATAATTAACGATAGATAGTTTCATCAATAAACAACAAAAATAAAATCACTTCATCAAATAACTCCAAAACTCCATCAGGAATAAAGCTGAAATAGATAGTGTTTTCCAAAGTATTAGAACTACCAACATCAATAAGATGATGGCTGCACTGTTATTAGGGTGGTTGTCAATGTTCCTGGTAGTGGCTGCATGTATAATAGTGGTTACAAAATGAAAATGGTTGGTTGATATGTGTCATGGTGGTTGCAAATGTGTCATGGCTCATTGATATGTATCATGGTGGTTGCCTAAATGGCATGACAAAGGTGAGTTTTCATGCTCCTTGATGCTTGGAAGTCCTTTAGTGTAGGAAAGGGAAATTATGATTTATGATATTTATAAATATGTTGAAGTCTACAGAGGCAATGGGAGTGTGAGAGTGTTACTATCTTAAAAAAAATTACACTTTTGAGGGTTGACTTGTGTTTGTTTGCTTGCAATAAAAATAGTTATAAGATACCAGAAAGGAGCTTAGTAGATGAAGATTTATCAAGTGAGAAATAGAGTAGAAGTCCACAATAAGCAGGGCCAAGTTCGAACTCCATGGATGAATCCATGATCACAAACATGAATTAAATTTCTGGACTTGATCCCAAATAGAGCACAAAATTATCATAGAATCAAAGTACCCATTTGACAAAGAGATCACACTTTCAAGAGAAACATAAACACTAAAAAATCTGACAAAAACATACACTCTGATCATAAAGCTAAATAAAAATTATCATTCTTTACATTCCACCTTCCAATAAAACACAATTATCTCATTTATCAATACCAACTATCATTAATTAATAAATAAACTAATTACATTTATTCAATTAACTTGACAAACTTATGTACACAATGCTATGTTGCACGAATAGAATTACCAATAAATAGCTTCCCCTATGTTTTTGTGATGGGAGAATGCAGATCCTTAGTTCTCTACTCTTCTGATTACTATGTAACTGTAGCCATTTTGACTTTTTAATCAATTTTTAATCTTATGTAAAAGAATGATCTTTAAACTATCATTTGTTCAAGTAAAGCTTGTGAACTTTGAATCAAATTTTATGTTAATCCACCGCATAGCTTGTCAAGAGCCATATTTTCATCTCCTCTAATAATGGTGTAGACATATCTAACTACATCTTCCAAAACCCATGTCAACCAGTTTTACCTTTTCTTCCATTCCAAGTGACATCCTCTTTGCAAAATATTGTGTCCAATGGTGCACTGACCAGGAATTTAGGGTAGTCATTCAAGTATTAGTGTGCTACAATAGCATCTTGAGGATCACGAGGTTCAGGTGTTGAAAGCAAAGCTTGCAAAGAAATCAATATGGTTTTCAAGGATAGAGCTAGGCTCCATTGGTGTCTTAAGTTATCCAGGCGTATTGCACCATTTTGGCTGCTAATATTGGGATGCCAAACTTTTGTTATAAATTGCATCTTTGGGGGTTCAAATGGATACCCATCTGGCAAACGAATGTCAATCTGGAAGGAGCCCTCTTCATAAGGGTTGTCCATGGGGCCTACAATTGTCCCACACATGTGACATGTCATTCTCCTCGCACACTTTAATGTTATTCCATATAATTCCTTCTTTCTCTATTTGCCTCAATTCCCTCTGCACACGTTTGGTGTCCACCATTCTCAAAATACTAAGAATAATAGTCTCAATCTTCTCTCTACAAATTAAAATACCACTCTTATCAAAATTCTCTCTGAAAATTAAAAATACTAGTCTTATCAAACTTAATACTCTTTGTGTTATCAAGAAAGCCTAAATGCACTACGTATATGTAGTCTTCTTTTTTGTTTTTATTTACTTTGGTTGCAAGGTGGTAGGCCGAAAACCCTCATCTTCCTTGCCTTTCAAAATGCTATTTCCAAATTTTTGTGCTTTTATAATTAAAAAATATATAAGTAGAATAATTAATTATTATTTTTAGGTATGAAATAGAAGACATTTAATGGTAATGAGGTTAAAGATAGTCTATGGGACAACATATTCTGTTATTTTTCTTTCTGAAGTGTTATTCTTCTACTATTTATTTGATAACAGACTCTCCCATTCTCTCAACCTTCTTCTTGCAGAATAATTTTGAAAATAAGTTGCTGTCATGGAGTGTAAAATTGTCATTTGTTATTTGTTTGAATTTAAAATTGTCCAAAACCTGCAATAGGCTAAACCTACAATCAAATACTTTGTCAATCATAAGAACTCACATCTTCTTCATATTCCCCCATTTAATTACATATAGGCACATTCACTATCATTCTAAAGCACTTCAAAATACCCACAATGAAAATGATAAAACAAATTTTAGGGTTATAAATATCCTAAGGTTGGTTTCCTTTCAAGAGAGGTGGTGCATTCTTGTGTTCTACCTTATTTTAGTGAGTGTGTCAAAATAATTGTCAACATGACCTACATAAGGGAAAAATGATCTACAAAAGAATTTAGTAGTACATGACATATGTTGATGGTGTTAACAGAATAACTATAAAATAATTTAATAAATACAAAATCTATATCCAATAATTGAAATGATAAGAAGATAGTCCAAATGCCACATTTTCACTAGTAATGTTAGATATGAAGGATGAAAATTGATATATAGATATACATATTCATAATCCTAAGTATAGTTGGGACCAATAATGATTTGAGAATGATAGAAAATATGAGAAAGAAAATGATGAGTAAAAAAGTCTTAAAATGTCAAGAAAGAGATAGATAATGATAATATAGATAGGAAATGAAGGAATTATATTGGAAATAAAGACAATGATATTTTATTTTACAAGATAAGAAGATGAGAATAAATCACTTCTATTTACAAAAATAATCTTTTAAGAAGAATAAAATAATGCAGGTGAATATTGATTGTACTTGAAGATCTTAAAATAACAAAAAATGATAACTATGGTGTTCTAGACCATCTAGGATTGGAAGAGATTACTAGAAACTTCAAGACATTACAATTTTTACATCTAATAAGCAAGTCATGGAGATTCTCAACTTAGCCAAAAATCCTTCAAACTTGCATGCAAAAAATTATTAATCATATAAGTGCAAATCCCAAAAAATTATGTTAGAAGGCATACATATTCATGCTCAACATTGATTACAAATATAATATAAGGATTAGAAATGCCTTTGTTTTGACTGTTAAATAGAGTATGTATTTCTTTACTATTGAAGGGAATTAACATATTTGTAGAGGCATTTGCACAAATGTGGCTTGGTTTTTAAGACTAACTAAACACAAAGGCACTAAAATACACATGAGAAATGGTGACATGAATGAACATAATAGTTTTGATATATTTTTATTACAAAAACACTACATAACAAAAATAGGTACTAAGAAAGGTGCAATTTGTAATGCCAATATTGTAGGGTATGCAATTTTAGACATTATAGGAATCTATTGGATCACTAGCATTAGACCCTTGCATGGGTTGAATTTACAAATCTAAGTGAAGATTTAAAAATAATATTCAACATTATAAAAGCTGTCTATATGTAGACGAGGTTCTTTGTCCCCTAGAAAATCAAAGTATGTGAGCTAATGATTTCTCCTTGATAGACACTCTATCTTGTAAATTAATAATATGATGAATGTCTTTAAATACCATGACATAGCAACATGTTGCATAGATGCTTGTTAAGTTGGCTTACAAGGACTAGCAAAAAGGGGTGGGAACTTTAGAATTTTAAATTTGACATTCATTCCCACATACCAAAGGATCAAATCCCAAGCTATTTAAAAATGAACCATTGCATTAAACTAGTAATCTTGAGGCAATGAATGCATGTATGAAAGTGAGTGTGATCATAGGTACAATAATGAATATTAGTTGGTAAGTAGGATTAAGGACACAACTTGCTTAGGTACCACACACCAAGCAGATAACACCACTACTACTATTACTTATTTTGAAATCAATGGTCACTCACTAGAGGGTTAGTCTATTAGGGCTCTACATTCCACGAGGGCACCAACCAAGAAATGAATTACATAGCAATATCATAGTTTCATATGGTAAATCAAAGAATGTATTTTTTTTCAATATGTAATTGCATTAAGACATTCTAATCAAAATTGAACCAAACTAAATGAGAATTATAATTATTATGCTAATTTTACCATTGCATTTATAAACTTAATCAAATTAAAAAAAATATAAAGAAAATAGCCAAATAAAATAATAATATCTTTATTTCATAAAACATTAAACTCCTAAAATTGGAGCCATATTAACATTAGGATTCCATAGGAAATATCATGAACAAAGGCCTATGGTCTAACTCTATGGGAACTTAAGGATGGCTCGAAATTTACTCTTTTCTTCTTTCTCCAATTGCCTTTCCAAAGAAAATCATTATTGTAAGATTAAAGGTACTCTTCCATGGTTTTAGACTTCTGGCAACCAATATTTCATATGAAGCAGCCAGTTATAACTGTCATTTGGCCCTAACTCTTCTAGCTTTTTTCTTAATTATGCATTCGTTCCACTCTAATCCCACTTTACATGGAGCTTCTTGATAAAAAAAGATTAGTATTGAAGAAAGAAGAAAAACTGCTTCTCTTTTAATTGTTTATTTTCTTCCCCTGGTTGATTGTGATCTGCATAATGTTTGCCAAGGTTTTTAGCAGGAGGAGAAACCGAACCGATTATAGTTCAGAAGATTCCAATACTAAATATAATCCTAGAATCCTATTTAATCCCAAGTCCATATCTAAGGAAGTGCTTCTTTTCCATTCATATTCTTCTTTCCAGTGATTTTCATGTTATTGTTTCCAAATGTACAGTGTTATTACACTTCTATCTGGGTCTTATAAGATTTTCTGTGGCCACAGGTCTGGTATGGGTATTGTAACATTGAAGATTTTCAGAGGGACAAAATCTTGGGAACAGGAAGTTATGGACGTGTTCAAATTGCTCGCTACATTCGGACAGGACAAGTTTGTGCCATAAAAGCTCTCTCCAAAGCCCAAATTCTGAGAGATAAGCAGGTAATACTTGATGTTCATTAAAATTTAAGTTATACTCATAGAAAAGCTCTTTTAGAAATAGTTTTCGTTTTTGGTGCTAATCCTGTTGGGTGTTATTAGTATGCCCATGTCAAACAAGAAAAGGAAATCCTGCAAAAAATTGACTTTCCATTCATAGTGAATCTGCTTGGATATGCTCAAGACAAGGAATGCATTCATTTGATTTTGGAGTATGTTTGTGGGTAAGATTTTCAACCATTTGAATCCTTAGTAATGTTTTCTCATGGCATTTTAGAGATACACTAAGAAGGATTCCCCTGGTGTTGCAGAGGAGAATTGTTCAGGCATCTTCACTACATGGGAAGATTTAATGAACCCACTGCGGTTAGATACTCAACCGAATTACAGATTAAGACCTAAACAAATAAGTCAGTTAAGTATCATATTTACTAATTTATGGTTTTTGGTGAGATTTTCCTGCAGCGTTTCTATGCAGCCCAAGTTTTGCTTTCCTTTGAGTATCTCCATTCTCAAAACATCATCTACCGAGATCTAAAGGTATATATTATTTGATTTTATCATCAGTAACTTTCATTTCACAATCAAATCAGGCCTCCCATTGTAGCCTTTCTCAAGGGTTTATAAATTGACAATTCAACTAGTTGTAGGAGTAAGACAACAATAGAATGATCCTTGTATATGCTCTGTTTTAGCTCCTTTTAACTGCTAAAACAAAGCATATACAACTTCAAAAGTAATGTGAAGCTGATAAAATGAAAATAATCTAGGGAATAGGTGTGAAAAAAATTGTTCTCTATTTGAGTGATGTCCATAGTTGTGAAAAAAAAAAAAGAGAAGAAAGAAAAGTTAGGGCATTCTGCAAATAAGCATCACAAGTGAAGAAGGTTACCTCAAATGGCTGAGCACAACAAAAGGCATGGAGTCAGGCTTCCATAACTAAGGATCTGCCCATAATACAAGTGACAAATATACATTAAACAACACGACTGCCCTGAATTCCCCATGCATGGGATTCAAAACCATGACCACCAAACCCTTGACCTATACGAGCCTCAACTCATGCACTATGCTCCTACTCCCCTTCACTAACCCTGATCTTACATTTTCAAGAAAAAATAGTAATAGAACACAATAAAAAATGGCCCGACTGCATACAAATTTGAAAAATAAAATTAACTGAAACCATGAAAAGTGACTTACTACAAGATTCTACACAAATTGTGTCCTACTATCAACATTGATGATGCAGAAAAATGGGTAGAGGTTGCAACCCTAAATCAAGCATCACACTTTCACTTCTCTATTTTGGCGGGCTATGCCTAAAAATAAGGTTTGACTTTTACTTCTCCATATTGGCAGGCATTTCAATGAAGGTTTTAGAGTATGTTTATTAAAATGAAAATTATGGACAAGATCTTAATAATGAGCAAATTTTTGCATGTTAAATACATATATAAAATTATTATAGTTAATAATTAATAATAATTATTTTTTATATAATAAAAAATATAATTAATATATTATATATTTAATATAATAGTAATACAGATTAAATTATATATAATATAATTATATTTATTATTATATTTAATAGTATATATATGTTATATTATTATTATACATTGTATACTATAATAAAAATTATTAAATATAAATATAAAATTATTATAATTAATAATTAATAATTAATATATTTTTATATAGAGTGGGTGGTTGCACAAGCATCTCTTCACAATTATCAGAGTCATCGTTAAGGAAAAATCTTCATTTTTAGGGCAAAATGTTCTTTCTTAAGAGAAAAATCTTTGTTCTCAGTAGACTCAACTATTACGTTTCTACAATCCATGCAAATTGAATCTAATTGCTTCTATAAATAACTACTTGACCTTACATTTTTAAGGCACTGCTTCTAGAAATAATTACTTTTACAGACATTACATTTCTACAATCCATGTAAATTGAATCTAATTGCTTCTAGAAATAACTACTTGACCTTTTGAAATGAAAGTGTCTGCAAGATAGCCCTCAAAATGCAATTGGATTGTTTAAATCATATTTTATTAGTGAAATTGACCACAATTTCTCTTTGATACATTTGACATGCTAACACATAGGAAAATCAAACGGCTTCAAATCATAGTTAAAAACATTAATGATTCATTATACATAATTAGTAATAAAAGTTAAAGAATGCAAATGTTCAATTTTTTATAAAATATGTGAAGGCCTTAAGACTATATAGAGAGGCAATTCCTTCCATGCAATAGGTATTTTGGTGCATGAAGCAACCTAGGTAGCCAAATGGCCCACTTAGGTAGGGGTCCCATGAGGGGGGCTTAAGCTCTATGGATTATGATCAAATTCAAAGAAAAAAGAATAGAGGAGTAATAGTCATTTATTTAGTCATATTAGTTATTTGTCATTTTATTTGTCTAATATTAGTTATTTATTTAGTCATTTTTATTTGTCTAATATTAGTCATTTATTTAGTCATTTAGTTATGATTTTACGATGACCAAATTAGTCATTTATTTGCCAAATTCTACTAGTGTTAGTCACGTGACTAAAACTTTTAGTCATGTAGTCATTTATTTTCCAAATTCTACTAGTGTTGTAGCCTTGTTTGAAAGATTGCAGACATCTTCAGCTCACTGCCTTCAAAAGTTCAACACTTTTAAATTCGCATTGCTCTGCTCAAATGCACATCAATACTTCTATAATTCACATCACATTCTTCACTCACATCAATATCACATATATGTTTCCTCTCTCTTGCATCTACCAACAAAACCACTCTTATTTAAATATCATCCTCAACCTTGAAAACCTTCTCCAAGGTTAGAAACTATCAATTACACTTAGAATTCCAAATTAGGTCAGCACACAAATATTCCTACAGTGGATATGAATGAAGGTGACCTATATAAATCCTTAGTTAGGACCCAAATTAATCCTAACATGCCTCAATACACTTCAAAAAGTTTTGCATGTAGTGTTAACACCAAGTCAACCAATACCCATACTAAACACCATAAAACATTAAGTACACGCTTCCTTAAATCAATCTAAAACTTTTGAACAACAAAATTCACTTGAACACAATTTGGAACAATCCACAAACCACCTGATATCCAACAAATACTTCATCCAAACTCGCATAATAGAAATAATTCAACCTAGAACATTTGATTAACCCTATACGCAAATTGACACATGAAACACACATTGTACTACACTAAATCAAGTGAAACCTTAAATTCTAAAAGATACAAACACTATAAGGAACTTCCCAGATCCACACAACTTGAAAAAAATGAAGAGAAATCTAGACCAAAGGCATTTCTCCCAGACCACAACAAATAACACTAAAAACCTAGTTCACACACTAGTAAATACAACTCACTCTACACAATAATATAGAAACCAAAACTCTAGATATAGAAACTACTTACAACATATCAGATCCGTACATGCATAGGATCAACATAGAAGAAATGTGGATCACATCCCGGAGCACATCCTAAACACTTACACAACATTGTTTCTATGTATATCAAATTTTCTCAAAAGCACTTGGAAACCAAGTACTAAAGACACCATCTTAGCACATTACTTTATTCCAACACATCTCCAGACACTGCAACACAAAGATAGCTCCATCTGCTCATAACACTTCCTCAATATCTCAACTATACATGCATAACTTGCAACAAATTGTTTCCCTCTTTGTCACAATTTTCTCAATATCCTTGACATCTTCACCATGCAACAACCTTCCTCAACACATAGTTAACATCAATGACAACACCAAGTTGTTGACATAAATGACATATTCATACCTACAAAAATCTCACCCTTTGTCATTGATGGAAACACATGATGTGAAAAACCATCAAAAACAACACAACAACTTTGAACACACTCTCGCATGATTTTCTTTCTCTCCCTCTATGTAGATAATTTTTTTCACATGATTATTTCACCTTTGACATCAATGGAAAAGGATAAAGTGTTTTGCATTTTTCTCTTCCTTTGACACTGAACCAAGATAATTTCTCTAAATACTCCCCCTAAGGAGTACACCTAATCAAATCATCAATTTTTCAAAATGACAACACATGACACTACCGACTCCCCCTAAGAGGTAGCCACCAACATCAATTCAAACAAGAGATGAATCCATAGATCCACTAGACTAATGGATCTCCATATGAATCTAGTTCAAAGGAGGTACAATAACCCCCAACTTCTCCCTGAGATACTCAAAAGTATCTTTAGGAAGAGCCTTAGTAAATATGGTAGCAATCTAATCCTTTGTAGGTACATATTCAAGCTTCACCTCATTCTCCATAAGCTTCTCTCTCAAAAAGTGATACTTGATTGATATGTGCTTTATCCTTGAATGCATCACTGGATTCTTTGAAATTTTAATTGCACTTGCGTTATCACAAAAGATGGATATAGGGTCATCATACTCTACTCTAATATCCTTCAATGTCTTTCTCATCCACAATACTTGTGTGCAACAAGATGTTGATGCAATATACTCATCCTTTGCAGTGGATAAAGAAATTGAATATTTCTTCTTAGTTAACCATGACACCAACCTACATCCAAGAAAGAATATGCCACCACTTGTACTTTTCTTGTCATCAATGCAACTAGCCCAATTTGCATTTGTGAAAGCACTTAATGTGTGTAGACACCGAAAAAAGTCTTGATTGATACAATGCATCTGATTTTGATAAATTAACACCATTTCTTCCAAAATCACCTGAAATTCACCAATTAATTAAATCATCAATATTATTTAGTTAAATTCAACAAATTCAGCTATTAATCAAATAATTTAATTTATTGATTAATTCACCCTTCTTCTAACTAATTTTCATCATATTTAACTAAATCAAATCAATTAATTAAATCCCCTTAAATCCTCTCATTTGTTTAAAATCAATCAAATCAAAGGTCACAATCTCCTAATCCATTCCAATTAATTAATTTTGAATTAATTAATCCTAAATCACCTTTCTAATCATCATTAATAATTCATCCAACTTTTAACTCCTCAAGAGTTAAATCAACCCATGGTCAACTAACGAGGTTGCACATGAAAATAATTTCTAGTAATTATCTAATTCCTCTATTTATCCTCACAAAGGCATATTCCAAGGAATATTCCTCTCAACAAACTTTCATTCAATTTCCCTCCAAAGGTTTTTAAAAACCTTTCACATCTGCAATAAATTCTCTTACATCCTCTCAAATCTCAACAACATTCATTTAATTCCTCTTACAACTTTCAAATCCTCAACCAATTTCATTTATTTCTCTTCCATCCTCCTCCACTCACACATTTCCCAAAATGTGATCCACCTTCCTCAATAGAATTGTGACACTTGGCACATTCTCATTGGCTCCCATTTTATCCCACACTCATCAAATCCTCTCATTCTTCAACCCTTGGCTTCTATAAATAGAGGCATCCTTTTCATAATATGGATCCACAACTCCATGCATTATCATTATAGTCATTTTCATAGTTTTCAATCACCATCTTCATGTCATTTTGAGCTCATTTTCATCACTTAGCATCATTTCCACACTTGAAATCATATTCAACATCAAGCTTACCAATTGGATTGGGAAAGGGCTTCTTTCCACATCAAAGGAGCACCAATTCCCCTATGGGATTGAGGTTTGGTTAACTTAGTTGATTACATGCTTTCTTCTTGTTTTATTTTATGTTTTAGCTTCATGTTTTCATCTTTGTTCTTCCTAGAATCTCATAGAAAACACTAGATTGAGCTTTCTAACATGTTTAACAAGTGTTTGTTGATCTTATGTTAGATTGTGCAAGTTTGGTGTTCACATTTTGACACTAGAAGGAGGGATAACCACTTTGTTTTGATGAATTCCACTTAAAATTTTATGTTTTTGCAGCTACAAGGGAGCAATGTCGCCCTTGACTCATATAGCATTGCATTTTCCCACACTAATGCTTTTGTGAACTTTCAGAGTGTCACTTTCAGAAATAGTGTCACCTTTGCTCTATTGTGCCACACTTGCTTGCCTCTATCGCGTCGCTTATGCTTCAACGGTTCCTTTGACCCTTCTGTCTTTTGTCTTTTCTTTTTTTTTCCACAGAGTGTCACTTCTGAAATTGCATCGCATTCGTTGTCTCTGTCCTCTACAGAGTGTCGCCTTTGCTTATCAATAGAGCACTGCATTTTTTTTTAGTGCCACATTTTCCAGTTGCAGAGTGTCGCTTTTGCTGAAGAGAATCACCTTTGTAGGAAAGGGAGGAAAATTGAGTTGGAGACTTAAAATCATTTCTTAATGCTCATTGTAATAGCTTAGGCTTTCCAATTCTTCATTTTATTTCCTATTATAGGACCAACAAGATTTATTTTGGGCATAATATTTACAAACAACTCAAGCTTTGTCAAAGTTGGTTAAAATTGAACCTTAGAAACTTACTAGAATTTGGATTGTGGGTTAAAATTGAACAAAAAACTTCATACTTGGTTTTGGTGCTCTAAAAATAACTCATCAATTCTTTGAGGATTAAAAAGAACTTGTGTTTTCATTATCTTGAAATCTTTTTTGCAACTTGTGTCATTCGAATGCGTATGCACTTCTCTTGCACTTCATGATGATCCTGAGAATCAAAAGAATTATAGTGACATTGGTTGTCTAAAAAATTACCTACACATCTCAAAGTTTGGGTTTAAAATTGAACAAATCATTCTAGTGTGAGAAAGAGACATTGTGTGTGCTCCCTCCTTGCACTTTATGCGAACTGGGTGATCGAACTACAAGTGTACTCCCTCACTTTTTTTACCTTTAGAGGGGCTTTCCTATGAACAATTCGAATGTGACTCCAACTGGTTTTTCACTTAGGCCAGTATATAAATGAATGAGACTAAACTATCAAGTCCTTATGGTATGTAGGCCTTAGTCGTACAATGTCTTTCAGAATGGGGTACTACTATAAAAAGTAGAAGAGCCCCTAGTAGGATTGA
Source organism: Sequoia sempervirens (assembly GCA_007258455.2). NCBI lineage: Eukaryota > Viridiplantae > Streptophyta > Pinopsida > Cupressales > Cupressaceae > Sequoia > Sequoia sempervirens. Next base: position 109,211,284 of record VDFB02168118.1, read on the forward strand.
TTAAAGTCTTTAGTGGCTTGTTGGATGCTCGCAAGGTGCCATGTCCCTGATTACCCTAACTAAGAACCAATTTGTGTAGAAGCCAAAATCCTTACTATTTGTTGGTGTAAGAATGATCGTTCTGAAGCCACCCCACATTTGTACTATTCAAAGTAGAAATAGAATAAATCCTTTTAATCTCTAGATTTTAAGGATTTTGACATTTGGTGGTCTCGAGAAGTGTGTGTCGTGAAGGGGAGCCAGTGTCTCGAAATCTCTAGTTGTTCTCTTTGTCTCAATGTTTGGAGAAATCCAAGTGGGGACTCAACAAATATTGTCCTTTCTATCCTAGGGTTGTGCAATTTGTGAGTCAGTCAAATACTTTGCTTGGATCTAAAACTTTGAAAAAAACATTCAACAAGTCATCAAAACTTCAAACCCTTTGGAAGAACAAATATCTTTGAAAGAGTCCACATATTCTTGTTTATCCCTAGGGATTCTATCCTTAGAGGCTTCTAAATATTTGGGCCCATATATCAATTTGTTCTCTCCATAGTCAACCTAGGAAAATTGTGCCTTTGATTCCTTGATTTTCACATATGGACCTTGTGGAATGAAAAAGAGTTGAGACATAGACATTCAGTTTGAAAAACTAAGCAAGAAAGTGTTTTTGTGGTAAAAATAATCCATTAAGCAAAGATAAAAGACAATTGAACCCTACACATGTGTTTGTTCAAATGATTTCCCACAAAGTCAAAATCCCCAAACCAAAGTCTATCAATCATCATAAACAACTTAGTCCAAGGGCTCTCAAGAAACATCTTTCAACACTTTATGAAGTCAGAGATAGATTGCTCTATAAATTTTACAAATGTGCTTCAAAGGAAAATCCAAACTTGTACTCATTCTATTATTGTCAAAATCTAGGTCTTTTCCAATGTTTTGAGTATCTTACATTGTAGGGTTGAAAGTTTCAGAGGTATAGCATGTTCTTCAATACCTAGGTCTTATAAACAAAAGTCTCTCTAGGTTCATCTAGGATCAAAATCAACACCTTCACTTGTCATACCATCAATCAAATCCCATCTCACAAACAACTTTTAGAACCTTAGAAAAATCATTCATACTAGACTTTTGGTAAAATCCTTCAAATCAAAATCAAAATCACCTTGTTTGGCTAAGTGTGCGTGGATGAATCCTTCCTCATACATATAGTTAAATTATCATCCTTGTGGACAAGTTGATTCCAAGATAACACCTAACATCTTGGGATTTATAAGTCCATTATCCAAATCACAAATCTAAAAAATCCTAAAGTCTAGTATTCCTCCAAGGGTCTTAAAAGTTCAAACATCCATATCATCCATCCTTCATTTATCTCATCACCATCATTTGATCCTTAACATCCTAGATTTTATTTTTTGTACCTAAAGTCTAGACCAACCTAAGGAGTTAGAGGTTTACCTCCCATATTCCTAAAATTTGATCCTTATTTTATGGTCCAAACTAGATCTCAACACAAGAAGAACATGAAACAAAACAAAGAAACATCCACTTCAAGTGACTTGAGTCAAACTAGATTATAATACAATCCCATGGAATATACCAACCCTCCAATTAACCCCCCTTAACTACCACAAGATCTTCAAGAGGGAGGTTGCCAAGTGGAGGATGTCACCAACAATTTCCAAGGAATGACCCAAGGTGAAATCATGGAGCTAATCCAAAATCCTGAGATACACAAAATTGTCAACACAATTATGAGACTCAATCCTACACAATACATGTTAGAATTATCAAAGGAAGGGGCTAAGCTCCCTTCCAATTTTGATGTGAGAACTATTGTGGAAAAACCTCTTGGGAATATGCCACCAATATCATTCACACCTTCCTTCCAAAACGTCATCCAACCCATCATACAACCAACATCATCTCATGCTCCAAGTCAACCCATGATTACCAAGGGGAGTTCATTGCTTTCATTTCTCCAAGCTCTTCAAACACATCCCCTTGTAAATAACCAAAACTTGGATGCAAACACCATCTTGGGTTGACCAAATACTGTCCCTCAAGACCCAAAGCATCCATATGTCCCACTCATTTTCCATGACACCAACAATTCATCCACCTTCTCCACATCACTGACATATTATCTTGATACACAAGTCTCTCTCCCCATGGTATCACAAGGACAAGTAGATTCATTTGGACAAATGGGAAATTTTAATACATCATCATCACTTTTGCAAGAAAACACACCACCAATCTTCCCCCCATTTCCCCCTCTAACATCAACATCCACACCAATCCATGGTTTAGGGAAACCCCCTTTACCCAACATACCAATCCAAAATCAATCAAGTCAATATACCAAATCCTCTGAGTATGCCACTGATATCGCAACACCAGGTGGCATCAATCAAAGAAACCCAATCAATCACTACTATTGGTGTAATTAATTATTTCATTACACTTACATAAGTTTACTTAAACATTTAATTATATTCCTAGGTATCATTTACTAGGTGATAGATTCACATGTTTTCTTAGGATATAAGATTTCTTCTAGAAGGATGAGTTGTCTTTTCTAGAAGTCTTATCTTATCTACCATCATTTCCTAAGTAGTTAGTTAGTTGTCACATGTCATAAGATTATGACACATGTCAACATCATATTAACTACTACATCTCAACCTTGCCTATATAAGCAAGGCATCATGTGTATTTTTCCATATTCAATTTGGCATTCTTGCATCTTAATGATAACATGATATTTCTGGCATTTCTCTCTTGTGGAAGTTATTTTGTCTTGCAGGTGATTCAAGGGTGTTTGAGGAGTTCACTATAAACTCCTACATGGTATTAGAGCTTCAGTACTGCAGACTTCTTCCTAGATTTGAGGGGTCAATCTTGGCATGAAAGTTTTTCTAGGTGCAAGTTGGGGTCTTGAGAGCCTCGTCATTGAATCCAAGGCGTCAACAACTATTTTATTGGAGCCATTTTTCTTTTTTGCTTCAGAAATCTAGCTTCCACTCATTTGTAGGAAAAAGTTTTTATGGGTTTTGTATCCAGAGTCAAAATTTCAAATGGGTATCTTTTAGATTTTGCATATCTTGCATAGATCTAAAGAAAAATGTTGTATAAAAATCACTACATGTCATTTTTCTCGTAGCTGAAGGTTAAAAAAATATATTTTTACATCTTTTGCTTGCTGGATCAAAAAGTGATTTCTGGGTTTTGTTCTTAGCTTCAAAATATTTCTGGGTTTTTGTTTTTTTCTACTCATTGGGAACATATTTTTTATAAATCAAATAAGTTTATCTAGAAAATCCATTTCTTGTAGGCTAAATTCATTTTTTTTGAAAAAATCATAACTTTTGGCCACAGTGTCCATTTTTGGCAAACGAGATATCGATAGAAGGATAGTTTCAAGCACTTCATAGTGGTGCTGGCCATTTTTTTAGAGTTTTTAATTTACAAAAAATTGAGGTTATTTTTCATCATGGAGGCAGATGTGAACATTCATCAGTGCATGCACTATTTCTTTTTTTTGTGTGTATTAGGTTTGCATTTTCTCTGCACTTCATTTCTATTCCAAATCATCTTTCAATTGAATGTTGCTTCATATATTCTAGAGTTGTGCTAGTTTGTGATTTTTTCAGTGTTCCTTGGCATCGAGTCTGTTGTTGCTTTTCATGATTCCAACTTGAGTCCTTGAGTGACTCTAATATGGTTTCTAGCAAACAGAAGTATCTTTCCTTGCTTGTCGAATTAAGGATTCTGGTGTTACTCCACAGTGTACTTCTAGTTCTTCTCTTGCAATAGGTTATATCCTTACGAGGGGATGAATGGTCTCTCTTTTCATCCTTTGTATGGATGGAGATTGATTGGATTTGTGATGGATATCATTATTGTATTTCATCTCTCTTTTGGTGAGGAGTTTTGTCCCACTGGATTTTCTCCTTTTCTTTGTTTGTGAGAGACTTCTTTACATTGTATTTGTACATGGATACCTAACATGGCCTTGTAGTCGGGACCCATTATTGCATCTTTGCATCATTTGCATAGTAATTTCCTCCCTAAGTTTCACTTATGGGGGGGTGTTGGTGTAATTAATTATTTAATTACACTTACATAAGTTTACTTAGACATTTAATTATATTCCTAGGTATCATTTACTAGGTGATAAATTCACATGTTTACTTAGGATATAAGATTTCTTCTAGAAGGATGAGTTGTATTTTCTAGAAGTCTTATCTTATCTACCATCATTTCCTAAGTAGTTAGTTAGTTGTCACATGTCATAAGATTATGAAACATGTCAACATCATATTAACTACTACATCTCAACCTTTCCTATATAAGGAAGGCATCATGTGTATTTTTCCATATTTAGTTTGGAATTCTTACATCTTAATGATAGCATGATATTTCTGCCATTTCTTTCTTGTGGAAGTTATTTGTCTTGCAGGTGATTCTAGGGTGTTTGAGGAGTTCACCATAAACTCCTACAACTACACCATCTATACCACCCCAAAATGTGGTCTCCCAAGGACCTAGCATATCAACCACACCATCTACCACACAACCCCTTATCATCACACAACAAGCACCTCCACAACCATCTCAACAGAATCTCATCACACCATCCCACACCATTCTAAATCCTCCACCTCCACCTCCAAATCCAAACATGGAAAATCAATACAAAATCACACTACAAGCAGCCCAACAAACCAATCAAAAGGCACTTCAACAATTCCAAGCTCAAGAAGCTACACAACAAGCCACACAACAAGCATAGACACAACAAGTCGTACAACAAACATGGCAGGCTGCCCAAGCACAAGCCCAAGCTTTATTGCAACAACAACAAACTACACAAGAGCATAAGCCGCACAAGCTACACAAGCCGCAAAGCTTCCCAAGCGCACAAGCTTCCCAAACACCACTCAACAAGTTCAAGTTTAGGAACAAGCTCAATATCAAGTGAAAGCATTGTTACAACAAGCGTTATCAACAAGCTTTGCAACAATACCAAGCACAACAACAAGTATTCATGAAGCCAACAAGCTTGTAAGGCACAACAAGCACCAACAGCTTGTTGGCACAACAACAACACTACAGGCATACCAACAAGCGTTGTTGGCACAATAAAACTTATAATAGCGCTTCCCACGAACACACAAACCACCCCACCCATCACTCAAGCAACCATACCACCCCACGACCTGATCCATAAAATGATTTTTCTACACAAATTAAACTACTCTCACAACAAGTGCTAGACATACAATTAGGGAAGACAACAAAATCACAAGGGAATTTGTGTCCCTATCTATTTGATAGAAGCATTACGATGGTGCCATTCCCACAAGGATTCGAGATACCTAAATTTGAAAAATATCGTGGGACGAGAAATTCTGAAGATCACATTAGGTAATTCCATGAACAATGTATGGAAGTTGCATATGATTATTCTTATCTAATGCGGCTCTTCCCTCAAAGTTTGGTTGGTCCAACAATGGAATCGTTCTCCTTCCTTCCCCCTGGAATTAAAAAGTTTCAAGAAATTGTGAACTTATTCATACAAAATTAATCATTTAACATAGGCATGGAGATGAGCTTGGAAGAATTGTCCATCCTAAAACAAGCCAAGGGAGAAATATTCACATACTTCTTGCAACGATGGCGATCCAAGGCCAACAGAAGCAAGTGGGCTATGCTAGAAGAACAACAAATCAAGACTATTATCTCGAATCTTGAAGGAACCTTGTCCTTTCATTTGAAAATTTAATGCATAACATATGACCTATTGATCCCCAAGGTGCTCAACATCGAAAGAGCCCTTATAGCACAAGGGGGCACACTCACATATCAAGATAATCGACCATCAACCAGTTACAATGAAAACCCTCACACCTTGGAAAAGAACAAAAATATCACTAACGATGGTGTTGTTGATGCCAAAGTTATTATCAGTACCCCAAGGTAGAATACACAACAACAATCATACCAACAACCACCATTCAATGCCCAAAACAACACACAAATCAACCCATCATCAAAACAACCCACCAATCAAACTTTCAAAAATATAAATGATCAAGAGGGACCAACCCCAAGGAACAAGTATCCCCCTAAATAAAAATACACATCGCTTGGGGAACCAATTGAATTTGTCATGCTGCAACTAGTACAAGAAAATATCATCAAAATCCTAGTCTATGAAAATTATCAAGAGCCTCAAGTTAAACCACCATGGTATAACAAGAAGCACCTTTGTGAATTTCATAAGATAAAGGGACACATGAAGGAAAGTTGTATGCGACTTAAAAACTTGATCCAAGATCTCATTGACAATAAGACCATAACCATTGAACAACCAACTGGCAATCAAGACCTCAAGATATACACGAATTTGATGCCAAATCATAATAAAGGAAACAAAAATGGTAAAGGAAAGAGCTACAATAATGTAAACCATATTTATGACCATGTTGTTGCATCCTTGGATGAATGGGTCATAGTTGTCAACATCAAGGGATCTAGAGCTGAGTGTGGAGTCACCACATGTGGCAGAAAAATTACCATTCTAGGACCTTCCCCACAACCCAAGGCACCTGCCGCCAATCCAAAATCCATTCCTAATGGTTATAATGTTCTAGATCAACTGAAAGAACCCCCGCCTAGATCTCCATCATTTAGTTGCTTAAAATCTTGCCCGCACATAGGGACATCCTAGAAAAAGCATTGGCCACATCTTATGTTATGACAGATCTTGATGCTGACCAGTTCCAAGCTATGGTTAGACATATCACTACACTGCATCTCCTCACTTTTTCAGAGCATGATGTTCCAACCCAACCATCTCACAACTATGAACTCCATCTTGAAGTCCTAGTCCATAAGAACAAAGTCAAAAGAGTCTTGATGGATGGAGGTGCAGGTCTAAACATTTGTACTTTGAAGTTGGTAAAGAATTTGGGATTCTCTAAAGAATCATTGAGAAAGGAAAATGTATCACTATCAAGGCCTATGATGATCAAGAACGGGTGTCTAAAGGCACCATTCAACTCCCTATTCAAGTAGGGTCAGGAATCATGGTGACAACATGCCAAGTCCTTGATCTTGAACTCTCATACAATATCCTCCTAGGGTACCCATGGATCCATGGGATGCAAGTTGTGGCATCCACATTCCATCAATCTATCAAATTCCCTTATCAAAACCAAGAATTCATAGTCCATGGTGATCCCGAACCATTTTATTACTACAAAAAACTAGAAGCCAAGTACTACAAGATCCCTCAAGTCCTAAAGAATGATGAGGGACCCACATCTCCTTATATAGACCCATCCACCCTAGCCTCCACTTCTGAGACAAAGACACCTCCCATTCAGGGTATCCCAGATATTAAGGTTATAATCCAAGATAATGGGTGTGGAGACTATAACTGAAAAAGAGTGCCTTTGTAATAGGGGAGTTATCTCAATCTCCTAGATCTCATGGGAAACCACAACCAATTGACACAACAACCCAAACCTTCAAAGTAGAACCCACCACCTTTAGAAAGTGGGGAGACCTAAGCAAGGAGGTAGTAGATGAGAAAGATGTATCAAACCTGTTGTATCAAGATAAGAGGCTTGTATCTGATCTTCCCATGGATGATGATAACAAAGGACTAGAGTTAATGCATGGGTGGGGCTATAAAAAAAATGAGAAGCTCAGGAAAAATGAGAACGACTTGTTAGAACCCATTATTCCTAAGAAGCACCTAAATAATCTTGGTCTTGGATGTACCCCAGGAAAGATAACCATTCTTGGCAAAGGTACCCCTCTTAAAAAAGTCAAAGCTCCTCTTCAGTTACCGGTATCCACATATCTACCTCTAGATAACTATACCTTCGATATACCAACATATGTGATGAAGATCCCATCACTAATTTACCCATGTTATTTGAGGATTTCTCCATTTTTATGATCACTACCATGTCTTTTGAGCTAAGTGACCGAACCACCAAACTTAAGCTTGTCTACCCCCAACTAATAGACTGTGACCAACAAGGACCACCGATCTTAGATACATTAAAAAATGATGAGGCTCTCTCAAAATTCATGGGAGTTTGGGATACTCTACTATATAGAGATCATAAAGAAAGTTTTGATATTGAACTGGAAACACATGCATACTATGGGCAAATGATTGAATCTCTTAGTCACAAAATAGAAAATCTAAGAGTAATATCTAGGTCTTTAAGTGAAAACCATATTGTGGCACTTTCTGTCCCGAAAATAGTAAAAAAAAAGGATGTATCCGATGGTGGCAGAAGAGTTAGACCACCTTCGTTATGTCTTCAGACTAAACGGGTATACCAACAAACAAATTTCGAGAGCTCTTAGACACTCCAATCCAATCTTCCCCCCCAAATCTGAGTCTAATTCCTCCCAACCCGTGTCTCTCCCCATTGTCTCTTTACCCTTTGTTGAGGGCATTTCTCACAAAATCTCCAAGATTCTCCTTAGGAAAGGCTTGCGTTGTGCTTTCAAACCTTGTGTCACCTTAAAGAATCATATCCCTCCTCTCAAGGACCCTAGAAACAACTTTCATGACTCAGGGGTCTACAAAGTTGTCTGCTCTTGTGGTGTTCCTTATATTGGTGAAACGGGTCACGCATTCAGCACCAGAATCAAAGAACATGCTACTGACATTAAGCACGAACGTGTCCTCAAATCCGCCCTGGCTAAGCACTCCTCTTCCTCAAAACATCACATTTGCTTAGAAAGTACTCAAATCTTATTCAAAGAAGAAAACTTCTTTAAGAGGAAATTGAAGGAAGCCATAGGAATCATCAACCATCCCACCAACCTCAACCGTGATGAAGGTTGGAATCTTAGCCTCTCGTGGCGCCCTCTTCTTTTAAACTTACAAAACCACCATGACCCCCATTCCTAATCCCTTCCTTCGTCCCTAGACCTTTCTTCTCACCGTGTTTCTTTCTTTCTTTAGCTCTTCTCCCTTGTCCTTCACCTTCTCGGGCCTTCTTTCCTTCTTTGTTCTCCTATTTTCTCCCTTCTCAAATTTATCTTTCTTCTATCTTGTCCCCTTTGTGCTCTTGAATGGATTATTTTCAAATTTGAATTTTCTTTATTATTTTGTGTCTGTGTTTTAATAGTTATCTTATCAATATTAATTATATCATTAATGTTTCAATAATATACTTTATTACTGCTTATCTATTTTATATACCTTTGGTCATCTCATTTTATTGTTCTTCTCGTTTCCTTTCTACTTTCGTTGTTAATAGAATTCAAATTTAATTCCCTTTCTTATTTTTCTTTAGTGGTTTAACATACATTATTTACAATATTAAATTTAACATTAATATCATTATTATCTTATCTCTTCTCTTACCGATTCGCTCATTCTTTTGCTCCTTCCATATCTATTTCCTCCCGTTTTTCCATCTTTTGATTTCTCACTAGGTGGTCGTCCTTAAATTGGTGTTCGGCTTAAATAGTTACCATTAACAATATTAATTAGAATTATAATTATAATTAGATATAATTATAATTATAATTAGAATTCTAATTATAATTATAATTGATATTATAATTAAAATTATATTGGTGTTATAATTAGAATTAAATTCATTAATTATAATTATAATTATATTTAGATATAATTATAATTGCAATTAGGATTCTAATTATAATTATAATTGATATTATAATTATAATTATATTGGTGTTCTAATTATATTTGATATTATAATTAAAATTAAATTGGTGTTCTAATTAGAATTATATTATAATTAAAATTATAATATTGTGAATGTTTTAATGAATTATTAAATTTTTGTTCAATATTATCATTTATCTTTGCTTTCCTTTCTTATATTCCTCTTTTGTTCATTTCTTATCTATTTTCCTCTTTTTTGTCAATTTGATTTCTTATTATATTAATTATAATTCTAATTATAATTAGATATAATTATAATTATAATTAGAATTCTAATTATATTTAGATATTATAATTATAATTATAATTATAATTAAATTGGTGTTCTAATTAGTATTATATTATAATCAAAATTATAATATTGTTAATGTTTTAATGATTTATAAAATTATTGCTCAATAATATAATTTATCTTTGCTTTCCATTTAATACATTCCTCTTTTGTTCATTTCTTATCTTTTTTCCTTTTTTTCTTTTCTGATTTGGGCTTAATAGATACCTTTTTTAATTCCTCTTTTGTTCATTTTTTATTGTTCTCTTGTGTGTCTTTCATTTTTCGTTTTGCTCCTTTTTATCCAATGTTTCCGTTTGTTTTTCCTTCATTTTTTCTCTCGTATTCTTCCTCTCTAATTAGAATCTAATTAATTTTAATTAGACTATAATTAGAATTCTAATAATTATAATTACAATTATAATTAGATATTATAATTATAATTAAATTGGTGTTCTATTTAGAATTATCTATTCGGCCTTGGCTTTGTTGTTTTTATTCATTGATCTTTTTGTACCACTTATTTTTGATGTTAATCTCTTTTAATTATTAATTGAGGTTACAAAAATTGTTTCATAGCTTCACTATATGAATTATCTATAATTTTATAGTAAAAAATTTTAACCTTATTATTTAATATTACATATCATCTTAGTTTTCGTTTGTTTATCTGCTTTTCATTTTCTCTCGCTTGTCTCTTGTTGAATTTTCTCTAAGTTGTAGTCCTCTCTCAATTGCTTGGTGTCTTTCAATTTTTTTTTTGCTCCTTTTTGTCAATAATTTTTCTCTCTTATATTTTTCACTCTTATTTTTTTCTCTCCTATTCTCTTCCTCTCTATTTTTTCAATTTTCTTACCTTACCTCTCTTATCTCGGTCTTTGTACCCATCTCTCTCCTCAACCTCTCACTTCTCTTCCTTTTAAGCAAAGTTAAGTCTGCATCTAACCATCTCTCATTTCCTGTGCTCTCTAGCATCCTGATGATGGATCACTGAGTGTGATCCGAAACGTTGATGAAAAAAGCTCTAACACAATCAAAAATCCAGAAATTAACAATCTTCAACCTCTAAAGTAGGATGAGGGATTCAATCTTCTCCTTAGTGTTATTCATTAGGAGAAGTTATTAGTTTTAAGAGAGAAGTGCAATCCGGTCAACCTGGGAACAAAAGAAACACCACACATATCCTTCTATGCAAAATCACTTTTGACAGAAGAACAAGAACTCTTAGCTACATTTCTAAGGGAAAGAAAGGTAAAATTTGCATTGACCTATGTTGACATGCCTAGTCTTGATCTTGGGTTGTGGTTCATCATCTAGTCATCTATCGGAGGAAAAACTAGTAAGATAGAAGTTGAGAAAAGATGCATCCACATATCCACATTATTGGTCAAACTTGAATTATAGAAACTCCTTGATCTTGGCTTAATCGACCCAATTGATTATTCAAAATGGGTTTCAAATCTTGTACCCTATTTCTAAGCACACAAGGGGCATCCATATTTGCTCTAACCGGGGACCTAAACAAAGCATTTCTGAAGGATGATTTCCCTCTCCCAAATATAGACATGATTGTGGATATGATGGTAGGACATGAACTTTTATCATTAATGGAGGGGTTCTCAGAGTACAATCATATTATGATAGCTAAGGATGATCAACACAAAAAAACTTTCACTTTCCCATGGGGAACTTAATGCTGGAACATGATACCATTTGGGTTGAAAAATTTAGGAGCTACCTATCAAAGAGCTATGACACTAATTTTCCATGACATGATTCAAAAAATTATGGAAGACTATGTGGATGACATATTAGCCAAATCAAGAGAAAGCGTTGAGACCACATACTTAATACTAGGCTCTATTTTTTTGACAAACTAGAAGAATACAAGTTTAGACTCAATCCTAAAGTGTGTCTTGATTGTCTGTCCGAGAAAAAATTCTAGGGTATATTGTATTAGTGAGGGGAATCAAGAAAGACCATGCAAAATTCAAAGCAATTCTTGAAATGGAAGCACCATGGACATTGAAGCAGTTAAGGGGTTTGCAGGGAAGGCTCTAATCCATTCACCAATTCAAAGCATAGTTGGCAGATAAGGCTATCCCATATTCTCATCTACTCCACAAGGGGGTAGAATACAAGTGGGATGAGAAATGTGATCAGGCATTCAACAAAATCAAAGAATACTTGTTGACACCACCAATCCTCATGCTACTGATCTAGAACAAACCATTGATACTCTACATATCAGCAACAACAACAACCCTTGACGCTCTCTTAGCTTAGCATGATGAAATAGGAAAAGAGAGATCGATTTACTATATTATTATAACCATGGTGGGACACAAATTTAATTACACATTCATTGAGAAGGCTTTCCTAGCAATAGTATTTGCTACACAAAAATTTAGGCATTACATGTATCAAATAAAGCTAATTGCTAAAATAGATCCTCTGAAGTACTTACTGTCTAAAGCAACACTCACAGGATGGATGGCTAAGTGGGTCATGATATTAATAGAATATGATATTGAACATGTAGAACAAAAATCCATCAAGGGACAGGTAATTGCAAATCATCTAACAAAGGCACCTATATATGTAGAGAACCCATTGGTATCAGAATTTCTCGATTAGTCAATCTTTAATCTAAGTGTAGTAGATCATTGGAAAGTATATTTTGACAGGTCCTACACACAACATGGGTTAGGAGTGGGAGTCTTTTCATCACACCATAAGGAGATTACATACCGAAGTCATATAGGTTTTCCTTTCCTTGCACCAACAATATTGTCAAGTATGAGGCTCTAGTCATAGGACTTCGAATCACAGTACAATGGTGAATCATAGCCCTTAAATTTTATGGAGACTCTAAGCTAATTATCAACTAGGTCAATGATGAATACCAAACAAAGGATGACACGCTTACCCCATATAATAAACTAGTAGACAGTCTCAAGGAATTCATCAACATCACATTTGAGCAAATACCAAGGGAAAACAACAGAGCAACTAATGTTATGGCAACAATCAGATCATTACTGGATATCCCATGCAACGCCCATAAACATGAATTCTTGGTAGAGAAGCTTCTCATACCAACTTTTGAGGTACCAAGTTCTGAGTTCATGTGTGAAATCATTAGTATCAGTGATCCTTGGTACTATGACATATACACCTACCTAAAAATAGGAGTACTCCCTGCCAATATCACCCCAAACCTTAGAAAAACCTTTATCAAAAGGTCATCTCATTTTGTCATCTTAGGTGATACCCTTTACTGTAGGAGTATCGAGGGAACCCTCTTGCGATGCCTTGAGTTTGAGGAAGCTTTGACTGCTTTAACTGAGGTACACGATGGTATTTGTGGTTTGCATTCTAGTGGTATGACCTTAGCCAAGAAACTACTAAGGACTAGGTACTACTAGCCTACGATGGAGAGAGAAGCTCATGATTATGTTCAAAGATGTTTACAATGCCAATAACATGGGGACCTCATCCATGCACCAACTCAGGATCTCCAACTGATTATAACACCTTGGCCCTTTTCACAATGGGGGCTCGGTCTCATCAGAAAAATCACTCCCAACTCAACCAATGCACACAAGTTCATTATCACCACCACAGAGTACTTCAAAAAGTGGGTAGAATCCATTCCCATGACCTACATCATAGGGAAGTAGATTTCCAAGTTCATCTTGGACTACCTCATTTGCTGCTACGGTGTTCCACAAGCCCTTATCTCAAATAATGGGACACCTTTCAAGAATCGGGATGTTTGAGAGCTATGCCAAAAATTGAATATCCAACATCGCTTCTCCATCTCATACTACCCCCAAGGTAATGACCAAGTTAAGGCTTCTAATAAAACCATCTTAAAAATCCTCAAGAAGATAGTTAATGAAGCTGGTCGTGACTGGAAACTACACCTAAATCTTGCTCTATGGGCCTACCAAACAAGTATCTGTATGCCTATAGGTGCAACCCCTTTCTCCCTAGTCTACGGATTAGAATCCATCCTTCCCATTGAGATCGAGCTCCCATCCTTAAGAATATCATTGCAAAATCTCATTACTGATGAAGAATATCGGGTGTCATGGTTGAACGAGCTAGAACTACTAGATGAGTGATGCATGGATGCCCTAAATTGTCTACAAGTCTATTAGAACTGTCTCAAATGAAACTACAATAAAAAGATCAAGAATTGGACCTTTCAATTTGGAGAGCTCCTATTGAAGGAGAATCAGAAGAATGTGCCAAATCTAGACAGCAAGGGAAAATTTGAACCCAACTGGTTGGGACCTTTCATCATCACAACAAGCTATAAATCAAGAGCATATCAACTATCTACACCTAAAAGTGAGCCTCTGTAGGAGCCTATCAATAGCTCCCATCTCAAAAAAAATTATGCCTAAAGCTTGCAAGGAATAAAATTTAAAAAAAACAAAAAATATCAAAAAATATAAAAATCCAAAAAAAATAGAAAAATGATTGAAAACAGTAAAGAAAAAAATTGTCCTCTAGTGAAAGCCACTTCGGTGGTGCTTTGGGAAAGTACCTTGGTGAAAACCTAGAAATCAGGTCCCTTGTGTAAATAAAGCACTCTCCATCCACCATGATCTCTATGGCTTGTTCTACATCATTCATCCATCACATTCCATTGGTCCTTCCATCACTCATCTATGTCTGCATCATAGCTTGATCCTGTGTTGTTATCATGTTCATGGCTAGAATTACTTGGCACATTCCTAAGGTTAGTTTGTTCTTCCTATATTGAAGTAGTTTATCGCATCATGCTGGGGGCATGTTCTTATACCTATATTGGATCAGTTTTGTGTACTTTCTTGAAATTTTCCTTAAAATCAAAAAATCCAAAAACATTCAAAAATCCAAAAATCCAAAAACTTTCAGAAAATCTGAAAACCCAAAAACATCCAAAACATATCAAAAATTGAAAAATAGAGTCATCAAGTCGAACTATGAGTCTCTGAGCTTGAACGTAGCCAAGGCCATCATTGATGTGCCCTCGAGACACATTAGGTTAGTCCTTTAGGAGTCTGTTACAATAATCTGGCAATCCATTTGTTCATTCTTCATCAATAAATGAGTTTGCGTCAGTCGAACTATGTTGTCTCTGCATGTATAATGTAGGCAAGGCTAATCTTTGATTAGCCCTTGAGGCCCCTAGGATAGGTCCTTAGGTTAGTTTGTTGGTCAAAATCTCAGAAAACACAAAAACATTGGAAAAGTAAAAAATCAAAATATTTGTAAAACATCTGAAAAATACCAAAAACAGTCTCAAAACATTTCAAAACACCAAAAACATTAAAAAAAACCCAAAATTATCCAACCCACTTCAATGATCACCCGCAATAAACATTCACTCATAATAATGACCGTCACCCCCACCTTTGGTAAAACAATAAAAAACAAGTATGGAAAATTAAAAGTGAAAACTCAAAGTCTCAAGGGTTTCAAGTCTAGGTCAGTAGGTAAACAAGTTGGTAAACTCTTGGAATCAATATCCCATCATCTCGTTAGTCTCAAAATCATTTGATAACATCATTTCCTAGGATGCATCCTTCCTACAATGGACATCAACATCAAGCATCACCGTAGCTTAGTCTTGGCTAAGGGTATGAAGAACATTAGCTTGTTTGTTTACTTGATATTTTATTTTGATTTATCTTATTGTGTCCATCCTGATGACCTCTTGATGATGTCTAATCAAAAATATTAAGAGAGAAAGGAATAGGGCATTGATCATTATCTTTTGTCTGTTGTGCTTGTTGGATATTCTTGTAATATAACCTTGGTCGTGCTTGCTTGGTTTAGTTTGTAGGGAGGGTGTTTTAAGTATCTTGTTGACTATTACTTTGAGAGGTTTTTCCTTTCTATGTTTTGGTCTGAGATGTTTGAAATATCTAAAGTACATCCTAACAAGGTTTTTGTATGCTAGGTGTGAACAAGAATACTCCTATCTGATTGTCGAGTCAAAGTCCATCTCACTAGGTATAACACCATCCTAGTTTTCTATACCTTGATGCATTATATCTATGTGTGTTATCAAACATAATGAAAGTAATGCCCTTTATTTCCCCAATCTCTGATAAGCAATACATCATCATCATCATCATATCTAATAAAGTCTCAACAACTCATAGACTTGTTAGACTTCTGAATCATCTTGAACTCAAGAGTTGATCCCTCTTTCTTCTTCTCCATATACTAATACTAACATGGTATCATGACATTTAGAAGTATGATATATATATCTGCATCCATCCTAAATCCATAAACTATCAACATACTGCGCATCATACATGTATCATCATAATAAGAAGCATCATCCATCTCACATGCATTGCATTATCATTTATTATCCATCATAATGTAGATTGGCTTTTCTAAGCATCTTATAGACCTCACATTTACGTTAATATCCATTGCATAACCATATAAGCATTATCATAATCATCATACATCGCATATAGAAAAAGATACTAAAAAATAAGTTAAACATATCATTACATTGCATCCATCACATATCATCACATAATACAGATTTACATCCATCGCATAAAAGTGCATCCATATAGATCCATGTGCATTCATATCATACATCGACAATATCACATTACATCATAACATAAAGCATCATAATATAAGCATTTACATACATCCATCCATATCATTTGCATCCATCACGTAGAATAAAATAACATCACATCATATAAATCACATCAAAACCATCTCATGTATATATATCAAAAAAAGTTGAATGTCATGATACAATTGGGATCAAATATATAGTATCGTCATCGAATATACAAGAGGCTAATCAAAACTCAACCAATGAATGTATATACATCATAAATTAGGGTGTACAATAAAAAAATGTGTCAAGTGCCCTATCAATGCCCCGAGCTACCCTCGCTCTGTCAGTCCCCATGATGGTTGCCTTGGCTTTGGTGATGAGACCCTGATGTCCCTACGTGAGGGGTTTTGGTAGGAGCAACCTAACTGATATGGAAAAAATCTGACTCTCGTCGCTCATGTGCCACAACCATGTAGTATAATAGCTTGTAGTACAATGCCTCCTACATCACTCATTTGTACATCTCAGCTAGGACTGTAGCTTGCCCCTGTGCCTGCTACGCTGTTGCCTCTAGCTGTTGTCTCTGTCCCTATTCCAAGTCCAATCCAAGATCGACATCTTATCTCATATGGCACTCTTGAACCACCTCTCGTCGTGCCTGATCCCTCTCTTGGGTCAGGGTCCAAATCTGAGCTTGGGCCTGCTATAGCTTTCTTGTCAATGCCTATACTTGCGCCTGCAATGCTACTATCTGACCATCCTGAGGATCGGGAACTGGTGGTGGTGCCCATGGTGCCTACCGGTGTGGATATACTAGTGGCCTTTGTCCAATGGGTGAAAATAGTGGTGGGACCTACCCATCATTCCCATCATGCCCTGCACCTCTGTCCTATCCATCCTATGCCTAATGGCCTAGCTACTGAGGGACTTGTCCAATCTGGGGTCCTCTAACCCAACCTCTTCTTGCTATAGGAACCATTGGTAGTGTTAATCGAATAGGAGCATGGGCCTGAAAGTACCCATCATAGGCCTATGTAGTGTCCACATCTATGGGACCATCCAAGTAAACCCACGACATCATCACAAGTTTTTTGAAGTCGTCAATGGCCTGCTAAGGGGGATCCTCTACCCCCACACTATTTCTCTGGTCCTCCGCACAAATATAGCTCCCTGTCCATCAACAAGGACATCCTGTACCTCTCTGATCTGGCGAGCAACCTTATCTGGGAGGTACCACTCTATCATGTTCAATTCTCTCATCCCTGCAAGCATCTAGACTACCAATAGTAGAAAATTTGGGCATCATCATCATGCCACCTATAAAAGTGGAGCCATGGTCTCCACCAAAACACTATCATCTCATTGATAAACCACCTTCAATGCAGGATGCCTGTAATGCTTGTATAATGGAGGGTGGTCATCCCCCCATACTTGTAAACCCTAGGATCATTGTGGTCTATTTGAACATCTACTATTGTGGGCCTCAAAACAACTATATGCTCATATTCCCACACATGAAGAAGTGTAACTCTCGCTCCAATGTTGTAGGACCCACAATACATGACCTGGTGCATATCATGATACAACAATGCTAAGACAACTAGCCCCTAGGCGTAGATGGTCATCTCCTCCATCATGCAAGACCAAATGATCCCCCATCCAATGTTGCAGCCTCTCGCTTGCTTTTCGGGAACGAGGACTCCCGAGATCAATACACCAACAAACAAGGTCAAATCAGGGGCAATCCCCTCATATCGACAAAGGTCTATCTGGCCATTGTTGGTCTCGTACTAATCAATGTTGAATAACTGAAATATGGCATCACCTCTAGCCTCCACATCATATATGATCCTCTCGTTGTGTATGGGGATCCACAGGATCTGCCATACGCCCTCTAGGGTAATGGTGGTATCACCAATTGGTAAATGGAATGAGGAGGTCTCACTCTACCATCTCTCCACTAATTTAGTCATCATCACAAAGTGCATCCTCACCTTGGGCATCTAAGCTATGTGGCCAAATCCAATCAAGCCAAGAAAAAATAGTGCATCATTCGTTAGGTGCCTCGCCCGACAAAAAATTTGACTCCTATGCTCCTTCGAGAGGAGCACTGACATGACCTTCTGCATCTAAAATTCCCATGACATCAAAATTCATCGACTTGGCGCATTTTTTGAAAATAAAAAATTCCCAAAAAGCAAATGTGATTCAGCTTTTGCAAAGGTGAGTCTCTGTCATTTTGCAAAAGCCTTGCTAAAATCAAAAGTGATGCTTCATGCCAAAAGCGAGTCGACATTCTAGGGCGACGCTAGACTCTTCTGATGCCGTGCGACACAATCCTGCAAAGGCGAGTCAGGATTTTTTCCACAACTCTGAGACCCTCTAGTGTCATGTGACGCTATTCTACAAATGTGAGTCAACATGCACAAAGGCAATGTCGACTGTAACAATTGTGGTGTCCTAGGGGATCGCTCTTGATTGACCTAATTAGACCCTAATAAATGCATCAAAATCACACAAAATGAGAAAAGTTTCAAAAGGTGTACCAGGGGTCCTCCATCCTGAGGTCGTTGGAACTCATGAATACGATCTGTCCAATTTCTGGGAAGCACACGAGTTGCCATTCCATCAACACCTTAGAGAAAAAAGTCAAGATTTCATAAAGCTAAGAGTGAAAATGATTTGAAAATGACCCTCCTAACCCTATTTATGCATTTTTTAGGGTTTCTAGGGTATTTTTTAGGGTTTTTGAACCCATTTAATCCTTTTTTTTTACCAAACGAAGCTTGTTTTGATTTGCGATTTTCACATCCCTGGGATATTTTCCGCTCCTGAATCATTGTTGAACCTTTTTTCATGAGCTCGACCTAATTTTGCAATTTTCGCCCGATCTCTCGAGGGGGCAGTGTAGTAGTGTAATTTCTTCCGCTGGGGTAGCAGTGGGGCATCTGAAAAACTGAATTTTTTTAGAATTTTGATCATGGTAGTGTTATTATTTGAGCAAACTATGAGTACTTCACTTGAGGGATAAAATGTAGACACCAAAAAAGTCCCAATTGATACTATGCATCTGATTCTGATAAATTAACACCATTTCTTCCAAAATCACCTCGAATTCACCAATTAATTAAATAATCAACATTATTTAGTTAAATTAAGTGAATTCAACTATTAATCAAATAATTTAATTTATTGATTAATTCACCCTTCTTCTAACTAATTTTCATCATATTTAATTAAATCAAATCAATTAATTAAATCCTCTTAAATCCTCTCATTTGATTAAAATCAATCAAATCAAATGTCATAATTTCCTAATCCATTCCAATTAATTAATTCTAAATTAATTAATCCTAAATCACCTTTCTAATCATCATAAGTAATTCCTCCAACTTTTAACTCCTCAAGAGTTAAGTCAACCCATGGTCAACTAACCAAGTTGCACATGAAAATAATTTCTCTTAATTATCTAATTCCTCTATTTATCCTCACAAAGGAATATTCCAAGGAATATTCCTCTCAACAACCTTTCATTCAATTTCCCTCCAAAGGTTTTCAAAAACCTTTCACATCTACAATAAATTCTCTTACATCCTCTCAAATCTCAACAACATTCATTTAATGCCTCTTACAACCTTTCAAATCCTCAACCAACTTCATTTATTTCTCTTCCATCCTCCTCCACTCACACATTTCCCAAAATGTGCTCCACCTTCCTCCAATAGAATTGTGACACTTGGCACATTCTCAATGGATCCCATTTCATCCCACATTCATCAAATCCTCTCATTCTTCAACCCTCGACTTCTATAAATAGAGGCATCATTTTCATAATATGGATCCACAACTTCATACATTATCATTATAGTCATTTTCATTGTTTGCAATCACCATCTTCATGTCATTTTGAGCTCATTTTCATCACTTAGCATCAATTTCACACTTGTAATTATATTCAACATCAAGTTTATCAATTGGGATTGGGAAAGGGCTTCTTTCCACATCAAAGGAGCACCAATCCCCCGATGGGATTGAGGTTTGGTTAACTTAGTTGATTACATGCTTTCTTCTTGTTTTATTTTATGTTTTAGCTTCATGTTTTCATCTTTGTTCTGCCAAGAACATCATAGGGAACACTAGATTGAGCTTTCTAACATGTTTAACAAGTGTTTGTTGATCTTATGTTAGCTTGTGCATGTTTGGTGTTCACAATGTGAAATCAATATCCTTACGATACCATAAGCCATAATTCAAAGTGCCTTTTAAATATTTGAATATCCTCTTCATTGCTGCAACATGTGTTTCTTTAGGATCTTCTTGAAAACTATCCACAAGACAAATTGCATGCATGATATCCGGTATAGTAGTAGTTAGGTATAACAATAAATCAATCATAGATCTATATTTTCTCTGATCAACCTTAGGTGAATCATCACCCTTGCTCAATTTGCAACCAGTCACCATAGGAGTGCATATCGGTTTGGAATCTTCCATTCCAAACTTCTTCAACATTTCTTTAACATACTTTGACCATGAAATGAAAATGTCTTTATTTGTTTGATTGATTTGTAGCCCAAGGAAGAAATTAATCTCCCCAAACATTGACATCTCAAACTCTTTATGCATCTCTTCTAAAAATTTCTTACATATAGCTTCATTGCCTCCAAAGATAATGTCATCCACATATACAACCACTATCAATATTGTGTCTTCCTCAATTTTGAAGTAAAAATTACTATCTACGGTGCCTTTACTGAATTCTTGCTAAATCAAATATTTATCCAATCTTGCATACCAATCTCTGGGAGCTTGCTTTAATCCATACAATGTCTTTTTCAATCTGCAAACCATATCTGGTTGATCTAATAGCTAAAATCCTTTTGGTTGTTCTATGTAAACCTCTTCTTCCAATTCACCATTCAGAAAAGTAGACTTCACATCCATCTGATAGACTTTAAATTCCTTGTATGTTGAAAATACCACGAACATTCTGGTAGCTTCCATCTTAGCCACCGAGGCAAATTTTTCCTCAAAGTCTATACCTTCCACTTGTGAGTTGTTGCAAGAATGATGGTGTTGTCATTGATATCAACATAAAGTATACTAACTGGTATTGTCATTGATTTCAACTATGGGATGAACATGTTGAGGATATTGAGAAATTTGTGAAAAAGAGGAAAACAGGTTGTGCATGTGTAGTTGAGACCTTGAGGAAGTGTTGTGAGCACATGGAGCTATTCTTTTTATTCCACATCATTTCATCTCTCATGTCTCAACAACATGGTTCTTCTCTTTCACATCCACCTCAATATTCATTCCAATTCATGTGTGATCTTGTTCACTCACTTCCACCATTATCCATTCCTCAAACAATTCCAACACATTCCTCACTTCCACCATATGTGTCCCATCATTTAAATTAATCTCAACCTTTGAAACATTATCAAACTTCTTATTCTCCATTCACAACATCACCCTTCACATCATATCAATCCACTCATCAACCCACATTTTCATCTCCAAATCTACTTCACTCTATATTACAATAACCTCCACCTTTTGAATCAATTAATTACATTCCTTCCAATCCACTAGTTGGTCAAACTTCTCTTGACCAAGAATAGCAAGAGATAAAAGATACACTTAAAGGAATAAAAAAGTGGGACT
>VDFB02168118.1:109233640-109426038 GCA_007258455.2 Sequoia sempervirens
AAGAGAAGAGACGGAATATGAATGTTTGCCCACTTAAAACGTGATAAAAAATAACAATTCCCGCTAACCTACATTACGATTTGCCCAATCTAACATGACACGCAAAAATATTGGAATTTGGGCAGGTTAAAAAATCCACAAACACAACACACCAAAAAAGTTGTGTGGACAGCCATACCACACAAGCTGGGTGTAAATTTCCCAGTGCAATATTGGAAGTTCACGCATGACGTGTCATGATGAGTGGGTGTGATTTAGAAGATTACAAGGGCACAAAACAACAGGTTGAACTCGTGGTGGTTTAGATGCAAACGGTGGGCCAGCCATGCCGTTTCAGCTGGCAGGCCCCCACATTTCAGTTCACGTTAACATAAATTGCTAATGTAGATTTTCATCATATGACTTGCGGGAAGAGCTGCAATTAAGGGTTTTAATAAATTGGATGACAAGAAGGGGGTAGGGGGCGCTCACGGCTCTACGAAATAGGGGAGAACTTTTGGGGGTTGCATACACGTGGTCTATGTATAAGGGTACGTGTAAGCGTTTAGGTGGAATTTCAAAAGGCTGCAATGGCAAATGTGTCAAGCAATAAGACAATTAGTGCTTCCTATTTTGGAAATCGATTCCCATTTTTCTTTTAACCGCGAAATTCACTGCTGCAAAATCAGCAACACTGCTATTCACATCTACTGTTCACATTCCATTCCATCACAAGTAAGAACGCGCAAGCACTTTGATGTGCAAGTGCATTACTTCAAATTTGCAAAAGGAGGCCACTGCTATTGAGTTTATTCAAAGTTTGGAGATAGTTATTTTGTAGCTATCGAAGATGTGGTGTCTGTTCACAATCTCGAAGATGCAAGGTCGCTTCATTCTCTGCAGCACATAAAGATAGTAAACTGCCTTTCCCTATTCATGATATGATAAATTTTCTTTAAGTGACGTTATTTTTAAATTTGAATACTAAACTTCATATAACAAGGTATTTGTAGGCAAGGCAATATCACTCATAGTGCCTTAACAAATGGAGATTAAATCATATGTGGCTCCATCCTTAGTTAAGTGATGGATATAAGTTCTAAAGGTTCTTTCTTCTGGTTAGGTACTCTGAATTTTGCAAATTATCTTGGCTGAGCCAGGTTATAAAGTCTGAATTTTATGCTGAACTATTTGTGGAGTCTGAATTTTACAAAATTATTGACTGAGCTAGGTCATAGGTCATGGAGTCTGAATTTTAGAAAATTATTGTCTAGTCTAGGTTATGGACAATGACTTTTACAAAATTTGTGGCAGATCTAGGAGATGGACTCTGAATTTTATAAAATAATTGATTAAGTTAGGTAACAAAATTATTTGTAGCTTGGGTTATTAATCTTGAATTTTACAAAATTTGGCCTATTTGAGCTGCCTTTTAAAGTTCAGTTTTATAATGTATTTAGTCTTACTCTAGTTTTAATTGCCAGCTTTCAGAGTTTTTTCAAACCATATTTAATGATTAACATGAGGTTAAAATTTAAAATGAGGTTTTTAATTTTTGCTTCTGGCTTCCATTAATAAAAGAATGGGTATGGTTGGGTCCCCTTCCCCTTTGAATCATCATAAATTATATATATATTTCTGAAATTGCAGAGGAGAAAGCCCTATTTAGAACAACATACCTAACAACTAGAAATAAGACACTGGTTAAGGTGAGTTTATTGCCAAGTGAACCCCTAGGGAACCCATATTTTTGTCCATGGAATCATCTGCCATCAACATTGGTGTTTTGACTGCGAATTGTGTATTTGCATTTTGAGTTCCAAACGATTGACAATGTATCTCTGGGAATGCCAACACTAGCTATGTTGTATGTTCTAAACTGGGTTGCAATCTCGTAGTATTAGGTTTTGAATATCTTGAAAGTCCTGGATTTATTATCCATATCTGTATGAAAAGTATCCACAGGTGCTTCTGCAATCAGTTTTTTAATTTTGAACTAGTGAGGTTCACGGCTCGAACACAAACCCATGCTTGTTCTAGCAAGCACGCTAGAACAATGGGTACGATTTATGAGAACTGGTAGACATGTCCAATGCTATACATGGCTCTATCATTTATTTATATTGTAGAACATTAACCGTAGAGATAGAACATCATTTATCCGGGCTCTAAAATTATATATATATTTCTGCTATTGAACTTTATCCTCAAAACAGGGCACATTTAATGTGGGTGAATAGTCTACTTGAATGCCATTTGATTCAATGATCAAATACTTATAACAATTTGATTTAAAGATTAAACACTTTTTAACAATTCTACGTCTCCCCTACCCAAAAGAACATCTGACACTGTTCAACTACATGATGTTCATGAACAACTGTGCATGAAAGCTATTCATCTAGTAATAGAACTGCTTAAAATAGTCATTTAATTGTGATAGATTCTAAGAGTATATTATCTAATTGTGATAGTAATAGAACTGCTTAAAATAGTCATTTAATTGTGATAGATTCATTTAATTGTGATAGATTATAAGAGTATACTTGGATTGTAGATGTGGAGGCTGCGAGAAGGCAAGGATAACTTATATTATCTTCTATCGATTTTCAGGTCGAATGTTTGCAGGTTAGGTGTCGAATGTTTGAAGGATTTATTTAGCATGCTCCTACGCATATTAAATATACTAACTTGTCGGGTTTGAAGGCAGGAGAATAGCAGTTCAATGGCGGCCTAGGGCGGTGGATTTACAGGCAATAGAGAGGCTGCACTCAAGAGATAAACTTGCCTCTGTAAGATGCCATTCAGAGGGTGCAACAACCCCACTGGAGCAGCGGAGTAACTCCAATCCAAAGGCTAGAAATTGAACCTTAGAGCACAACACATAAAGAAGGAATGCAGAGATAAATTAATACCTTCTTCACTGAAGAGGTAAGCAGGTGATTCCCACGCAACCATGATGGCAAGTATCAAGAAGTCTGTGTCTTCAGTCTTCAGCTCATCTTTTGATTTCAAGGTGGTCAGTTTGCAATGAAAATCCCATGAGAAATGACAGATAAGTATGAAAGAATGTGGTGGTGAAACACAAGTAGGCTAGCTGACATTGAAGGTAACCATTCAATTTCAAAGATTTTTGCACATGTCTGATATTTGTTGCAAGTTGCAAGATACAAGATACAGATCACAGAATGCGATTGGCAGATATTGGCAGACATGATAGCTGTATTTATTTCTTTGTTCCTTAAAATGCATTGCTTTTCAGCAAAAGATGATCAACGGTGCCAATCATTTCAATCATTGGCCGAGGTCAACCATGGATTTTAAAACCTAGGTTGCTCTCTTTCAAATTGGATATGCCGACGTAAATTACTTATTACAATCATCATCTAAGAACATGTAACAAGCGTGTCGCACCAGCGCTGCCGGTCACGTTAAAAAGTTTACCAGGTGCACTGCAGTTTATAAGGGGTCGTTAAAAAAGAACATGTAACAAGAATTAAGCTTTTTTTCATATCCAAGCTTCTAGTTTACATAGTCTCTTCAATAAAATTTATTCATTCAAAATATCTCTTTTGAACATTGTACAATAGTTAATTTTTTAACTTCTCAATTATAGTATGCAAACTATTAACAATGATCATTGTGAATAGAATTATATATAACTAATACTTTTATTTGTGTTTACATATATATACATAGCTATCAAAATATTCCCAATCTTATTTAACATGATAAAGGTGTACAAGTTTAAATAGGGGCTAAGGTTTCATTCTTGTCTACTATAAAAGAATTATAATTTGTAATTATGAATTCAAGTCAATCAATGACTTCTGCTTATTACATATAGTTTTAAATTCTCATTTAGTCTCATAAGCATAAAATCAATATTCATTTGCATACACAACACATCACATATTATAAAGCCTCGTTTTATATTGTCATGTCATACTCAATTTATGCATAACAATATAACATATTATTTGGCCTAATTATATCGACCTATTACTCATTTGTATAATAGTATACCATATTATTTGGCCTAATTTTTATCAACCTAATATTCATTTGAATACATAACATCACTACATATATTATGGCCATTTTTTAATATTGGTCCAACACTTCCTACATAGCTATAGACCATTGTTTTCAAAGAAAATTCCTACGAAGATATTTATTTGGATGTTAATATGGAATTTTTAATGCAAACATTGTTTTTTATAATACATTCCTACTACTTATGCATTGACCCATAACGTTAATGGATTATAAATTGTATACATATATATTTATACTACCTTCAACTATATTTCCCACAATGGCATCTAATCTCAACTATAATTCCCACATTGGCAACTAATAGTTCCCAATGAACAATGGCTATATGTATATCAAATTTACTCTAAAAGAAATAAATTTGAAAACCCCATTTTTTACATGAATGTCTAAGAGAATTTGGTTCAATTTAAATCAAAATATTCAAGTTTAAAATATTAAGGTTTTGTATTTTTAATATTAGAAGCATATCCTTAAACACACAAAATGAATTAAATATTTAATTTCACAAAATTCTCAATGAACATAAGGATTTCTAAAAGTTTATATAACTTGGAATGTTTTCTAAAAGTATATATAACTTGGAATGTTTCCCTCTTTCGTTTGTTGTTTTCTTCACACTTCCTCTCCTTCCCTACTAAAAAACCATGCATAATCCTTACACCCTCTACCGTACTTTTCTCTTTTACTCCCCAACTCCACGCCCTCCATTATTTTCTCCCTTTCTACTAGGGAATCACCTCCTCTTTACTTTACTTACCCTCCACTCTAGTTTGTGTGCGAGGTTATAGATAATCAAGGAGAAGATGGGGGAGAGAGGTCGTAGTTTTGGCCAACAAATTGCAGTCAAACTTCCCATTCTTCTATTGTATGTTTTTTATCATTATTTGTGAAAAGATCTCAAAGATTAAAATATAATTTTCTATTGGTTTTATCATGACCTGCATTTTGATCATTATTAATTAATATTATGTATCTATTTTCCAACAACTATTACTCAAATTATAATTATTATTGTTATGACCTTTGACAACCATTGCATTTCAACATTAGCAAAGTACTAAATAATTCTATCACAAAAATTGTCAACAAAATAATCTCAGGAACAAGGAAGATTTGTTGAGTATAGTTAAAATGCATAGTTAGTTGAGTAATAAAAAGGGGAGATTCAAAAATTTATATTCTCACATAGTAGTCTAAAAGAATAGCCTACATGTTTTAACTCGCATTCATTTCATTCGTAGTCTTATTTAAGAAAAGTGTAGACTAGTTAGTTTGTTGACTATATAGAGTCTTTTTGTATTTTTCAAGTATTCTCTTATGAATGACCTTCCAAAATTTAATTATTATATATAATGTATGATTAAATAATAATTATTAAAGTTGGTGAATAATGTAGTACCCCTTACTTTACAAACAAAAGGAGCTATTAATTCAACATTTGGATCATTGAAGAATATTCTCGTGGTCAATAGCAATACTTAGTCCATGTCTCTATACTTTATCTTACCAATGTTAACACTTAAATATGCATCAACCATACATAAGTTTACTCTATCACCTTACAACACCTAGTAGATAATTGTTTTATCTTTTGACATACTAGAATTTACCATTATCCTAAAAACCTTGTGACCAAATAGAAATAGTTCAAATATTAGAAAACTCATCTATCTTCCATAATTTAAGGTATCCTTTTATTTGTAGTTTGTTTGTGATGAATAGGTTTATCTTGTGAATCATTATTGTAAACATATATTGACCTATAAATGGATTTTACTTCCTATTGACATAGGCCTCAATTCTTGAACATTAAAATACTTCTTAAGAGACCAATCCTTTACTTATTACAAAATATATATCCAAACAAGTTGGTGAATGGACTAAGTGAAGATATGTTGATAACCATGAAACTTATAAAAATTGGTGTTAGGAAAAGATACCTTAAAAATAATAAATGATTAGTTTAACCTTAATTATTAGCACTTATGAGACTAGGAATTAAAATTTTAGGATTTAAATTTAATATTAAGAATGGTGTTAGGTAAGTTGAATTTGAATCTCATTTGGATACATGTATTAATTTCTATTTTCCTTGAAATGATAAAACTAATAGGATCTTCATTAGAATTGAATACGTTATAAAGTCAATATACATTAATTATGTGGTTTCCATGTTAATAATCTATTATTGATAGTTGTTTTAAATAGTTATTAGATCCAATGATTTTAGGCGAATTGGTTTATATTATTGTGAGATTGGGTTTAAACCTATTAACTTCTTGTTAGATTTTGAGTTCTTTACAAAGTTATGATTAGAACCCAACACTTTCCATTCAAAATATTGTGTACAAAAATCATTCTTATACCTCTAAAGTTTTTTATTTATTTTCTAATATTAAAAATCGTAGGACCTTTAAATTCATTGACTATGTGAGTAGGTAGTGAAATCAGATTTAAAACTAGAAAAAATCAGGGTCTTTAATTATTTTACTTAGCATATATATAGCCAAGGGTGGAATATTTAGATTTGATTTTTATTCATGTTGTGAGCCTATTGAATAAAATATATTTCCTATTGATAATTCCAGCTTACATGAAATAATTTGATATAGGTTATGTATTCTTATGGACAAATGGAGAATTGACTTTGGTTTAAGAATAATGGAGAGAAATTTTGTAGATCAACATCAATTAAATGTTAGGTGTATGATGTCATTAATTAGAAGAATAACTTTGAAAATTTATTTTTTGATCATGTATAAATATTTATCTTGGTTTATCTTCTTGATTTGAAATTAAATATTATATTACATAAATGATATTGCTTTACTTTCATGAAAACCCTTAGATATTGGGTATTATGTGCCAATACACAAAACCAATAATTTATTGAACAAAGAAAGCCAAAATTACTAAGAACAATTGTGCGGCTAATGACATTATTTAAATTGCAAAGGTCTTTTGGGTTTATCCTTTGAATCAGTTATGATATATTGCTATCATTTATCTTTGAATCAGTTCCTTGATGAATTTTCTAGTAGTCGTTCAGTTGAGATATCTTTATCGTTACGTAATTTTCAATGAAGGTGGCGAATGACGGCCACATGCCGCATTATATTCTAAAATTTTCTAGGCTGACAAATTCATTTTTATTGGTTCTTAGTCCCATTCGATCTCCTATTTGTTTCGAATCAAGAATCCCAAATTTGTTTCTTTGTGGAGGACAGAAAACATTTAATGGAATTATATTTTAAACACGTTAAATCCATGTTTGGCAGGAATCTAGAAGGGCAGCCATTATCCTATATTTTATAGGTTTGATTTATTTAAGGTTGAACCGGGGCGAGAAGAAGAGCAGACCTTCGCCAGGATTACTTTTCTTTTTTGACCTTTTGTGTGGAGGAGGATTCTAATTAAGAAAAAAGGCGTAACGTGACGCGTGGCAGGTGGAAGTTACAGAGAAAGTAAGTAGCATGGGATTGGCTTGGATTACGTTTCCACTTGATTTATGGTTTGCGGGGTGTAAGTATACCTAAATTACTTTTATATTTTCTGGGTGCTTCTATTGGTCATGCATCATGATGATGATGTTTTATCTTCAACTAGGTAGTTGGTATTAATATAACTAGTAGTTGTATGTAGTGACATGCAATGATGAGCTGATAGGTGGCAGGAATGTATAGACACATTGAAGGAATTAAGCATATGATACATATTTGCACGTAGGGAATGCTAAGTTGTATTTTAAGTGTTATATGGAACATTGATGTCACCATTGATTGCAGTGACTGACAATGCCATGTGCAGATTTGGATGTATGTCATAGTAGATGCAAACAACATTGATACATATTAACACATTCTTGGAATGATAAGTTGTATTTTGAGTGTACAGCCTTTTTGACAATACTTTATAAAAAATGAAACAATATAGCCTAAGCTAGAGAACAACAATCAACAATTCCTTATGGAAATAAACATAAATTGTATAATATTAACTATTTTATTGCGTTGCAACCATAGCCACAAAACGAATGTCATAAATCAAACAATATTGGTTTCAACAGTGACCTAGATGAAAAAACCCACAAAACAAAAAAATTTACAGTAACAAACCTATGCAAAAATATAGTCTTTTCTCAATAATACCTTATCAAAAATTGAAACAATATAGCCTTTTCAATAGTACCTTATCGAAAATGAAACAATATGGCCTAAGCTAGAGAACAACAATCAATACCTTATGGAAATCAATATAAACTGTATAACATTAACTATTTTATTGCGTTACAACCATAGCCACAAAACAAAAGTCATAAATCAAACAATATTGATTTCAATAGTGACCCAAATGAAAAAACTCATAAAACACAAAAATTCACAGTAACAAACCCATGCAAAAACTGTATTTGAAGTGTTATACAAAACATTGATGCCACCATTAATCGCAACAATGGACAATGTATGTTCTTGGTTGGTTGTTTTGCAAGAACATAGACTACAAGCTGATCAAATCCAATCTACATCCAAGCACAAGAAGGTATGTAATAACCAGACATAGTAACGCCTGAGAGAGATCAAGTGACCACATGTAAAAATCCTCATAGCATCATTAATAACCCTTTTATGATACCATTACGCTAAGATAGTAGGGCATAGATGAGGTTGAGATAGATATACATTATCTCAAAAGGATAATACAATTATGTGAAAGCTTATAATATAATTGATTTGGAATAGTACATACAAATATCAAATGAGTGTATTTACATAAGTCATGCATAACCATAAGAATAAAGAGATAATTGCATTCACATAATTCTGTTGAAAATTGATACAAAATTTTAAACTATATATTTTTATTTTATTTCTAAATCTGCCTTTACTTGCAATCAGAATATATCTTGAGAGATTACTGTTGCATACAATTGTTTATTTCACCATTCTAACCGATTTTGTAGTCACTGTGATTATTCTCAAAGGTCATTTATAAGACATTACTTCCTCAAAATCCCCATTATGCGATTTGAAAAATCAACAATTTTAGGATCATAACAGAAAGTCAAACCATTATCAATGTTCAGACTCGTGAAAAATTAAAAATAAGAGTAGTTGATAGAGTTTGGCTGAAAGCCTTGTGGAAAGGCTAACTTCATAGAAGATCTAACACCATGAAAAGATCCACATAACTCATGAATATGAGTTGAGATGAAAGATCACTGACTAAGACATTACTATCTTATGTGAAACAGGTTTGTTTGTCTTGATTAAGTTCTACAAAATCAAAGGAAAATGTGAAGTTTAGTGCAATAAATATGTGTCATTGGTAGACAATATCTAAATTAGGAAATATAAAGAGTTTTATAATTTATAACAAATAATATGCAATGCATGTGCAATAGAAGGGATTAAATAAATAAGATGTAGGAATACCTTGTGGACACAACGTAATGCAATATGAATAGAAGAAAAGAAGGCCTTCTCTCCACCCTACCATATTGGGTCATGGAGCCTCATGGGTTGTCACCAAACCCCCGAGCAAGAACATACATTGTCCACCACTATGATCAATGGTGAAGCTAATGTTTTGGCACCTTGAGAATTTTCTTTAGTTGAAATCAGTGTTATACATTTTCAAAAGTATATATATAGTTGTATCATTTATGACAAAGAATTTGACATGCAGTTGTGAAATAAGAGATGGAATAAAGGACATATAGCCTTACCTTCTATATAAATAGAATGCAATTGTAGCTCCAAGCCAAACATGTGATTGCAAAACTATTTAGCATTGTGGAGATGTGTAGTTACAACTGAGAATGTTTGCAATCTAAAATGGTTTCAATCAGATATAGTTAGACACAACATGGAAAATTTGAAGTTTAGTGTGGCGAACATGTGTCATTGATGGACAATATCTAAATTAGGAAGTATAAACAGTTCTATAGTTTATAACAAATAATATGTAATGCATCTACAATAGAAGAGATCACATAAACAAGATGTAGACACACCTTATGTAGAGAGTGGGATATAGTGTGTTTACAATTATAACTCCCATATAATTCTGTTTTGGCACCTGAGAATTTTATTTAGTTGAAATCAATGTTATTCATTTTTAAAAGTATATATAGTTGTATCATTTGTGACAGAGAATGCAGTTGTGAAATAAGAGATGGAATAAATGAGATATAGTCTTACCTTGTATATAAACGGAATGTAGTTGCAACTTGTACACCATATGAAACTTGTGATCATGAAGCTATTAAGCATTGTCAAGATTTGTAGCTACAACTGAAAATGTTTGCAATCTAAATTGGTTAGAATTTGATATAGGTAGACACAAATGGTTTGAAAGAGAGAGCACTAGCAATGACATCATTGACCAAATAAGAGGAAGGTATTTAGAGAAAAATTAAATATAAATATTATATGGTCAACCAAAGAAGAGGAAGGAATCCATGTTTTTCATTGGAGGAGATGAGAAGCATAATGCAAGAATTGAACAACTTCTCTTAGTAATCACCATAGAAGAAAAACTCTAGCTAGCTTGGCAGTAGTGATTGCAACTGCACCATGGAGGGAACAAAAAGGAAGCAAAATGAGAAATGGCACTGGGAATTCTAAATGCATTGAAATGAAGAGGGAAAAGAGAAGCGGTATAGTTACCATAAGGAATAGAAACATTTCATCATGATGGAAATGCACACAATTTTTGGAGGCGATCCTCTTCTTTGATTCGAAACTGTGCATTGTATTTTTTGGAATGTAATATGGAGTATTTGTCAAAAGAGAAAGGTGGATCTATACATATTCAGACTGTTATTGATTTTACACGGGAAAGAGTTGTGAATGTTAGTCCTTGTATTTCTTTAGTTTCAATATCTATTGTAACTCTCTCCAGTGTCAAGCCTTGAGATTTATGTATTGTTATTGCCCAAGCCATTGCCAAGTGGAGCTATCTTTGGCTGCCCTGTGTAATTGGGGGAATGGGGATGGATTTTCAGTTGTCTTGATCCCATGCTGGGGTAATGTAGTTTAGGAAGTGGACAACAACATATTTAGGTGGTTGAGGTGGTTTAACACCCCTAACATATACGATAGACTTGAAAAAACCAAATAATCCATTAACCAAGCTAGCTTCCACCCAAATATTTGTTGTTAACATTACAAGTGTTCGCCAATTGCAAGTAAGAGCTCTGCTTGAAGTTGTTCATCATCTCCATAATCAAGTGTGTTTTGCAAATTAGTTTCAGCAATACTCATTGCAATGGGAACATTTAACTGCTCAAGCATTTTCCTATTGTGCAACGAAACCAACCTATTTATTGGGAATAAATGAATAGTTGCATCAAACTCTTGGTTTTGCTTAGCTAAAAACATGGTGTTTGTTCGATTCATAAGATTTTTCCAATCAGTGTGAGACATCTAACAATTTTTAATATTCAAAAGAATTCTACGGAACTGTTGTTGTGTATTGGACTGTCCATGCTAGTAGAAGACTGTGTCAAGCATGAAAACAACATTAAAAGTGTGCCAAAGAGCCAAGGATGTGGAGTGAGAAGCATAGATAGGTTTGTCCAAGATAGGTGAAAACTATCCTAGGTCACCCACAATAATAATAGAGGCACTACCAAATGGTTGCATATGTGTTGCAAGAAAAGCTTGTTGTAATCGCCTATCTATTTTGAGTAACAACTTGGGCCCCAAGAAGCTCATTTCATTGATTAAGATGTACTTAATATGTTTGAAGTCCTCTTGAAATATGGTCAATAACTATCCTTTTAATAGATTGATATCTCTAATTGGTATTTGAAGAGTTGTATGCATTGTAGAGGCACACAGATTCTAAGCGGCCACCCCTTTTGGTGCCAAAACAAGAAAATGATTCATTCTCTGATTTGGCGATGTATTTAGTGTTCTTCAGATGTTTTCTATAAGAAAAAATTTTCCTATACCAACAATACCTTGAATAATCATACTCAATGGTGATATGAAGATGGGCCACGATGGTGTTGTTCAATGATATTTAAAGCAAGCTTTTGCTTAGAAGATAGTTGATGACAAAGTATAGGTGCAACCGGTGGGAAAAGAGTATCTTCAGATATATGCAATTTACTTGTTGAGATGAACTCTACAAAAAAGTTATGCAAATTCTTAGGAACACGGTGTGTGCCCCACATGTGATTTAAATTAAAGTCTTGTCTACCCAATATAGTTGCAGTTAGTCAAAGCAAACATTGTTTGTAGCACCAAGGTAAGAAAGTAACTCCCATTCGTATTCATCTACAGGAGGTAGAGATTGGCTATTATCGATATCACTATCACCTTCCTCTTCACTAGTGGGGGGATAAATAACTCTATTGACATGCCAAGGGTGATAGCTAACAACATGAAATATCCTCCAGTTCTGTGTTATACTATCTCTAGTGAGGCCTATGTCTACTTTGACCTTTCAAAAAGGACTATATAGCAGCAATTCTAACCAATAAAATGTTTCAAATGTATCACAATGCTCTAAGGGGCAGACTTGAATAGTGGGTAAACAATGATGATAGCAAGGTGTGGTCGCAAATTCTAACCCCCACGTTTGCAATTTTTCTGATATGTATACAATTGTAGAGATTGAATAAGGGATATAGTGTCTATCTCAGCTGATCTTTGCATGTAACAATGAATATAACCACTTGCAAGCTCGTCACCATTATCAGATATTTTCAAATTGTGGAATTTTTCTCCTATTGAAATTCAAAGATAGGATATGTTAGCTTGAGATGAATAGGGGAAACTTTTGCAACATGTGGCATGTTTCCTATGCACCAATGTCACAATCTGCAACCAAGTTTATCATGAATTTTTGATAGGAAAGCAACACTTTATCCCTAGATGAACTTTTATTTACAAGCCTCTGCAAGATATCAATATAGCTTTCAGACTTTTTTTTAGACTTTGATGCATATTTGGAAATGTAGTTTAGCACAATTTGTTTTGACAAGACTAGCTGGAAATCAATGTTTGCTCACCAAATTGCAAGCATCTTAGGTTTGTGGATATTATTACACTCATAATTTCTTACTGGCTTATAGGATTTGTTTGATTCACTGTCAATGGTCAATGTTGATGATGGTTGTGCATTCCATAGAGCTTTGTAGCAAAATTGTAATTGGTGGCCCTTTTTCCTAAGGAAAGTATACTGAGTACATTTGGTATGCCTCTGCACCATGTTCACCAACTGTTCATAATCAACCATTGGTTCCACGCAATAAATTTACAAACTGTCAAGCAAACACGGGTCCTCCAAAGAAGAGTGGTGGACTCTTGATATTAGATGTTCTAGGGAATGAGGATTCCATGTTGAAACATAGCGATCGAAGAAGCTTTTTGCCTCTTGAACCTCATGTGGGTTGGACCAATCAAGCATGTCCATAGTTGGGGCACTTGGAAGCCACAAGAAACCATAGACATGTGTTGATCCATGGTGTTGCCACTCATACCTATACCAGTAATCCTTTGTATGGAAAATCCTCTCAATAAACTCTTCACAGAAAAGGGTGAACTGCAAGTGCATGTATAAGGCTATTATGTGTGGGTTATGGATGGCATTATCTGTGAAGCATCTTCGAGAGTATGGCATATGTGGTTGGGCACTAAGATCAAGTACCTTGTGCAAATCAAGTCATTTTTTGTCTATAGAGCTTAGAGTGAAGAAGAGAGTTGGTGTGCCAAGTTGGTGGATCATTGCCACAAGCTCTTGCCAACACTTTCCCCAATATGAGTGTGTTCCTCACAAAGATGCACCAAAGCAAACAAGCTAGTTTTCTATCTAGGTTTCTAGTGCATTCTAAAGAAAGTGTTGCAAAGCAACTACAGACTTTGGAATCCTTTCTTCCAAGTTTGTTTTCATGAAAAAAGAAGCCAACTGTTGGCTTTGATGTCTCATTATTAAATTATAAAGGTAATATCTAAATTTGACGTGCCTCCCAAATCTATTATCATAGTGTCTCATCAAGTGCAATGCATATTCATATAAGTGAATCTATATGCTTCTCGAATGTAAGGGCATCATTGTTCTAGTGGGGAACAATGTTGGAAAAGCCATGCTTAATAACCCTTTTGTATTATATTCATTGATAGGGTTAGAATTTATCTCAGGCCAAGGAAAAGTATCTTGACTAGTGTCTTCAATCTCCAAGGCATGTCTAATTGCCTGCAATTCCCGGGGAGGGTTGGGCATGAATGGAATAAATGATGATGAGTCCTCAAGCTCAACTTCCTCATTAGCAACACTTTCCGAAGTTGCCACTAGTTCATCTATGTTATGTACTAGTTCTTTCATTGTGTGTAGAAGATCAAAGATGTCTGTACTTGTAGTAGGCAAAAACATTAATGTATCACAATCAATTGCAACATCACTATAGTATGGATCATTCTCAATTTTGTATATTAATGTAGCCATGACATTATATTTGTCAACATAACAATCATAGTTCATCCCCTGAATGCTATTTCTTCAAACAATCACCACTTCAACATCATGTAAGTGACTTGGTAACAAAGTTGCAATGGTCATGATGTCTTGATGGAAGCTTATAGTATGACCACTATATTTGTATTGGCCTCCTCTAGCATGAGTCACTTGCAAAATTGGAGCAACTCTAGATATAAGCATTTCTTCAACCTGAGTAAGCTTTGCAAGGACAAGAGGTTGTGGTCCTGGATCCATCTTGTTCACTAAATTGAATCTTTGGACTCCCTTTTTAGAAGTACAACATAGAAAAATGATGCTCGTGTTGGATGCTTGTACTTTCATGTCAGCTTAGCTTTCATTGCAAACACTACAACCTTTCAAATCGGACAAAGCATCAATGCACCAGAGGAAGAATTGCATTGCAACACAAAAAGAATCTCCAAACATGCTATTAAAACAGTGGTGGGATGATGATGTGAATGGAAAGCCATGCCTGACAAGGGTTTGTTGAGATCCATAGCCACCCATTATTGAGGCACCTTCATTGGGAAGGTTTTGTGGAAGATGGAAAATGATGGGGAGTACAAGACTACAGAAGCAAGCATGTTCTTCCAACAAGCTTGACAATAGTTGTGGTGTGGCCACTTGATCAGGTGGGGTCAAGAAAGGGCGAACTACGAGGGCTCTTTACTGCAAGCATTTGGCTCAACAACTTGCACAAATTTGGTCTCTATGCCACACATAATAGAGTTGGTTTCTTTGGCATTTTGCTACATTTTTCTAGTCCACACTTGATGAAGGACTAGAACTTGAACAAGGCTGAGGAGCTTACAACCATAATATGAGGAAAATAATGAAATGATTGCAAACACTAATTTAAAGAACAATGGCATAACCAAAGAGGTCAAGCCAACTGAAAACATCACAATTGTTTAGTAGCATCATGGACAATAAGAATCAAGAGGAGAAGTTCTAAACATAGGTGCATATGGGTGTGATGGATAGGAAGCAAGGAAAGCACAAGTTGCAAAAATGTATATATATATATATATATATATATATGTTTCAATGAGTTGAAATGTGGATGTATATTACTATTGTTTGTAAGTAATTTCACATACATACATGTCCACATATAAAAAGTTTTGGTGAAAGATTAAAGAATAGAGCATGTTGTCTCAATGTATAACTAATTCTATAAGTAGCAAAGTAACAAAATCAAGAACGCACTAAAAGAAGCCTTGCTCTCCACCCCACCATTTTGTGACATGGACCCTTGAGGGCTCCCAACAAACCCCCAAACAAGAACATAAATTGTCTATCACTATAATCAATGCTGAGATCAATATTTAATATTACAGTTAGATAGAGCCTATTATACATATGAATGTTGTCTAAAAAGAAGTCCCGCTCTCCACTCTACCATATTTAATATATACAGTTGGTTCATCGAATCTTTTTATTGTAATCCAAACATTATATAGTTGGGAGTGATGATCATATTTTTTGGAGCAGCTATGCTGAAGTAGATGAATACACAACATGTAATGCACATAATCATCATGTAAAAAATTTGAGGCAGACACATCAAAACACTGTTACCCTGCAGTGCATGTAGCCAAAAATGCTACAAAATCCATGGAAAATAGCATGACTTGTAATTTCTTGGAAAATGCCATGAATTTATAAGTCATGACAAATGCCATGAATTTTGTAGCATTTCTTTGCATTCTCTACAGGCCAAAATAGCTCGTCTATTTCTTCATCCTCGCAATCTTAAATGCAACACATGTTTCACAAATAATTAACCAATGTACTACATATCCCGTGATTACAGCTATGCAGATTTCTATCTGCAAAAGCAACATGCTCATCAAGGAAAAATAATTTCATGTTTATGATTAAAATAGCATGTCTTTCACTATACGGGCTATGATTCTAAAAATTAGCCGAGGAAGGTCAAGCTAGTGTGGGTGCTTGTTGCAAGTATTTGGGCCAAGAATTTTCATAGATGTATTCTTTATTCTACACATAATAGAGTTGGGTTGTTTGGAATTTTACTATCTTTTTTTTCCACTCTTGATATAGGACTGGAGCTTGAATACATTTGAAGAGCGTAGAACCATAATATGACGAAGACAATAAAGTGCTTACAAACACCATCTTAAAGAGAAATAGTGTAGCTAAACAGTAGATAGGAAATATAAAATGAAACACAACAAAGGTCTACTCTCCACCTTACCATATTGCGTCATGGAGCCCCATGGGCTCTCACCAAACCCCCGAGCAAGAAAATACATTGTCCACCACTTCGATTAATGGTGAAACAAATGTTTCTTATTACACTTAACATACAACCTATCATTCTAGCAACTCGTTTTTGAGGATGAAAGAAATAATAACTAAAAAGGTGCATCTAACTTCAAATACCTATATATCAATGTAGATTTTGTTTCACAAGAACATATGTAGGCATTGCATGCCATGGATGCATTTTTAGGAATCTAAATGGCGCATATATATATACACACAAAAATAATGTGTGGGAATGTATCTATGTGGAATTACATGAAGAGAATAGGTATACTGTCTACCATTGTAATAAATATAGAGATCAATGTTTAATATTACACTTAATATACAACCTACCATACATACGAATGTTATGTGCATCTAATATCACAGACATACATAACTACACATATGGAAAATAATATGAAACACACCAAAAGAAGGCCTACTCTCCACCCTACCATATTGGGTCATGGAGCCTCATGGGCTCTCACGAAATCCTCAAGCAAGAACATACATTGTCCACCATTATGATCAATCTTGCTTATTGCACCTAATATAGATCCTATCATTCTAATAGTTCCTTTTTGAGGCTCAAATAAATAATAGCCAAGCCTTGGCAACTGACATCATGCATTGGATGCATATGTAGGAATCTACTGCTTGGAAATATACACACTAAAAAAACATGTGTAGAAATGTATGTATGTGGCATTAGATGTAGACGATATACATTTATAGATGAATGTAAACTTATAGATATATGTACATACTGATTCATGTGTTGAATAGGGTGATCAAACGTCAACCTTCAAAGAAGCTTGCCATCCTGGCTCATAGCTCTAATAGCAGGTAAAGCCACATAACACCCAACAATGTCTTATTGAAAATTGCAAAGAATTTCACTATCTTTTCTAAGGTTTTAAATGGTAGGTGTTATTACAACCATCGCCACTACATGGAAACCATACAAAAATTAATGTTGATGTCAAGAGGGTGAGCTTATATGAAGGTGAAAGTCTGATAATCCATTGTGAAGTTTCTGTGAAGGTGGTTGGAGGTTATTTTGTATTTTTTGCAGTGGAAAATGGTTCCAAAAGTGATACAAAAATCTTAGTAATGGCACAATTGATCGGAGTGATGGAAAATGTATGTCCCCTATGTGTAGATATGTATGTATGTCATAGTAGATGCAAACAACATTGATTGCATAAGACATTGTTGATTGTTGTTCTCTAGCTTAGGGTATACTGTTTCATTTTCAATAAGGTACTATTGAAAAGGCTATATTGTTTCATTTTCGATAAGGTACTGTTGAGAAAAGACTATATTTTTGCATGGGTTTGTTACTATGAATTTTTGTGTTTTATGGGTTTTTCCATCTACTCTACAAATGGTTTTTTATTGTACTTAATATAGAGCCTAGCATTCTAAGTTATGTAAGCGTAGCAATATCAAAGATATACATATGCAACATAACTTTAGGAACTCACATGTAGCAGCAATATACTCTACACTTAGCAAACACAATAAGATTAAAACTATAGAAATCAAATGACAAAATTATGGAAACCTCTAGTTGTGTGGTTTTCCCCTATTGTGTGAACTTTGGCTGAAATTTTTGTCAACCTTCCTGGTTTTTAACCCTTTCGACACTTGGATTCCATTTAGGAAAAAGGTGGTGGATTTTTTTAGTTTTTAAATTAAAAGCATTTGGCACGTCGATAGAGAAGGCTAGTGAAATTAAATGTTGGTTGGCATGAGAATTAATTGTTGTATGAATGGTGAAACCAATGTCTCTTATTATGCTTGATGTAAAACCTATTATTGTAATAATTCCTTTTTGAGGACAAATCAAATAACAACTATCTTCCCAAAACAATAAACATGGTGAGCAGTATATATGACTGTTGTCTACGTCTAATTTCACATGCATACATATCTACACATAATAAAGAGAAATGAAACACAAAAAAAAACACATACCTTTTGTGTTTATATATTTCCAAGAAACAAATTCCTACATATGTATCCAACACATATAATACATATATATGCAACTAGAAAACAAAATCCTACATTGATATATATTTATATATTTCAAGTTAGATGCACATATATATGTATTGTTGTTTGTTGTTGAATATAGCTTGAATAATATTATTTTATTTATGGTTTCCATGTAATGGTGATGGTTGCAAAACAATAAAACAGTGCACATATATAGCCACATTAAGCAATAAAACAGTCCACATATATGGCCACAATAATATTTAGCATTCTAAAGTTACCAAAGCAATTAAATAGTTTATATTATTTTCAATAAGGTATTGTTGACTACTTTTCTATAGCTTCAGGTGTTATGAATATTGTGAGCCACCACTGTAACAAGTGTTTTTGCAAACAACATACATAGATATCCACACATAAACTTGTCAATAGATGCAAGAACAAATATAGATAAGTTTAAATCTAGATATATATGTTTATTGCCTAAGCATAGGAAATAAAAGTCACTTGGCATAGCTTGTGACAACAACATTGCTTCATGTATGGGTTGCATATATTGGCGATCGTTGCAATAATAGGTTGCATTCAAAACTTACCAAAGTAATTGAGTAGTTTATGCTGTTTTCAATAAGGAATTGTTCAGTGCTAAGCTGTAGATTGAGCCACACAACATACATAGTTATCCATAGGTCTATATTTGTCAATTACCAATGCATGTGAGAATATATATATATAAGTTTAAATTTAATTGCATGCATCAACAAGTATAAATGTAGATATATATTTGTGTTGTATGCATCTTCATTTAGATACATATATATGTGCCATGGCTTTATGAATGGAGAGCCAGGACTAGTATATTCAACATGCAACCAACATTAGAAGATTAAAAAGATAGTCGTGAGATTGAAATAAGTATGGGTTCAAGGGAACAAACATTATAGCCAGGAACCATATGATATCCATATGCAATATGATTTTATAAATGGACATGCCAAAGCAGTAGAGAGAACATTTAAGTAGCATTAGAAGATTATAAATGACATATATGAGAATTAATATTCTACACTAAGCCAATAGAAGAAGTTTAAAACCACATAATCAAATGTCAAAATTTTGATTACATTCTACATTTTAATCATGTGCAATGACGAATTTTAATAAGTTGGACTAAAGCAAAATCACAAAAGTATTGTGCAGTTGGTAGACCACAATCATGATTGAATGCCACATACAAAATATTATAACAAAAATAAAGTTTTATGCAACTCTAATAAAATGAAAGATAACCATATGTGACATGGCTTTATGAATGGAGAGGTAGGACCACATTTAGCCAGCATGAGAAGATTATAAAGCACATATATCAGAATATTCTACACTCAACCAACACAAGAAGATTAAAACTAGAGAAACGAGATAAAAAAATTGTTATTACATTCTACATTTTAACCATGTGCAACTATCGAACATGGAATAACTATGGATTCAATGAAGCCAACATTATAGCCAACAACAATTGTAGAGAGATAAAAGTATGTGGCAATCAAAATAGACAAGAAGCAAACAACTATACTGATATTTAAAACTAGACATATTTATATATAGGTATACACATGACCTCATAGATACATGTGGAAAATGCATACACACACATGCACACTGATACATACATATAAACTATCAAATCTGCATGCACATACACATACAAATGCATTACAGACACATATATCTACATAGATCTATATCAAGATGTTGTATGCACTCATAAAACTACTATCAAGGCAATAGTGAAATATATTTAAACTAATGCATTTTTTTACGTTGCATGTCCCTTGTAGGACAATGGAAGACACTGCAAGAAAATGTGTGAAGAATCTACAAAAAATATGGTACTACCCTAAATTCCAGACAACCGTGGCTGATTGTGACTTTTGGTATTTGTTGCAGCTAAAGATGGAAGTCCACACAGGTGAGATTTGGGCTACTGCTTTTGATGAGGCTTCAAAAAGCTTATTGCAAATGCTAGCAAAAGAGCTTTATATGTTGCAATATGAGTCTTCTAGTGCAATGACTACTCAGTATGTTATCAACAGTGTCACCTATACTTATTTTGTTTTCACTAGTAGTTTTGCTTAGCTAAGCTAGAGCAATGAGATCTTCAAGAATATGACACAACTCCATAAGGAAAACATGACTCTAGAAGCAATAGGAGGGAAAATATGCAGCACAAAATGAACCAATTATTGGTATCTAATATGTAGGCACATAGATAACTATACATGGTTACAAGATCACACCGACTTCAAAATTTCATATAATAAATGAATATGAAAGGAGGGAAAGGTTGAGCAAGAAGCAAATAAAATTAGATTTTTGTTGAATATAAACTAGCAATTGCACCTTAGTGTGCAATGGGTACGCCAAAGAAGTGTGGAAGGTCAATTAGGATCAAATTTGGTTTATTTTGTTTCATACATTTATGTATCACATAATAAAGCACATAATAATTATAAATATATTTACACACCCATAACGGGATAAGGATAGAGGAATTTTGTCAGATGTTGCAGTTGCAACTGCCCTCTTTGACATCCATGCAAAATGTAGAAGCATAGACAAAGCACACAAATTGTTTGACCAAATGCCTCAAAGAAATGCATTCTCATGAAATGAATTGATTGCAAGATATTCACAAATGGATTAGTTGAAAAGGCTTTGCAAACTTTGCAATTGGCAAGTGTAAAGCTAGACTCTACAACCTTTACCACAATCTTCATAGCCTATACCAAATGGGAGCTTTGGAACAAGGTGTGGACATCCATCAAAGCATAAAGCATAGAGGAATTTTGTCAAATGTTGTAGTTGCAACTACGCTCAAGTAGACATGTATGAAAAATGTGGAAGCATAGACAAGGAACGTGAAGTGTTTGACAAGATGCCTCAAAGTGACGTGGTCTCAAGAACTGAAATGATTGCAAGATATGCACAACTTGTTGAAGAAAATGCATTTGTCAGGTTTAAAGCCAAATTCTGCGAACTTTGCTAACCAATTTAAAATTAAGACTGTATTTAAGCGTAAACTCATAAATGATAAATCAAACAAAATATT
The DNA here is from genome assembly GCA_007258455.2 of Sequoia sempervirens. NCBI lineage: Eukaryota > Viridiplantae > Streptophyta > Pinopsida > Cupressales > Cupressaceae > Sequoia > Sequoia sempervirens. The sequence goes on from VDFB02168118.1 coordinate 109,255,560, forward strand.
TTCCCAATGATACAAGGTTATTTCAGAACTATAAATACTTTTTTCAGAATATAAACATGTCTAAAAAAAATCGAAAACACACACTAACCACAACATAATTAAGCTACAATTCATCTTATTGATACAAAGATCACGCTCAGTCACATATGCACCATTTAACTTTCAGAAGAATTAAACATTTTCCAAGAAAAGGAGATTGATTCTAAAACATTATAAGCACAATCTCATCCTCCAATACAACCCTTATATTAACTTGCAAAGTTGATTATTCACTATGATAGGCACGATGTACAATGCATTAAACAAACCATAATAGCTTAAACAAGCTAGATAGATTCCATTTAAAAATTATCATTTAGACCATGTATTATAATAGAATAGAGGCTTCGGATATCACATTAGTGTAGCCAGCTAGAACACTAGTTCTGACTTGTACATACAATATCAACATAAAAAGGAAAATTAACAGACCATGACACATGAAAAAGAGTCTATATGTGAAGTTTATAGAGACCATTTGAGAGAATTTGACTCCACCACATCATTTGACCAAAGGACAACCTCAGATGACAACTTGTTGAAGCATCTGTCAAACAATTCACATGCCTTTGCAATATTATAGTTGTAACTACCCTAATAGACATGGATACAAAATGTGCAAGCAATAACAAGGCAAGTGAAATGTTTGACAGAATATCTGAAAAAGACGTCATCGCATGGACTGCAATGATTGCATGATATATACAAAACAAATTATTTGAAAATGCTTTAGAAACTTTCAAGCAAATGCAATTAGTAGGTGTAAAGCCAAATTCCACTACCATCACCAGTATCCTCCCCACCTGTGCCAAAATGGGAGCCTTGGAACAGGATATGGAGCAGCCTCCCTCCCTGCATGAAAAATGTGGTAAAATCCTGAAATAACTCTAGTCTCATGGATTGAAAATTCATTGGTATAGATATTTACTAAATGGGGAAGCCTAGATTGACCGAATGCCTAAAAGAGATGTCATCTAAAGGAATGCAATGATTGTAGAATATGCACAAAATGGGTTTTTTGAAACATCTTTAGAAACACTCAAGCAAATAAATAAATATAGTTACGATGCACGGTTTCAAATTTTGGAGTGACAAAAACCCTTAGTAGCAGGGGAAGCAGGAAAATACGGCAAAAAGCATTCTAGCAATGAAGAGTTTGGAGAAGTGGAAACCAAATGTTAATGGCGAGGGAAGCAGTTATGTACCTAAAGATTGTGCAAAAGTATTTGTTTCTATTGAAGACAACAAAAGGGAAGGCTGCACCAATGAATTACCTGTGCATACATAACCCAACATTATTTTGGTAATAAAAAGAAGGTAATGAAGAATTGAAGAGGAAGGTGAAACAAAACAAAAAATGACTTGCCTAAAGATTCAGGCAAAACCGTTATGAGATTGGGTTGTTCTCAAATAGGTGATGTCAGAAGCGGAGTGCAAAGATTGCAATGTGAACAATCCAAATGCACACAAAGGCAGATATTTTTTACGGTAATACAAAAGAAGATTTTTTTTTTACACTTGGGTAAATGAATGCAAAAGGCAGCGAATGGGAGTTAATGCATAGCAGAGGGTACACAACAGTAGATGAAGCGGAAAAGATGAATTAAACGCAGATATTTTGAACACCAACACCTGTATGGAAATGAATGAAGGAAAAGTTAATGTGTATTAGGGCCAGCATGACCAACCTACTTCCGGACAGATCAACGGTTGCCACGACCAAACAGGCAGCAACAATAATCCTGACGACCCGAGTAAATGCTTAGAAAGAGGATAAATGACCGTGCACAGATGAAGAACCTTGCTGAGAGCCTCCGTGGTTTCTAGCCATCCACTACAAAAATGAGCTTGGAAAGCTCAATGAGGGACACACCTTCGATGTAACAAGAACATAGTAATGTTGACACATCTCAAAATTGGAACCATTTTTTTCCTAACACGTAGGCTACTCCCAAATGGCTAGCAAACAAAAGGGTAAAGGACATTTAAAATACAACTTAATATAAAGGCATTGTTCATCATTGCGATCAATGGTGACATCAATGTTCCATATAACATTTAAAATACAACTTATCATTCCCTACGTGCAGATATGTATGTATCTGTTGTTTTGTGGTGATGACTACAACACAATAAAATATTTAATGTTATACAATTTATGTTGTTCTGTAGCTTTGGCTATATTGTTTCATTTTTGATAAGGTACAGTTGAAAAAAAGAATTTTTCTACATGCATGGGTTATTTACTGTGAATTCTTCTGTTTTGTGTGGTTTTTCCATCTGGGTCACTGTTGAAACCAATATAGTTTCATTTATGGTTTTCATTTTGTGGTGATTTACTGTGAATTCCACTATTGTCTATGACAGTGTTGAAGTCAATATTGTTTCATTTATGGTTTGTGTGTGGTACAAATTGTTTCTATATTAAGTGCAATAAGGAACATTGGTTTTACTAATGATCACAATGGTGGAGAATGTATGTACTTGCTCAGGTGTTGGGTGATAGCCTATCAGGCTCTATGATACAATATGATAGGGTGGAGAGCAGCCCTTCTTTTGTTCTATTTCATTTTTTGGGGAAAAAATTATTAGATCCGAGACTTTTGTATTGCTTTTGCAACTATCACCCCATGCAAAAAACACAAAATAACCTCCAACCACCTTCACGAAAGCTCGACAACAGGTGATCGAACTTGCACCTTCACGGAAGCTCATTGTTGTGGCATCAACATTATTTGTTTCATATGGTTTTCATATAGTGGCGATGGTTGTAATAACACTTGCCATTTAAACCTCAGAAAACATAGCGAAAGTGTAGTGTCTCTCCGCATTTGGCCTTCATGACATTTGGATAAGTCATTTGGGTTGATTTGTGTGTCACGTTGAATTAAATTAAATTTGATTTATATGGTAACCTAAATTAAATTTGAAGTAGATAATAATTAAATGAAGTATGTTTTTTTTATAAAAAAAAAGTGATATTAATTATTTAAAATAAATAATGTTGGAGGACAATAAATGTAAGATATGGGGATCTTAACTCTAGATAAGAAGATAATGTATGAAACTATTATAGAGAAATATCCTTGGGCATGGGCCATCATTATGGGAGTTAATTAATTTAGGAATTGATAGGTTTTGTTATTGAAATTGGTCTTGAATACAAATTGAAGGGTATTTTTTAGCCTATTCCTTCATGGAATTAAATTTGAGGAAGATCACCTATAAAAGAACAAGGTTACCTAGTCAATTGTTTTTTGCACATATATATATATAAAGATTTAAGATATCATTAACTACACACACACACACACACACACACACACACACACACACATATTTATAGAAATGCATTTCCTATTAGGAGAAAACAATATTTTCATCAATATTGAGTTGTAATGTATAGAGCATTCTAAAGTGATGAATGAATGTATGATGTATTTTGAAAGTTTATGGATAGGATTGTATTCACCTATAGAAGATACATAATCATGTAGAGACCTCTATATGATTTAAATTTCTCTATGATCAACTATTTTTATGAAATACAATTATAGTTATGCAGAATTATACTTATTGAAATATTATATTATTGATTAGTTAGCTATCAAAAAGTAGAAAGGAGTTTCATTTGACATAAATTTATAATTTGCAATACACTTTCCATCTCCTTACAAAGTAAACATGAAATCAAATTTGCACAATAGAAGCCTAACCTTTCTAAAATACATATTTTCTTATAATTGAATATCCATTTTAGAATCAACAACAAGATTCCATTTGCAAAATATAATTGCTTTTAGTTTGCATGCATGGTAAAATAAGAAACATGAAAGCCAATTTAGACACCCAGTATAGGTTTCTGTGTCTTGATTTTCATGGGGGATATCTGTTGATTTTTGTAGCTAGAAAAGTGGGATATGGATTTGTTTTAAAGCAACTCAAGATTAGATATGCTTTAAAACAATTCGAGTTGGATTTTTAGCAACATCAAGATTTTTATTCTTTAATAGAATGTTTCCGAGTTTGTGAGGGTAAGATAAATCCTAAAGTGATTTTATGTGTAAATAAAGCCAAAGAAAGAAAGGAAAGATTCTTTCCTTGCATGCTAAGTAAAGCAGCTAGGCTCTATAAATGCAAGATTGCTGTAGCAAACTCATATTGTATTTTCGAAAGAAAAGTTTGCTGTTAGGCTGAATAGAAGATCCAACATTTGCAGGTTTTTCCCCACATTGGGGTTTCCTGGGTATATCTGTGTTATTGTCTTTTGTGTTTGGCTTTATGTTATTTTTGCTTCCGCTGTTATTAGTTGTTAATTAACCCAGCTGTATTAATTGTTATAAATCAGATTTCTTTCTGTGAATTTATTGTGCAATTAATATGTTGCTGGGTTATAGAAATTAACATGGTATCAGAGCTCTGAACTCTGAATACGAAGCCAAGATTTGTAATGCAGATTTCAAGAAAAAAAAAAGTCATCAGATTTTCGTCTCTAGTTCTTTTGTAGCTATGGCAACCAGTGTTCGATACAAGGATAGGCTCGAGGGTGCATCAAACTTCTTGCAGTGGAAGGTTCGGATTACATTTGTTCTCAAGGAGAATAGGCTATGGATCTATGCTAGCACAGAAGTGACTCCACCAACAAATGATCCTGTTGCCTTAGATTCGCATGAAGCCAAAAAGTCCAAAGCTCAGAGGATTATCCTAGATGGAGTAAGAGATCCTTTAATTCCTCATTTATCAAGGAAAGACACTGCCAAGGAGATGTGGGATACGCTCACAAAACTTTATCAAAGCGACTATCAGAGTCGTAAGATGATGCTCAAGGACAAATTGCATAATACCAAGATGTTGAAAGGCGAGAGTGTGACCTCTTACTTGTCCAAGCTGACACAGGTCAGGGATGAGCTTGCTGCTGTTGGAGAGACGATTAAAGAAGATGAGTTGGTGTGTATAGCCTTGAATGTTTTTTCAAAGCACTGGGAAGTGTTTGTCAAGTGTGTTGTCGGCAGAGATCGGCTACCTGATTGGGCAAGACTTTGGGATGATTTTTTTCAGGAGGAGATCCATGAAGGTGCTCATCGAGGAGATCAGACGAAGAAGGGTCAAGATGAAGAAAATCTTGCTCTTGCAAGCAAGGGTAAGAAGTAGTCAAATAAAGAGCAATCGAAAGGTTCTTCCAAGAGTGGGAAGAAGAAAGATCTGAGCAAGATTAAATGTTTTTGCTGCCATCAGATGGGTCACTATGCCAGTCAATGTCCGAATAAGAAAAATAAGGACAAGCAGAAGAAGCAATTTGCTGCTACAGCAGAGGTGGACGAATTTGCATCACGATTTGAAAATGAGTTTTCGCTCATTGCTTGTCTCTCAAGTTCAATTGCCAACAGGGTATGGTATATTGATAGTGGGGCTTCTCGCCACATGACGGGAGTCAAAGAATGTTTCACCAAGTTGGAGGAGAAGAAGCTGGATTTCTATATTGAGCTTGGAGACAATGCCAAGTACCATGCAACTGGTATTGACACCGTCAAATTTTAGAGGGAGTCTGGCAAACCTTTGTTGGTGGAGGATGTGTTGTATGTCCCTGGCATGACAAAGAATTTAATCTTAGTTTCTGCCTTGGAAGACAAGGGTTACATCGTGACCTTTGAGAGGGGAAAAGTCTATATTCGTCCCAAAGATTCCAATATTACAAAAGTGATTGGTGTTAGGCATGGCAGCTTGTTTCAGTTACAGTTTGAGCCAGCACATGCGTTGGTTAGTAGCTATAAAGGGATAGGAGAATTTTGGCACATGAGGATGGCTCACCTTCACTATGGAGCACTTAATATTCTTAAGGAAGTAGTGACAGGGCTGCCTGAGATGAAGACAGAAAAGCATGAAGTGTGCAAGGGTTGTGCTCTTGGGAAATATGCCAAGACCAGTTTTCCAAGCAGCGACACTAGATCTGAAGGGATTTTGGACCTTGTACACTCAGATGTGTGTGGACCTATGTCAACAACATCCTTGAATGGATATGAGTATTATGTTACCTTCATTGATGATTTCTCCAGGAAGACGTGGATATATTTCATGAAAAATAAAGATGAAGTCTTCAGTAGGTTCAAGGAGTTTAAGGCTCTCGTGGAAAACCAAACTGGGAAGAAGATCAAGATACTGAGGTCTGATAATGGAGGTGAGTATACCTCGAATGCCTTCAAAGATTTTTGTGCTCAGGAAGGTATCAAGAAAGAGTTGACAGTTCCGTACAACCCTCAACAGAATGGGGTTGCTGAACGAAAGAATAGAGCTATCGTTGGAGTAGCCAAGGCCATGCTTCATGATCAGGATCTGCCTTGGTTCTTATGGGCAGAAGCTTGCAACATAGCTGTGTATTTGCAGAATAGGAGCCCTCACAAAGTGTTGGGAAAATTGACTCCAGAAGAGGCGTTCACTGGTAAGAAACCAGATTTGGGGCACATTCGCATCTTTGGATGCCTTGTGTATTGTCACATTCCTGTTGAGAACATAACCAAGTTGGAACCTACTGCAGAGAAGGGTGTCCTTGTTGGGTACAGTGAAACTTCTAAGGCTTATCAGGTTTATATTCCTGCTCTCAGGAAAACAGTGGTTCGCAGAGATGTGAAGTTTGAGGAAGAGAGGGCTCTTCAGAAGTCAAGTAACTTGATGAATGAGGAGGAACAAACATCCACAGTGGAGGTAGCACAAATTCGTCAAACTTCAGTCACACAAGCTGGAGAGTAGAACAAGCAGGATGATCAGATAGAGGAACAAATAATTCCTCAACCTCAGATTCCTATTAGTGAGAAGAGGAGAAACAGGGCAGCTGAGCAAACATTGAGAGAGGCTCAAGAATATGTAGGTGATCCTCAAGATTCAGTCAGACAAAGAAGGGCTCCCATACATTATTTAGATTATGTGGTACTTATGAGTGAATTAATTAAAGTAGAGCCTTCCAGCTTTCAGGAGGCATCCAAGCACCAAGTATGGAGAGATGCCATGGTGGAAGAGTATTCTTCCATCATGAAAAATAGTGTGTGGGAGGTAGTACCAAGACCAGAAGATAAGTCTGTGGTGGGCTCGAGATGGCTGTATAAGATTAAGCATGCTACATATGGTAGTGTGGAGAAGTTCAAAGCTCGGTTTGTGGCTAAAGGGTTTTCTCATAAGGAGGGAGTCGACAATGACGAGACTTTTGCTCCAGTAGCCAGGTACTCATCCATAATAGCTATCATTTCTATAGCAGCACAGATGGGTTGGAGGATTCATCAGATGGATGTAAAGACGGCCTTCCTCAATGGGGTGATTGAGGAAGAGATTTACATAGAGCAACCAGAAGGGTTTGAAGCACATGAGAGAGATTCTCATGTATGTAGGTTGAAAAGAGCACTGTATGGACTCAAGCAGGCTAACAGGGCGTGGTATTCACGTATTGATAGTTACTTGCAGAGTGTGGGCTTCATCAAGAGTGAGGCAGATTCAAACCTGTACTATGTTCAGGTGAAGGGTGAACTTCTCATATTGTTGTTATATGTTGATGACCTATTTCTCACGGGTCATAGGAGCTCATAGCACACTGCAAGCGGGATCTTGCAGGAGAGTTTGAGATGAAGGACTTGGGGTTGATGCATTACTTTCTGGGATTGGAGTTGTGGCAGAAAGAGGGAGAGATCTTCCTTGGACAAGGGAAGTACTTAATTGATATCTTGAAGCGATTCAGGATGGAAAATTGTAAGCCTATGTCAACACCACTTGTGACCAATTGGAAGAAGATTGATGCTTCCAGATCAGAGGCAGTGGACCCTACTTTATACAGACAGTTGATAGGCTCTCTTATGTATCTGGTCAACACCAAGCCAGACATTTGTTTTGCAGTGAACTCACTCAGTCAGTTTATGGTGGAACCTAAACATGTGCACTGGATAGCTGCGAAGCATGTTTTGAGATATCTCCGAAAAGGGGATTGATTGATGGCAGCCATGGCTCACCTGATGGGGGTTTCACGTGGGTGACCGATGAGCAAGATCGGTACGGGAATCTTGATAGGAGGCGGTGGTGCTCTACTGGGCATAGCAGCTTGATGTGGATCGCTTGGTTATAAGGCAGATATCTACTACTAGATCCCGATCTTCTAAATTTGGGCTCTTTAATTGCGAGACGAAGGCCTTGATGAAGAGCAAGTTTGAATTCTTCAGGGACAAGTTGGGTGTGGTGCAGAACACTTTCCTCGCTAAGGGAGTGTTGATTTTCATAGCTATTGGTGTATATGCAGAACACTTTAAAGCAACTGTTGATTATGCTTAAAACAAAAGTGGTATATGGATTTTTTTCTTAATATTGTTTCCTTTTGTGAGGATAATTTAAACCCTAAAGTGATTTTTATGTAATATAATCAAGGAAAGATTCTTTCCTTGCATGCTAATAAAGCAGCTAGGCTCTATAAATGCAAATTGCTTTAGCAAACTCATATTGTATTTTCGCAAGAAAAGTTTGCTGTTAGGCTGAATAGAAGATCCAACATTTGCAAGTTTTTAGAAGCATTGGGGTTTCATGGGTATATCTGTGTTATTGTCTTTTGTGTTTTTTTTATGTTATTTTTGCTTCCGCTGTTATTAGTTGTTTGTAACCTAGTTGTATTAATTGTTAAAAAGAGATTTCTTTCTAATCAATTATTAATTGTGTTGGGTTATAGAAATAATATCTGGTATTCATCGCATTCCAGGAGGTTGTGTCTCCTTGTAGCATTTTTCCAAACTGTCCACGTGCCTTGTATTTGCATTCACATTTGCATACTTTTCTTTTGGGGGCAGTGGTGACTGAAAGGAAGGGGGCATATACTCTAATGGGTGTCTGAACCTTCTTTCAAAGCTTCCATTTTTTTTTTGGGTGCCGATAGTGGGCATCCGGGAAATCTTGTGGAACCAGAACTCACATGGTGTAATCTATGCATAATCTGAAGGTAAGTCAGCCTTAAAACTGTTAATTCCAGTTGCTTGAAATTTTTTCTTTGAAAGCCCTATTCAATAAATCCATTTTGTGCACAACCAGAAATAGTTGCGGTCCTTAAGATGGTATCTCTTTCAAGCATCCTGTCAAAAGTACATGAGCCCTATCTATGATTCCACATTTTGGCACACATGACCAACTATACATTTCCAATTACAATATCTGACAAAAATTTTTCCTTCCCCTACCTCTATGCTTTGAACGAATGCTCATACCCTGTTTCAGGCTCCCATGTTGGCGTGGCAATGAGGATGCTAGCTAAGGTTGTGTATCTAGGATTTACACCTACCAATTGCGTATGCTTAAAAGTTTCTTTAGCCTTTAAAAAAATCCAATGTGTGCATATCCTGCATGGATGGTGTTCCATGAGATTGCATTTCTTTGCGGCATTTTTCCAAAAGGTTCAAGTGCATTGTCTGTTCTGCCACAATTTTCTTTTATGTTTGTTGCCAAACGTGCCCTGCCTATGCTTTTGCATGCAAGTCTGCCTGGGCACATTATTACAGTGTAAGCCTACCTTTGGGTTTGTTTTATTTAGCATCACCAAAATTCTCCTCAAGAACATTGTACATAATTAAAGTCATGGGAATGGTTCACATTCCTAATTAGAACAATTTCTCTTGCAGCAATCTTGGAGATGAATTTAGGTTTAGTGCGGTTCATTATTTGACAAATTCCTCTATCCCTTCATTCCTTGATGGATGTCCTTAATAGGTTCCAAGTTCCATTCTGGGCAATCGAGTCTAAACAGATCGATGGTCATTGATTTTGAATGGTGTATGATTTGATCAAACTGCATTCCCCCTATGCTTGTATTCACTATCATAGCCTTGTGTGAAATTCATTTGTCAATGTTGTTGTATGTGTTCACTGGTTGTTAGCCTTTATATTCTCTATTGAAGCCATCAATTTCCTTACCCCTTTACCCGCCGATTTGTTGTCTTAAGTGCGCATTATACCAACTTGCTATCTTTGTTTTATGGTGATTCATGTAATGTAATCTGTGAGTGTGGTCACACATTAAAATATGTATATCGTATAGTCATGTTATAAATGCATACCATTATATGATTGATAAATGTTTTTCATATAGCAAGCTATTTATAGTGTATATGTATCTATGCATATAATAACACATTTTCAGTTCACATTTTAATTCGTATGGAAACAAATGTTGCACTTTGGCTTGGTTATCTAGAAAATGTCATAATAAAGTGATATCAAGATTAAGGAATCCGAAAACTGTATATCAAGTAAATAAATTGAGTTAAAGGGGTCTAAGGGGATTAGTTATTTCTTAAGGGGTATTTATAGAAATGTTTGTATATTTATGAGGGCATAAATCTATCTATGTCTATATTATTTTGTGTATTGTTGTAATTTGGGAAAAGTGTGAAATAGAGATGTTATTTAGTAAATATTTGTGTATATATATATATGCATGCATGTGTCCTCTAATTTATTATTTGGTAAGTCTTTGTTTGAAATATAAGTATTTATACATATATTTATATATGCTCAAATGTATGTAATTATGAGGTTAGAATAAAAGAATAACTTTGTTGTAGAATTAATCAAGGTTGTCAAGAGAAATAAGTTGGGGGAAGTAAATTAGGGGTGTGAATAAAAATGTTAAGAAAAGAGTGTTTTGATATATGAAAGAATTTTGAATTCAATGAAGTTGAATTATATAAATTTAGGTAATTGAGTCTAGTCAATAATAGTAAGGTAAGGAAGAATAAGAAGTTTTCTTAATGGTGAGTTGATTATGTGGATAAATAATTAATTAGTAAGGGAAGGAAATGAGAGATAACTATAATTGCATGTATGAAGGGTCTAATTTAAGAGTTATAAATTGAAGGTTCCTTTTAAGGTAAATTTTGTTCATGATTACTTAATGATTGTGAGTTGGTTTATATAGTTATCTTTTAAGCATGTGTTGGTGTAATTAAAAGTGTTGTACCTTGTCCTAGGTCATAATTACACCTTAGTTAAGTTTACTTAGGGACCACATAGGAGGTTGTTGGAGAATTTCCACTTTTGGTAAACTTGACATGCCATTACTTTATCACTTCCACCTTTTGTGGACACATCATGCAATTATATCTCCACCTTAGGTGGAGTGATAACTTTTCATTGTTGTCTTATGTCATAAAATTATGACACTTGTCATAATCTTATGCCCTTCTATGTTTTCACTTTGGCTATATAAGCAAGGGATATCTCTCATTGTAATCAGAATCATCTCATATCATTGACATTGAATACAGTTTATTCTTGTCATATTTTCTCTCTCTTTTTGTGCTTTCCATTTGGTCCATAGATCTTGACATCCATAGCCAATTTTAACATGGTATCAGAGCGGGTTGGGTGTCATTGGAGAGTTTTTTTTGAAGAGAGATAGATTTGGGGGAGTTCCATTTTGTGGCTCTTTATTGCAGGTTCATATTGGAGCTTGTTGGAGAAAATCTAAGCTCACCATTACGTCCGGAAGGTTTGAGAAAGTCAATTTTTCCTTTTGTTTTGTCCAAATCGGACATATGAGGCCAAATCTGAGGGTTTGAAGCTGAAGAGTGGTTGCTAGATCTAGAAGGTAGCTGCAATTTTCAAGCATTTTGGGTCAAATCCGACCTTGTCATTGCGTCAAGAAGGGCCAAAAATCCTAAGATCGACTGTCAATTCATCCATTTTGGAGCAAGTCATCTAGTGAGGCAAAAAAAATTTGCCCATAGAGCCGTACGACTCCCAAGTCGCGTCATAAATTCGTTGGTATGATTTTCTAAAAAAAAATATTTATTTTCCTGGAAATATTTTGAAATTTGTTTTTGAAAATTTTGATTTGCACGAATAAATATTATTTGAAAAGTTTGTATCTAAAAAACAAAATCAAAAATAAAAAAGGGCAAAAGAAAATTTCTGCGGACTTTTGCAATACGCAGAGTACTGCGTACGTCTCGGCACAGGTATAGGATACTCGTGCCTCCCTCTGCATAGGCCACATGGCCACACAACAGTGGGCCATGTGAGCCCCTTGCCCCCACACTCCCGTGGCTCCCACAAACACCGGCGGGGGTCATTCAAAGTCACCAGTGACATTCTTCATAGAAAATCTGGCCAACCCAAAAGGATATCCCGGTGAAAATTCTTACATATCGATTGGCCACATGAAAACAACTGGCGAGCGGGTTTTTCCGACGGCTGAAGATTCCCCCACAAATTCCAAATTCTTCGTATAAAATATTCTGACAACAAAAAAGCATATTCCAAGCCGACGCGTGACGTCCAGTCGGGCGTCAAATTCAGGCAAAAGGCATTTGTTGGCCTGATGGCCATTTGAACATCAAATTTAAGATTGTGAATTGCTAACATCAGCCTTCATCAGCACGACGTCATCATTTTTCAAAAAAAAAATTGCCCCCTTCACCGTTTGCATTTTCATTTTTGCAGTCAAACTTTGAAGACTCATAACTCAGTCATTTTGAGTCCTTTCTTCGAGCAATTTTTTTTTATTTGGGCTAATTTTTCGTGCTCTACATAGTGGTGGAATCATTTTCTGGTTTTGGTGCTTGGATTTTCCAAAAATTTCAGATTCTCATAGGTGTTGCTGCTTCGTCCTCATTTTGGGAACTTCGGGAGCTCATATCTTGCTCCTATGGTAACATTTTTGATGCAATTTTTTTTGAAAGTGCATAATTTTTCCTGTACTTTTTAGTGGTATGATTAGATTGACCTCATTTTTTACCAAAAATTTTACTTGATACTATGGCCTATTTTAGCATCTATAAGCACTAAGATCAAGTCTAGCTTGCTATTTTTGGCATCTAACAATTGTAAATGCACTAAATATAAAGTGCCAAATCATATATTGCTTGGGGGGTTTCTTGATTGAGTGATTTGGGGGGGGGGTCTCTTGGTGCATTTTCTTTGATCTGTTGCTTTTGCTCTCTCATTCTCATGGATCATTCTAAGGTTCCTTTGCTCACATCATATAGTTATTCAACATGGCATCAAAATGCATGGAATATTCTAATGACAAAAGGTCACTCTCTATATGTTGAAAATAAGGTACCTGAACCTATTGATGTTGAGAAAAATTTAAAATGGATGATCAAACATGCCAAAGCTCTTGGGTGTCTTTGTAGACTAGTTTCTCAAGATTTTTTGTTCCAAATTGAATCATGTAAAAATTATCATGAAGCTTGGGAAAAATTGAAAACATTGTATAGTACTACAGATGAAGTAAGAGGCTAGCAAATTGATAATGATTTGATGAATCTTGATCCTAAGAACTTTGACAACATCCAAGACTACATCACTAAGGTTAATGATCTAAGAGAGCAATTAAAGCATGTGGAATTGATAAGAAAGACATCCAGTTGGTCTACAATACAATGAAAAAACTTGGTCCTGATTATGCTTCTTTTGTTTCTAGCTTTCATACTCATAGATTGAATATGGGGTATGCATATACTACACCTTCATTTGCATCATTTTATGAGATGTTGATACATTAGCAACAAAAGCTTATCTCAATGGGTCTCATCAAGACTTCTAAATCTCAGGCATTGTTGGTTAGTTAGGTGAAAAAATCAAAATCAGATAAGAAATAGAAGAAAGCAAAGAATAATCCACATTCAGATCAATCAAAGAAGAAATCATCTTCAAAAGGAGAATCATCTAAGGAGAGGCCTTTTTGTGCATATTGCAAGAAGGATGGACATGAAGAACACTATTGTTATAAGAAGGATATTGATGAGTTGAAAACTCTTCTCAAAAGGAATCACATTAATTTTCCTTCTAGAATGTCTGAATCTTCTTCTCCTTCTACTTCAAAATAGTCTAAAAGGACAAAGGTAAAGCTTCATCATTAGAATATAAAGGACAAGCTCTTTGTGCTCATTCAGGTCCAGGATCAGGGAGATGGCTTCTAGATTCAGGAGCATCTCATCATATGGCATCTTCAAAGACTATCTTCTCTTCATTTCAGCCTTGTACTATGTCTCCTATCTTGATTACAATAGTTAATGTTATATGTTATATGTTGTTTTCCATGAGGCGTTGTTGATTATTATTCTCTAGCTTTGGCTATATTGTTTCATTTTTGATAAGGTACTATTGAGAAAAAGAAATTGTCTATGTGCATGGGTTAGTTATTGTGAATTCCTCTATTTTGTGTGGTTTTTCCATCTGGGTCACTATTGAAACCAATATAATTTCATTTATGGTTCACATTATGTGGTGATTTACTGCAAATTCCACTATTGTCTACGACAGTGTTGAAGTCAATATTGTTTCATTTATGGTTTGTGTGTGGTGCAAATTGTTTCTATATTAAGTGTAATAAGGCACATTGGTTTTACTAATGATCACAATGGTGGAGAATGTATGTACACTCTTAGGTGTTTGGTGACAGCCTATCAGGGTCCATGATACAATATGATAGGGTGGAGAGCATCCCTTCTTTAGTTCTATTTCATTTTTTGGGGAAAAAATTATCAGATCTGAGACTTTTGTATTGCTTTTAGAACCATCACCCCATGCAAAAAACACAAAATAACCTCCAACCACCTTCATGGAAGCTCAACAATAGGTGATCAAACTTGCACCTTCACAAAATCCCATCATTGTGGCATCAACATTAATTGTTACATATGGTTTTTGTGTAGTGGCCATGGTTGTAATAACACTTGCCATTTTAAACCTCAGAAACCATAGTGAAAGTGTAGTGCTTCTCTACATTTGGCCTTCATAACATTTGGGTAAGTCATTTGGTTGATTTGTGTGTCACTTTGAATTAAATTAAATTTGATTTATATGGTAATATAAATTAAATTGGAAGTAGATAATAATTAAATGAAGTATGTTTTTTTTTAAAAAGTGATATTAATTATTTAAAATAAATAATGTTGGAGGACAGTAAATGCAAGATATGGGGATCTTAACTCTAGATAAGAAGATAATGTATGAAACTATTATAGAGAAATATCCTTGGGCATGGGCCATCATTATGGGAGTTAATTAATTTAGGAATTGATAGGTTTTGTTATTGAAATTGGTCTTGAATACAATTTGAAGGGTATTTTTTAGCCTATTCCTTCATAGAATTAAATTTGAGGAAGATCACCTATAAAAGAACAAGGTTACCTAGTCAATTGTTTTTTGCACACACACACACACACACACACACACACACACACACACACACACACACACACACACACACACACATATATATATATACACACACACATATATTTATAGAAATACATTTCCTATTAGGAGAAAACAATATTTTCATCATTATTGAGTTGTAATGTATAGAGCATTCTAAAGTGATGAATGAATGTATGATGTACATTTTGAAATTTTATGGATAGGATTGTATTCATATATAGAAGATACATAATCATGTAGAGACCTCTATATGATTTAAATTTCTCTATGATCAACTATTTTTATGAAATACAATTATAGTTATGTGGAATTATACTTATTGAAATATTATATTATTGATTAGTTAGCTATCAAAAAGTAGAAAGGATTTTCATTTGACATAATTTATAATTTTCAATATGCTTTCCATCTCCTTACAAAATAAACATGACATAAAATTTGCATAATAGAAGCCCAACCTTTCTAAAATACATATTTTCTTATAATTGAATATCCAGTCCATTTGTAAAATACAATTGCCTTTAGTTTGTACGCATGGTAAAATAAGAAACATCAAAGCCACTTTAGACACCTGGTATAGGTTTTCATGTCTTTCTTTGCATGGGAGATATCTAGTAGTCATCGCATTCCAGGAGGTTGTGTCTCCTTGTAGCATTTTTCCAAATTATCCATGTGCCTTGTATTTGCATTCGCATTTTGCATACTTTTCTTTTGGGGGCAGTGGTGATTGAAAGGAGAGGGAGGCATATGCTCTAATGGGTGTATGAACCCTATTTCAAAGCTTCCATTTTTTTTGGGCACAAGCAGTGGACATCCAGGAAATCTTGTGGAACCAAAACTCATATGGTAAATCTCTGCATAATATGAAGGTAAATCAACCTTAAACCTATTAATTGCAGTTGCTTGAAAGTTTTTCTTTGAAAGCCCTATTCAATAAATGCATTTTGTGCACAACCTGAAATTATTGCAGTCCTTAAGATGGCATCTCTTTCAGGTTTCTTATCAAAATTACATGAGCCCTGTCTATGATTCCACATTTTGGCACACATGACGAACTCAACAGTTCCAATTAAATATCTAACAAAAAAATTTCCTTCCCCTACCTCTATGCTTTGAACAAATGGTCATACCTATTGATGGTGGAAACAACACAACAATATTAAACATAATATCACTATTCTATTTCTCCTAAAAGAGAAAGACAACATATAGTAATCTAACTCCCAAGGTCCTAGTAGTTGGTTCTCAACTATGTTGATATCACTCAATGGTCAATGTAACTGCAATATGCAAGGGCCCTTTGCTAGTAATGGGGGAAAAAATTGCATTAGATCAACTAATATATGTTTGGAGGGTTTAAACAAAGATAAAAAGATAGATCAAACCTAAAAACAAAAGAACATGAACAAAAATTCTTAATATCCAAACATGCTTGTTAATAATGAGTATTTCTTTACCTAATCAAAACCACAACATGATGCAATCCATATAATAATCTATTCCATTGCACACATTCATAGTGCTAATTCACAATCACAACCATTCATAAAAAATTTACTTCAAAACTTAAAAAATATCATTCACTCATCATCAAAATACATATCAAATAGATATAAGAAAAATTTCATTCACAGATAACTCAATGAGATAATATTAAATCCACTTTCCTCTATTGATTCCCATCAAATAGAAAACATTTAGGCACAACAAAATCACTAGCATACAGATCGATTATGAATCATTAACTTTATCAAAGTGGTCCAAGCTTAACAACATACAAAATGTATAAAAAAACTGTAAAAGTGTGATCAAGCTCAACTGAACTTTTCAAAGTATCTCTGCTAACAACAATGAAATCCTAATACTATTCACTATTCACTATCATCAGGTGGCTAAACTTTCTTCAATCAGCTGACCTTTTCAAAAAATAACCTAGAGATACATATAGACATTGTCATCCATAAGTTCCTCTCAATCAAAACCCAAATCCACAAATCAAGGAACCAAAACTAAATGAAGAACTGAACTATTGATCTTTAGTTACAAGGTTGGATTGCTTCATTACAAAAAATTCCAATGCCCAAGAAAGTAGGTGAAACTAAAGGATGGAACTAAAGTCAAGTTCATGTCAAAACCTTGCAAAGACGAGAGAAGAAGATGTTGTGTCAAGTGAAGAAGGTGTTTTGTTGCTAGCTTATTCTTGTGTTGCATGCTCAAGGATGTACTCGTCATAATTAGAGAACACTTGTTGAAGGGTATCCAAATCAAGCCCATCCAACCAATCACCCTCAAATTTAGGGTATGTGCAGGATCATCATGGAAAAAATAGGCCCTTAAGTGGCAAAAAATTTAGAAAAAATAGAGTTAGGAAACTTGACATAAAAATTTGAATAAGTTATCTATATTATTTCAAAAATATGTAAGAATAGAATCTGTAGAAAATTGAATGTAGTTTCTAAACAACTAGGTTTGTTTTAAATAAAAAAATCTATTTGGTGAAAGTTGAAATTTCAATGCAGCCTTAAATTTCAGGGAAAAAATAAGAAGTAGGTGTCCAACCACCTTAACCACATTAAAATGATAATATTTTTTATAAGATTTTAGATATAAGTAGAGGACTGATGTCCCGATGTGATGCATATTCTTTTGTATTTTTTTCCAAGTAAATAATTAATTATGAATTTTTTATTACAACTTTTAAAAAATATTAAAACTTGATGTCTGACCACCTTAACTTGGTCAAAACTTCATGAAATTTAATTTTTCTTTTTTTAATCCTATAGTATGTGAAGCATAGAATGTGATGCATGTTTTGGATTCAAAAAATGTGATACCGTTTGAAATCTATAGAAGTTTTTCAATCAGTCTATCAATTAGGACTTTAGTCATAATTTGAATAGAAAATGAATAATAATTACATATTAAATTCAAAGTAAAGCATAATTTATATTTTTGGAAAGCTGAGAACCTCCTTTAAAAACCCTTTTCGTTTCATCAATTTTGGGTAAAAAAAAAGTTGTCAGCCACATACCCATCATATTGCCACTTTTTGGCCCATCATTATCCTACACATACCCTTTAATCCTCTTTCATTATGTTGAAACCAATTTCTACACCTCCTTGAATTTGATCACTTCTCTTCTAGCATCCTTTGCTTCTTCCCTGATGTCCATAATCCTATCCAATAAAAAATCCTCTCCATCATATCCATTTTGGATCACCTCTTCAAATCTACTCCACTTCTCCCTCATCTTATCCAAAGAAAGACCCTCCTTAACTAAGGTACCTAGATTGACTAAAATAGTCACAATTGCCTCTAATTCATCAATATGCTGATTCAAATCTTTACTCACCTCTTGAATCTCATTTTTATGGTCATGAATAGACTTGGATTTATATCCTATTATACTCACTTTTTTCTCAACAATATCCGCATTATCATCCTCAAGAATTGACTGTTCAGGTAGAGTTGACTTAGGTACCGTGCTAATGTCCTTAATCTTTTTAATATGTTCTTTATATTCTTCATCCTTCTTGTCTAGACCTTCAACGTGTTGGTTCAAATCCCTTGCCAACTAAAGTTTTGTTTCATGAATCTTGAAACTATCAATTAACACTTCATCAACCTCTTGACTGAGCTTATCAATCCATCTTTCTAGCATTCCCACCTTACTCTTCATATCCACCAACTCGTCATATTCCTTCTTTGTTAAAAAGACTAGGGATTCAAGAACAACAACTTGTTGAGAAATCAAAGTTGAGAAATCTTTTACAAACTTATGCAATTGATCCAATCAAGCCTTAAGCTCATCTTTCTTTTGTTTTCCTTTGATCATCTTGGACATGGTAGAGGAAGCTACAATATCAATTAAGTTCATTTTCTAATTTCTTGTAGGTCTTCCTAAGTTCACAGTACCCAGTTGATAATCAGTCATTTTCATATCCTCATATTTCTTATCCACCATTGGTATTGCACACTCAACAATGATTTCTCTTGTGTCTGTAAGTTTGGTGGAGTGAAGAAGCCTGGCCCTCTTTTTGGGTCTCTCCTCATTTTCCTGCATCATCTCATCCCAATTGAGAGGTTGAGGTTGAACTATTTTTTTCTTCTCCAACTCAAGCTTTAACCATGTAGGAGTTGTAGGTGTAGTAGCTACTTGTGCTGAAGAAGAAGCCGCAACGGTAGAAGATAGAGGTTCAAATATTGTGTTCCCAGGCTAAGAGTCAACCTCTTGCACATTTTGTTGCTCTCCTTGTGCTTTTTATTGTGCAAGTTTCTTAGCCTCTTCCTTTTCTTTTTGTTCTTGCAATCTTTTAGCTTCCAACTCCTGTTTCAGACATTCCTCTTCCAACTTCTTTTCCTCTAACATCTAGTCCCTTTGTCTCTTCAATTCCCCAGCATAGTCCCATGCTTCTTTGGCCTTCTTCTCATGTAGAGCAAGCTCTGTAGCCTCCTTTTCTCTCTCTTGGTGTTCTTTCTCTTCCCTCTTTCTATGAGTCTCTTCCATAGCCTTGTATTTAGCCTCAAGGGATTCTTTCTCTCTTCTTTGGGAAGCCTTTTCTTCTTCAATATCATGAATATTTTGCTGCAAAGCCAATTTATCTCTTTCTTCCTTCATTTTGACCTCCTGCTCCCTCTGTTGTTGTTACCCACCCAATTCATCAATCTTAGCTTGAGCTTCCAATTCCTTCTATTTAGCATCCAATTGTTCCTTGGCAGCATCCTCCTATTGTTTAGCTAATTCCTCAGCTTGTGCCTTGGCATCTACTTCCCTTTTAGCATCCTCAAAGAGTTTCCATTGATCCTCTTTTGTCAACACATGCTTAGTGTATCATCTATTGTATCAAGGTAAACCACTAGATGAGTCTCTTTGTTGGATAGGGTAGCCTTAAAATCTATTTCAATATCATGTATCTCTACTTCAGGCTCCTCTTTCAAAAAATTATCTTCTTTGTGGAAGGTTCCCATGGGCATTCCCTTACTTGGTTGCTTTGTAATAGGGGGTTGAGTTGATTCTTCTTCTATAACAGATGATGAAACATCAGCTTCTGTAATAGCCTCCCCTTCTTGTACCTCTTGCAAGTCTTAGACAACAACCTCCTCTTCTAAATTAGAAGGTAGAAACTCTAAGGGCTCATTAGGAGCCATCCTTCTCTTTGTCCTCTTGTACCCTTGAGTGGTACCTGCAACCTTCCTCTTTTTGGATGGCTGAGCTTCTAGTTGGTTAACTCTCAAGATAACCCAATGCACACTTTTATCCAAGACTGGTCTTGCAACTTGTTTATATGAATAGACTCTTTAGCATTCCAATCCACTAGATCAATATCCTTGGTGACTATCTTATCTATATCATATTGGGGATCCAAAGTTACCCCATCATCAAAAAATGTCTCTGGAATGTCCTCCTTGATCCCATACTCAACCATGAGAAGGATAGATAATCTTTCATAAATTATCCTTTTGAGATCATTTTCATCTTGTAAATCCATCCAAAAGTCCTCTAATAGATTGAAATGTTTGTCAAAGAGACTGGGAAGTAAAGCCTACATCTTGTGTTTGGGATCATAATGCTTCCTAGAAGTATACAGACCCAACATCAAATAAATCAATTCATCACAAACAGCCTTAGCTACCACAATGTGTGGACAACTAAACTCACCCAGCCTCATGGGGAACTTGTGACAACCAGTCTTATGTTTGGTACGAAATTTGAAATTGGCAGCAAGAGCTTGACATATGAACTCCATTAAAATAATTCTATCATTGCAACACCTAGGGAGAAAATAGGGATGACCATCAAAACCTCCAATTATGAAGTAAGGAATGTGGGGTACTGAATAAACTAGTGTCCCCACTCATTGATAAATGCCATTTCCTCTCTACTCAATTTGTACCCAACATCTCTTGTAAGCCTATTAATGACAACATAAAGAAATGCATCATTAACTCTCTTGTAATGTGACTCAAAGGTTTGTAAGGAAAGCTAATCATAATGCTCCCATACATTTTTTTTTCCATGGGCTTCTCCCAATATGCCCACCATATTTTTTCTAGGACAGATACCCATTATAGCAACTGCATAGATCACATAAGAGGTCATGAAGAAACTCTTGGTTTCTCTCACTCTAAGCATCTCATTATGTATGCTCTCTAATACCACCATAGGCCAGTCAAACTATTGTTTACCATCCAAGATAGCTTGGATAAATGGGAACATCCATTCTTTAAATTGAGAAGCATCTCTTTTTCCAAATACTCTAGAGAGCAACATGATTATGTCCCCAATATATTTGCCAAAGTTTTCCCTTTTAGGCTGGTCAGGAAGATTAGTTAGATACTTCTTCTCTACCTTCATCTAATCCTTGTTCATGTGGGATTTGTTGGTTTCTTTGTTGCCACTATAAAGCTTTAGAGATTTTGCTTCATTTAGTTGCTTAGGATTTTTGGGAACTGGTGCATCAAACATAAACTTGATCATTTGGGGTGTTAAATCAATGATAACATTCCCTTGTGAATCCACACACTTCCTAGTAGCATGATTGTAGGCCCCAGCTACTGCTAATATCAATTCTAGACATTGAATAGATAGTGAGAAGATAACATGTGCTAATCCAAATTGGATGATCCTTTCTACCCTTCGTGTAATATCTTCATTAAAATTTTCATCCACCAGTTCCTTATAGTTGAAAGGGCCTAGGTTGGTAACTGTAATATCCTCCCACTCAGAATCAACCTTGCTAGTAGTGAGAGTAGCTTGTTTATGTTTAGAACTCAGAGTGTAGGGGAGCTGCTCCACTTTAACCTTCTTTGGCATGGCTCCTTGCCTTGAAGTTCTTGCTAGTTGGCTCCTTTGAGAAGCCTCTTCTGATGCTCCAGACATCTCTCAAATTATACAAGAAACTCCTGTATTAGATGAACAAAAGTATAAAATCAATTCATCATGTAATACCATCCCCTTTTTCCTTAGGAATACTTTCATACTTAACCAAATCTCACTTTCATCAGAAGCAGAATCATAGAAGCATGAAGGACATGAAACAATTTTCAACACATGGCGGGGTCGAAACTGGAACTAGGACAAGACCGATACCGAGACTGAAACAGAAACCAAATGAGTAACTAATCACTAGTTCCAATTTAAACCTCCATTCTGGCTCTGATTCTGCTTTAGGACAAGTGTGAAGACCCAAAATTATCAATGACTGGAAGTAGAACCATTTTAGGAATGAATCTTGATACTAAACATCCTCAGGACAAGTTCGGTCCCGAGTCCGCTTCTGCCAGTTTTATCATAAAAAAAGCACTGCATTAAATACATGGTCACATGGATCCAAGGACCTGGGTCACATGATCTAAAAGGAAATTAAAAAATAGAAGGACTTAACCCCCACACTTCAACCATACAAAGACCAATTTAAACCTAGAGGAAACTATTTTGTAAAGGTTATCGACCAAACCCTAGTTTGCACAATGTGTCGAATTAGAAATTTAGGGCATCACAAAACCATCACAGAAAAACTAGAATCAACATGGAATTAAGATTAGAAGGGTTCCCAAATGAAATTTAAACATTTAAAGTATGGAAAACCCTAGAAAATAGAAGCCCTAATTAGAAAGTGGGGCATGACAAAGTGCACCCGATACGAAAGTGACAACAAACAGAAAGTGGAAAATGGAAAGAAGAAAAACATAATGGAAAGAAAAAGAAGGATAGAAACAGAACAAAAGGAAATAAAAGAAAGAAAAGTGAAGAATTCATAGAATAAAATTCTATGAATGCATGAGAAAACAAAACACAAAACACAAAGACGAAATGACAAAATAGAATGGGAAAAGAAAGGGAAAGAGACCCTACCTTATAATGCTCACAAGGAAAGCCCAAAACTTGATAAAAATCTGCTAATTACCACACATCCATAATAATTTTTCTCTTCCCAAAGTTCTAGCTTTGGTTTGCTAAAACTATTTAAATAACAAGGATAATGAGCCAATTAACCTTAATTATGGTTTTTAAAAATGATTTCGTGTGTGTGAAGAACTTGTAATTAATGCAATAAAAGTGGTAGGTCAAACAGAGTGAAAAACACAAAAAGACATTTAAATCCCATGGACACCAAGGGTAGAGTAGACGTGGACCCAAATCTGCGAGAAAGAAATGATAACAAAAGGAAACAGGGGCGGAATCGGATCCAAAACCGAAATTGAACCTTTACAAAGTTCCAATTTTGGTTCCAACTCCGATTCCGGTCCTGACAAACAAGAACAAAAACCAAGACAAAAACAATGAATGAAGGGAAGTGGAGCTAGGAAAAAAACCGGACCCAACCCAAACACAAACAAAAATAAACAACACAAGGAAAACAAGCAAAGTCAGAATCAGGACAAAAACAGGAACCGAAACTTTTACAAATTACCAAATTCACTTCCAACTCTGGTTATGCTTCTGCTCAGGCCTAAACAAAACATAAGGAAAATGAAAAAATGACTCAAGGGAGGAAAAAACCCAAGAGCACAAAACACACCGAGAAACAATGAAAGGAACAAGGAAGGAAGGCAGACCTAGAGTTGAAATGGAACCCAAACTAGGAAGTTTAAAAAAGTTCAGAGTCCAATTTTGGTTTCGACTCTGCTTCCAACAGAACAAAAGAAAGAAAGACTTAAGATAAAAATGAACAACTCCTAAGACCCAAACAACAACCAAAGACAAAAAAAAAGACAAGGGGGGCCATTTTGTTCAAAAACAAAATGGGGTGGTTATGCAAGGCATAACAAATAGCAACTTGACTGGGAAAATGGTTTACCTATTTTTAAGATACTAAAAAATTTAGTCACCCTGAACCTCTGGTTAATGAAACATGTTAACTTATGTATGATCAAAATATTTAAGTAAAGTTGAGCTGAAATATCAGATGTAAATCAACATAAACTACTTTTGAATCTAAGTGTGTGTTTTGTGTGGTGCATCCTTCTTCGTAAGAACTTTTAGCACCCCTGAACAACTATATCTAAGATCCAAACTACATAGGTTGAGTCCTTCAACTATCGTACAGTGAAATATTGGGTATTGCTCGGCTACCAGTTAGGAATCCACAGCCCCAATGGAGATACCTCTAGTTCTCTCAAATCATTGCTCTACTTCTAGTTAGGAATCCATAGCCCCGATGGAGATATTTTAATCACCCATCTGGTATTGATTTTTCCTTTATTTTAGTAGTTTTGTTTTCTCTTTCTTTTGCAGGGTTCACTTGTGGAAAATATTTTAATAACTTTCTCAGTACTCAGACATTACTACTCTGAAACATGGGTTGAGAACTACAATGGACCCTATGATAGTTTTGGGAATCATATTTTTCACTTGAATTAGAGATATAATCACCCTAAGATGAATAGGCACTTTATAGTCAGATGTTTTATCTATTTTATGACATATTTCAATCATAGTTCATGAGGTTATCTACAGTATACCTTACTCTTAATAACTTTCAAACCAGTGCTAAAATGACCATAAGTCATAAGTTTAGAAAAAAATCTCTCAACAGATATGCCTAAAAATTCCTAAATCAATTTCTCTCCTAGTTCCTACAACATACTTTGAAGAACAACCCTTATATTTCAAAATGGAAAGAAAAGGGTGTCCCCAAAGAAGAAGACAAAACAAACACAAAATAACAAAATGAAACAAAGAGAAAAAGAACAGACAAGCTCCAAAAACCAATAGAAAAAAAGAATAGATAATTACACATGATACATATATACAATTAATTTAGAAATCAAATCCTTATGGGCCAAAGTAATTCTTGAGAAACTATCCATTGATGAGCAATGGAACATGTTCTCCCATTAAGGTGGTCAAGCGAAAAGCGTTCTCACCCAAGATCTCAGCTATTTGATATGGACCTAACCAGAGTCTATCAAACTTCTGGTGGTCACCCTTTTTCTCTTTAGCCTTATCCCACAACAAAACAAGATCTAATATCCTAAATGCCTTGATCTTAGCTCTTTTGTCAAATCAATGTTTGACAATAGCCTGATGTCTGAAGAACTGTTGTAAAGCAACATCTCTCTATTCTTCCATGTTTAAAAGATTATTTAGCCTTACCTCAATCTAATCATCCTCTAAATAAAACTCCTGCATAAACTTGAGGATAGGTATTTGCAAATGTATGGGGAAAACTGGCTCTTGGCCATAGACTAATTTAATTGGGGAATTTCCTAGAGAAACTTTAATATGGGTTTGGTCTACCCATAAGGAAAATCTCAACTAGGTATGCCAGTCTCTAGGATTGTTCACTAGCAATTTCTTTATTACCTCCAACAGGTTCTTATTGGTAGACTCTGCTACACCATTTCCCTATGGGTAATAATTGGATGAATACTTCAAAATTATTTTATGTTTATAGGCCCATCGTATAAATTCAACAGATGAAAAAGCAGGGCCACTATCACATACTAGGGCAAAGGGTACTCCAAACTTGGTAATAATGTTGTCATTAAGAAATCTAATAACCACCTCTATGGTGATGTTTTTGCATGGTTGAGCCTCAGCCTAGCATGTGCAATATTATGTAGTTGTTAAGATGAACTTATTCCTTGCAGAAGAGTTTGGATTAATTACCCCTACAAAATCCAGAGCCCATTCAGCGAATGGTCTTACCTCATAAACTAGTTGTAACGACATTGCAGGATTACACTCCTTGGGTGCAGAGGTTTGGCATGTGTGACATGTTTTGACATGTTGATGTGCATCTTTGAACATGTGGGGCCAATAATAACCTGACCTAAGAATTTGATGAGCCAATGAATCCATTGATCCATGCCCCGTGTCGTGTATACCATGAAATTCGACAATAGCATGTTTGGCTTCTTGCTAATGCAAACAGTGCAAGTAAAGTCATTCATAATTCCTTTTGTATAGTGATCCTCCTTTGAGCATTTAATGGGAAATCTTCATCCTCAATGCTCTCCTTTGAGTAGTGCTCATCCCCTCTAGGCATTTTTTATTGAGAAGGAAGAAGATCATATCAGAATACTAGAGATCCTTTGCGACTACATGCATTGTATATTGCTGACAAGTGATACTCCTGTCAACATCTACCATTGCCTTTGAAAAAACTTGTCCCCAGATGAGCTTCATTAGATGGATTTCTAAATCATACTCTTGCAAAATAGCCATCCATTTTCCTCTTGTTTCTCCTAACTTGCTCTGCATGAAGAGATATTTAACAGTCGGATCCAGAACTATAGCAACAACCTGATTCCAAATAATGTAGTGCTTGAATTTCTTCATGGCTCGTACCAGTGCAAAGGCCTGCTTCTCAAGGGGCAGATACCTTGACTTCTACATTTTTGAATGGGGAGCTCATGAAAGCAATTGGCCTTTCATCTCCCTCTCCTCTTCGTTCTGTTAGAACAACTGCACATGAATGGTCAGATGCAAAGGAATAGATATAGAAGAGCTTTAGATAATCTTGGCTAGTCAAGACTAGCACCTCAAATATTGATTATTTAATCTACGAGAAAGTATATTTAGCCTCATTGCTCCACTCTATCTTTGCATCATTTCTCATCATCTCATTAAGTGGTTTGACAATTTTTGCAAACCCTGTTATAAATTTTCTCAAAAAATTGATCCTTTCGAAGAAAGATCTCATCTCCTTTTTACTTCCTGACATTGTCAGTTTCAAGATGACTTCAACTCTATCTAGGTCTATGGATATACCCTTTTTTGATATCACATGGCCTAAAAGATTCCCTTTAGAAAATCCAAACACACATTTCTTGGGATTTAGGGATACTCCATAGCTTATACATCTCTTAAGGACTTTTGCAAAATTAGCAACATAGTCCTTTTTGTCCTTAGAGAAAATAGTTAAGTCATCTACATAGATAATGATACACTAACCTATCAAATCCTTGAATGCTACATCCATTGCACGCTGGAATGTAGCTCCAGCATTGAGAATTCCAAATGACATTTTGTGATAGGAAAATGTCCCCCACTTAGTAGTGAAGGCATTATTCATTATGTCCTCATGGCTAACAAGCACTTGGTTATACCCAAAATAGCCATCCAAGAATGACATCATCTATGATCCGTTGATAGTTTCTAATACCTCATCAAGATAAGGAAGTGGATAGTTATCCTTCTCTGAGGCTTTGTTTAGGTTTTTGAAGTCAACACATAGTCTTATCTCCCCACTTTTCTTGCATACTATAACTAAATTGGAAACCCAAGTGGAGTGTCATACTGGGAAGATGATTCTTGCTGAAAAAAGCTTTTGCACTTCATGTATTGATGGCTCAATCAAAGAATTCATTGGGCATTGCTTTCGATGTAAGGGCTTTGCTTTTGGCTTCAGAGGTATTTTATGTGTGATCACAAAGGTGTCAAAAGTCTTTAAATCTTCATCACTCCAGGAAATTGCTGCAATGTCTTCTTTTAACACCTTAATTATTTCCTCTCTAATCTCCTCAGGGCAGATTTTACCTATATAAACATTTCTTTTGGGACCTGACTTAGCCAAATTAATAGATTCATACTTCCCCCCATCACTTTGTGTTGGAACCCTCTCATGAGCTCAAGGATCAGAGTCAAATATTTTGTCCAAAGCTACCATCCCCTTGGGAATGTTGTTGCTTTTCAAATTCAATATTGCTTTAGTGTCACAACTCTTAGGGTCCCAATCCCCATGATCTCTTTCTGACTCATCTATTATTTGTCCTTCGAAGACATCAGAACTTTCCAAGAAGGCAATTATGTGCTGGTCATCATTGAAGACCTAAATTTTTTGGAAATTATCTGAGACTGCTGGGATTGAGACTAGTTCAACTAAAAAGCTTTTCAACTTGGAGTCCTGCATAGGCTCCAAAGTGCTAGCATTGAATGCAAGGGAATCTACAATTTGATTGTGTTCCCTAGGAATCAAAGTGATTCCAAAAGTGTCAAAATCCTCAATCAGATTCCAAACTCTATTTCTGTAAGCAGCCATCTTTTGTTATGACAAGTCTATTGGCTACAAACCTCCTTGACAATTACTTAAAAATCTCCCATAACCATGAGAGATGTGACTTTCTTCTAATGGGAAAACATCAGAGCTCGAGCAAGTGCTTCATACTCTGCCACGTTATTAGTGCATCCAAACTACAACCTATAAGAAGTAAAGTAATTTTCCCCTTTGGGTTGGTTAATTCTATCCCTGCTCCACTTCCTAACTTGGAATTAGAGCCATCAAATTTCAGACTTCATAATTGATCTGGAGTTGAGATTTCTTTCTTCTTTAGGGCCATAGGTATCTGCTTGCTAGAAGCACATGGCAGCTCAAACTAGTGCTGGTCATCAATATTTAAAGGTAATTGGGGGCACGGTTCACCAGAAGATTCTCTTGGATTCAAAATTTGTCGAAGAACTAATTCCTAAACCTCCTCTTGGGGTCAAATCATGATTTAATACATTTTTCACCAATGCCTTGGGTAGTGGAAGGGTATTCGGGGTTGGTGTAACAAGGGAAGGCTGAGATTCCTCAATCTCTCTTTGTATTTCAGAGCATAGAACTTGAGTCTGCTCGAGTCGGGAAGATGATTCTTTTTGAGCAAGACTAGCTCTCGTAAGGATGGTTGCATCTTTTGCTTCAAATGGAAATTTATTGGTGGAAGTTTGAGATTGACATTCATAAGTTTCTTCAACCTGAGAAACATGGTTCAAGATATCTACACAAGTTTGACAAGTTAACTCAGAATGATTCTGGTAATGGAACTTACACCAATTGGGAAACAACAAACTCCATGTATCAGCCTCTTCTCCTAGTACCAGCCTATCCTGTTGTAACTTTTTGATTAAGACTTGTTGGTTAACTATAGTCATTGGGTCAGTTGGTTCTAGATAGATCATCAAAATGAAGCATACATAAAGTCATGATTTCCTCTTGCTTGTAAACTCTTATCTCAGTTTCGAATTAGGCTACCTCATTAGGGGAATCATACTCGATGATCATGTGTTTGAACCTAGGCTCACTTTAAATTATGATCTGGGTTGCTATCCCTTTCCAAGGTAGGCACATGTGTGAGAAATCCAAGCACAAATACCCCCTGTTCGAACTGTAAAAATCTGATGTTTTTACATATTGATCATGCTCATGAATTTCCATATTTTCCCCATATTTTTCCCATAAGATCATCTATGTCTGCATTTTTCTCTTTCCAGTTCATCTCAGCTTGTGATGGTCAAGGATTTCCTGACCCATGTTGCATTTTCTGGTTGCATGAGTCTGTGTTGCCTATTGACAAGACTCATTTGACATCATAGCGATTGAAGTTTTCATGCAGGCAGCATTCGGCAGGACTTTGTCATTGTCTCGGCGATAGAGGAAAATCTTATTAGTGAGAATGTTATCTTTAGGCTGAGGTCTCAGCAAATACTTCATGTCTTACCAACCCACATTTGGGAAAGGCATATCGACAAAAGAAATAATTTTTGAAAGGATGTCATGGCGATCTCCATATGTCTTACCGACTTGTGCACAAATGTTCACTTCGGCCTGATGCATTGAAAGTCTTATCGGCAGGAGTTGTGGCATCGATATGTGGTCTTGGCGAGTGTGAACTGTCTTGCCGACAGGCGATGGAGGAGGCTTATCGGTGAGAGGTATTCTATCAGTAAAAGGTCTTGGCGAGTGACCTTCGGTCTCGCTGATGGAACACAATGAAGGTCTCTGTTGGTATGAGAGTTGCATTCTCTTGGCGATCTAAAGTGAACTCAAGGCTTTCGGTGAAACATATTGTGGTCTACGTGAGGTTTCCCCAACATCACTGAGCTATGGCGAAAGCTAGTAAGACAAATGGATGCTTCTCGGTATGACTTATGAGCTTTGATGTAAAGTCTTGGCAAGCCCATTGGGACTTGCTGACGAAGTCTAATGAATGGTTTTTGGTGAGAGGTTGGCATTGTCTTGGTGACCTAAGGATGAAAGAAGCATATCAGTAGGAGTTAGCGATATTGGCATGAGGTCTCGGCAAGTGACCTTCGGTCTCGCCGATGGAAAACGAAGGACCTCATCGGCATAAAAAATAATTTGTCTCAGCGACACTCAAGGATGGTTGGGGTCTTTTGGTATAAAAAATTAATCTGTAAGAGCTCTCTCCAATACCATTAAGTCACAGTGACAGTGAATGAAAACAAAAGCCCATCTCGGTGAGAAAGTCTCTTGTGTCTTAGCGACTGAAACAAATATAATAGAAATGTGATCTTGGGGAAACATAAAGGTATTCGATATGATTTCTGCCCGATGGTAGAAAGTCACGGCGAAAGGGAATAAAGCATGGGGCGGATGACTAGTGATTGAATTTCCTTTGGCATATTGCTGGATTGTCTTGGCGACTTGTTCATTGATGATTAATAAAATTCAAATGTTGTGGCTGATATGTAAATGCTTAAAATCCCATTGCAGGCTGACATGAAATTTTCCCAATTACTACGGTTGGCCAACATGAATTTGAAGCGATATGTTTTCTGATACTGGTGTATAAATATACACTCCCAATTGTAATTGAAGGAGTAGATTATTAGATCAGATTTTAGATAAAATATAGTAGATTAGGAATGGAAACAGTAGAATAAAGTTCTCATTCCAAAGACTATGTTGCATGTTTTCAAATGGCTATTTCAATGAAATTCAGCTGGTGTGGTAGTTTATTTCTGGTGTCAATTGTCTATTGAGTTTATTGAAAAGTATTGCTAAGCTGTCTCCAAGTTGATTCTTTCTGGTTGTTTAAATTGATTTAAGAAGTTTATTTTCAGTTTATCAGTGCACATTTTTTGTATTTGTGTGATTAAATTCACTGGTTCTTTCAAGGAAAGATTAAATCCTTTTAGTTAATCATAGTAACCAGGGAGATTCATCTGGATTATTAAAGTAGAGTTTAGTAGTCATAATCCTACATGTTTATATAAGTTGTAAACAGAACATATGCCAACAATTTGATTTTCTGCTAGAATAAGTTTCCCATTTCTGTTTCATTTGACTCTACATACCCAATAAGGTACTGGTCTATGCAATTTCATCTTTTGGATTCATTCAGTTTCTTTACATCTGTTTTACATTTGTTAATTGAGCACTTTATGATTTAGATTAGAAGATTGCTATTTGTATCAAGTTCGATTTCATTTGTTCACTTCCATCTTCCATTGTGGACAAATAATTGTGCAAGAAAGATAATCATAAGTCAAGTCTTCTTCATTCAGAAAGGTACACCCACCTAGGTTTAGCAGCACCTGAAGAGTAGAAGGTTGAGTTCTCTTGAACTTGTCTGTTACCCTAAAATGTATCAAGAGATTGGCAACCTCTTGAGGTATATTTACCTGCGTTTTTTAGAGCTAACAAATTGGCGACTCTACTGTTACATCAGAGAATTCAGTTGAAGACCATCATATAGAGTCAGTGAAGAAAAGATTTGTAATTTGAGAATTTTTAGAAAAGGTGATTCTGCTGGGGAAAGGATAAGAAATAATGATTTTCCTACTTTTGGAAAAGTAGGTGGTGACTCTGAAATAATTTTTGCAGCTATTCAAACATGAATGGAAGAGGATCTTAGTTCAAGAGAGGTCATGCTGGAGCTCCTCATGGTTAGTAATATGTTCCATATCATCATACACAACACTATGGTCTGATGTACCAGCATTAGTACCCACCTAGTGCCCCCCCTCATCAATACACAACAATGATTAGATAGTTTAATTTGACAAGGATTCAGTTATCCCTTATCCAATGGATGGCGGTTGGAGAGGTATTGTTCAAAATTTTATTGGGAGTGATGCAATTATTGCTGAAGAGCATTTAAGAAGTTTCAATTCTTTCATCCAAGATTTGGGTGTGCCATATGAAGATCTACACATGAGGCTATTCATGATATCACTTGTTGAAGATGCCAGGGATTGGTTCAATAGCCTGCTAACAGTCTCTATTGATTCTCTCCAAGGATTTCAGGATCAATTCCTTGAGCAATATCAGAATCCAAGTGCACCACTAGATGCTGCTCTTCATGAATTAATACGGATTCAGAAAGATCAAAATGACACAATTTATGATTTTAATTGGAGATTCAATAAATTGCAGAATAAGATATTTCCTGGATCAAAGTTGTCGGACTCTATAGCACTGAGTGTTTATTTGAATGCATTTGATCTTAAAATAGGGTATGAATTGAGAAATAGATTCCCAAGAGATTTGGCTGAAGCACAAAAGATAACACTGACATTTGAAAACAATAGGAGGGCTGCAGGGATAATTGATAAAAGAGACAATCCTAAGGTTCCTCAGCAAAGCAACAATTATTAGTGCAAGCAGGAGAATACATACAAGAATGAAAGGCCGAGGTTGCATGACATGCCTTATAATACAAATTGGAAGGACATAAAACCTATAACAGCTAGGCCTGGAAGCAAAGAGACTCCTGATCCATTGACAAAGAGGGTAACCTATAGGGTAAGTAACAATTATTTCTGTGAAGTTTGTGATATGCCACATTCCCTAGATTATTGTGTTGTAGCCCATAAAATGCAGGAAGAGGGAATGTTGATGGGAAATAGTGGAGAAGATCACACAGTATATTTGACTTCAAATACTTTTCACCATGTTGAGGAAGATGAAGGTGCAAGGCATTTCTCTTGCATAACAGATTGTCACAGGGAAAGCAGTGCATTTTGTGAGGAATCCAGTGAGTATTCAGATTGTGAACCTGAGGATTTTGATCTGCAATCAGGGGTTTCTTCTACCTCTTATGAAGATCAGGGTGAAGAACCGATGGGAAATGTTGATTTAATTGATTGTAAGCAGATAATACATCAAACTGTAGTTGAAAGCTACGAAGATACAGCTGATGAAAAAGAGGTTTGTACATTTGATAATAGTTTCTGAAATTTTTCAGACCCATTGTATGATGAAGAGTTAAAAGAAGATCAGATGATATTTTGCAAAGGTATGTCCAAGAATGAACTTCAGGTATTTTCAAATCCACTTTATGGAAGAGAGGGGATATTTTAAAACAAGAAAAATGATGGAATAAATGACTACACTGATAATGTTTCTGATTTCTCATTCTCTGATGGTCTTGGATTTCTTCTTGATGATGACAAAGTAAAGAATATAACTGTAGTGATGAAAATGTTGAGACTTGTTCACTTAGCAGTGAACAGATTTTAGATTTGTTAACTCCTAAATACCAGGGATGTGCACATGAAGGTGATCTTGAAGTTTTGTGTCCAGCTTACATTTGTTTTGACAGTGAAAGATCTTTGTGTAAAGATTCTTATGACTCCCTGTGCATTTCTTGGAATGATGGTGAAACCTTTGGTGTTGATCAAAATTCTGCCTCCATTCAGGATGAGGTATGTGATTTTGAAATTTCTAATTCATATGGAGAAGATGTTTATTTGCATGCCAAGGATGATAGAATTCCATCTTTGATTGGTTCACATATGCATCATATTAAGGATATGAGTCATGACCCAGTGTTGTCTCTGAATAGAGATATTTAAGAGGTGCATAAGGTTTTAGATTTGTTTGTTTCAGAAAATGTTGGTCTAACTAAATTTTTTGATTCTCAAAAGAAGCACTTTGATGGTCAATTTTCAATACGGCTAGGAGGGTGTTTCATAATACATAACAGTGAGAAAGATAATGAGGAATTTTTCATTGAATATATTTTCATTTTGTAAGTTGAAAATAACAAGGGTCTGTCCCATGATGATGAAGAATTTGAAATAGAGGATTTATGGCCAAACTGAGCATGATGATTCTCTAAAAACTTTCGGTGACAGAGCAGGTTGTATGAAGGTATACAAGAAGAATCTGATGAGCTCAAGACAAAACCAGGTATTTGATAGGGGAAAGTGTGGTTTGAGTTTTAGATTGTGACAGCTCAGAATAGGTGAAGTTGAAACATAGAGGATTTAGGGTTGCCAGTGCATGGACAACTCTCAATGGTCCTCTTTAAAATTCTTTTCCATGCACAGTAGTTTAGGGTTATGGTTCATCTCCATCTTGCATTCATTTTGCATTCATTCCTTCATGCTTCATTTCCATTTCCATTCTACTCACTGCTCATCATTTTGTGTCTGGTCTACTCACCCAAAGATTTGGATCCTTGTAATGATCTCACTATCATTCATCCCTAGATGGAGCCACTATTGGGACTGTAAAAATCTAATGTTTTTGCATATAGATCATACTCATGAATTTCCATATTTTCCCCATATTTTTCCCATAAGATCATCTATGTCTGCATTTTTCTCTTTCCAGTTCATATCGGCTTGTGATGGCCAAGGATTTCCTGACCCATGTTGCATTTTCTGCTTGCATGAGTCTATGTTGCCTATCAGAAAGAGTCATTTGATGTCATAGCAATTGAAGTTTTCATGCAAGCAGCATTTGGCGGGACTTTTTCATTGTCTCGGTGATAGAGTAAAATCTTATCGGTGAGAATGTTATCTTCAAGCTGAGGTCTCAGCGAATACTTCATGACTTACCGACCCACATTTGGGAAAGGAATATCGACGAAAGAAATCATTTTCGAAAGGATGTCATGGCAATCTCCATATGTCTTACTGACTTGTGCACAAATGTTCACTTTGGCATAAGTGTTGTATTTGGTATGTAGTCACATCAAATATTTTTGTCTCATCGACTGATGCATTGAAAGTCTTATCAGCAGGAGTTGTGGCATCAATGTGGTCTTGGAAACTGTGAACTGTCTTGCCGACAGGTGATGGAGGAGGCTTATTGGTGAGAGGTATTCTATTGGTAAAAGGTCTCGGTGAGTGACCTTCGGTCTCACCGATGGAACACAATGAAGGTCTCTATCAGTATGAGAGTTGCATTCTCTTGGCAATCTAAAGTGAACTTGGGGATTTCGGTGAAACATATTGTGTTCTACGTGAGGTTTCCCCGACATCACCGAGCTACGATGAAAGCTAGTAAGACAAATGGATGCATCTCAGTATGACTTATGAGCTTCGATGTAAAGTCTTGGTGAGCCTGTTGGGTCTTGCCGACAAAGTCTAATGAATGGTTTTCGGTGAGAGGTTGGAATTTTCTTGGTGACCTAAGGATGAAAGGAGCATATCGGTAGGAGTTAGCGATATCGGTATGAGGTCTCGGTGAGTTGGTCTCGCCGATGGAAAATAAAGGACCTCATCAGCATAAAAAATGATTTGTCTTAGTGACACTCAAGGATGGTTGGGGTCTTTCGATATAACAAAGTAATCTACAAGAGGTCTCTCCTATACCATTAAGTCACAACGATAGTGAATGAAAACAAAAGCCCGTCTCGGTGAGAAAGACTCTTGTGTCTCAGCGACTGAAACAAATATAATAGAAATGTGATCTCGGGGAAACATAAAGGTATTCGATATGATTTCTGCCCGATGGTAGAAAGTCATGACGAAAGCAAATAAAGCACAGAGCAGATGACTAGCAATTGAATTGCCTTCGACATACTGTTGGATTATCTTGGCGACTGGTTCATTGATGATTAATAAAATTCAAATGTTGTGGCCGACATGTAAATGCTTAAAATCCCGTTGCAGGTCGACATGAAATTTTCCCAAATACTACGGTTGGCTGACACAAATTTGAAGCGATATGTTTTCTGATGCTAGTGTATAAATATACAATCCAATTGTAATTAAAGGAGGAGATTATTAGATCAGATTTTAGATAAAATATAGTAGATTAGGAATGGATATAGTAGAATAAATTTCTCATTCCAGAGACTATGTTGCATGTTTTCAAATGGCTATTTCAATGAAATTCAGCTGGTGTGGTAGTTTATTTCTGGTGTCAATTGTCTGTTGAGTTTATTGAAAAGTATTGCTAAGCTGTCTCCAAGTTGACTCTTTCTGGTTGTTTAAATTGATGTAAGTTTATTTTCAGTTTATCAGTGCACATTTGCTATATCTATGTGATTAAATTGACTGGTTCTTTCAAGGAGAGATTAAACACTTTTAGTTAATCACAGTAACCAGGGAGATTCATCTAGATTATTAAAGTAGAGTTTAGTAGTCATAACCCTGCATGCTTATACAAGTTGTAAATAGAACATATGCCAACAATTTGATTTTCTGCCAGAATAAGTTTCCCACTTCTGTTTCATTTGACTCTGCATACCTAATAAGGCACTAGTCTATGCAATTTCATCATTTGGATTCATCTAGTTTCTTTACATCTGTTTTACATTTGTTAATTGAGCACTTTAGGATTTACTTTGATTCCTGAGGAAATGGGCCCCTTTGGTTTGGAAAGCCTGGGCATCATCACATCTTCAAACAGTTCATTCTCTTCCTAACTAGGAAATGAAGACTCCTCTTCAAAAAGCTCATAACTCATAGCCATATCAATAGATCTGCCAGATTTGCTCAGAGCACCTTGTAATGGAGCATCAACATGGGCTATCTTAACCATCTTTTCCATCTCCAGGAAATTCACCTCAGAATGGGCCATAGTATCATGTAGCCTACAACAATTAGTCATAAAGTTGAGGTTCACCACATTGGTAGTGTATGGCTTTTCATCACCCACCTGATAATTGTGGGAAACTCCTCTGTTATTAGGTCTAGTATTCCATGGCCTATTGTTGTTAGACCTTGAATTGTATCCTCTATTTTGATTTTGATAGTTTTGGTTAGAGTAATTTTGGTTCTGGAAATTCCTATTGGTGTTCTAATTGGTGTTATAATTTTAGTTGGAGTAACCACCCTAATTAGAATACCCTCCCTAATTCTAACAACCTTGGTTCTGGTTGTAAGGAGGGTTCTATCTAAGTTGGGCCATATCGTTAGACATCTAAGATAGGGTCTTTTTGAGAGTCTCCATCTCATTAGTCCGTTGTAGAGTCTTTTCACTTTCTATAGTTTTTACTATGGAGGGCTGATTAACATGATTTGATCCTCCAACTTGATTTTGGTAATTTTGAGTTTGCTCAGAGGAGTCCTGAGAACCATTGGTGAAGAATGTTAGGGGAGGTTGAGCCTGCAACTCAGACATGGGTTCGTATTGGGAATAAGACATCCCTAGGACTGTGTTGAATAGTGGAGTTGGGTTAGGTATCTAATATCCTAAGGGAGGAAGAACTCCTCCTAGACTCCCATATTGCAAACTTATCTATTGTTGCAACTTGATGGCTAGATGATAAGCTTTGGACAAAGAATCAATTTCATTAGGCTTATATATCCTTCGCAAAGATAATCCAATCAGAGGGTCTATGGCCCTCAAATATTCCATGATGGTAATATTCTCTACAACTAAATAGGGATCATGTAATCTCTAATAAATTATTTGAAACCTGGTGTTGAATAAAGGCAGTGGTTCACGATTCTCTTTCCTTATTGTGGGAATTTGGTGATATAGAATAGTAGGGTCTACATAAACCCTAAATTGATTGATAAAGGTATTTTCCAAGTATGTCCAACTTAGAATAGACCCTTGGGGTAAGTTTAGATACCAATTGTATGCCATGTCACCCAAAGAATAGGGGAACAACCTACACACAACGTCATGATGGGCCACCTGAGCATGAGTACATGCATCCTTAAATTCCTGTATGTGCTCTTCGACACTTCTTGATTCTCCATGCATGTACTTAGGAAAAAATATCTTTGGATTCTTTGGAAAATCATGAATACCCCCAAGGATAGTCCCTAAGGAGAGGGGTTATTCACAAAGAAAGCCATAGGTCGTGGTGGTGGGACTGGTCAGATGGTTAGTGGAATAGGTGGATTTGGTGGAAAGCAAGGTGGAGTAAGCAGTGGCGACAATGGTGGAATCAAGACTCTATGGGCCTGTGGTCCATACCTAATAGGAGTTTGGAATTCAATCAATGGTTCTGGATTATGAGAAGATCTAAGAACTATTTCGTATGTATTTGGTGAAAATTACCCAATTCGAGCCAGTTTGTTCATCAACCCCTCCATCTAGCACTAGACTTGTTGATGGTGGCAAAAACACAACATTAAATAGAATATCACTATTTTATTTCTCCTAAAAGAGAAAGATAACATATAGTAATCTAACTCCCAAGGTCCTAGTAGTTGGTTCTCAACTATGTTGATATCGCTCAATGGTCAATGTAACTGTAATATACAAGGGGCCTTTGCTGGTAATGGGGAACAAAACTGCATTAGATCAACTAATCTACATTTGGGGGATTTAAATAAAGATAAAAAGATAGATCAAAGCCTTAAAATAGAGGAAAATGAACAAAACTTCTTACTATCTAGACGTGCATGTCAATAACGAGTGTTTATTTACCTAATCAAAGCCACAACATGATGCAATCCATAGAATAATCTACACCATTGCACACATTCATAGTGCTAATTCACAATCACAACCATTCATTAAACTTTTACTTCAAAACTTAAAATAGATCATTCACTAATCATCAAAACACAGATCAAATAGCTATAATAGAAATTTCATTCACAGATAACTAAAAGAGATAATCTTAAATCTGGTTTCCTCTATTGATTCCCATCAAATAAAAAAAATTAGGCACAACAAAATCACTCACATACAAATCAATTATGAATCATTAACTTTATCAAAGTGGTCCAAGTTTAACAACATACAAAATGTATAAAAAAATTGTAAAAGTGTGATCAAGTTCAACTGAACTTTTCAAAGTACCTCTGCTAACAACAATGAAATCCTAATACTATTCAATATTCTCTATCATTAGGTGGTTAAACTTTCTTCAATCAGCCAACCTTTTTAAAATATAACCTAGAGATACATATAGACATTGTCATGCATAATTTTCTCTCAATTAAAACCTAGATCCACAAACCAAGGAATTGAAACTGAATGAAGAACTGAATTGTTGATCTTTAGTTACAAGGCTAGATTGCTTCATTGAACAAAATTTTGATGCGCAAGAAAGTAGGTGAAACTAAGGGATGAAACTGTAGTTAAGTTCATGTCAAAATCCTACAAAGAGGAGAGAAGAAGATGTTGTGTCAAGTGAAGAAGGTTTTCTCCTTCTAACTTATTCCTGTGTTGCATGCTCAAGGATGTACTCATCATAATTAGAGAACACTTGTTGAAGGGTATCTGAATCAGGTCCATACAATCAATCATCCTCAAATTTAATCCTCTTTAATTCTGCTGAAACCAATTTCTACACTTCCTTCAATATGATCACTTCTCTTCTAGCAGCCTTTGCTTCTTCCCTGATGTCCATATACCTATCCAATAACAAATCCTTTCCATCATCTCCTTTTTGCATCACCTCTTCAAATCTATTCCTCCACTTCTCCCTCATCTTATCCAAATAAATTCCCTCCTTAACCGAGGTATCTAGATTGACTAAAATAGTCACAATTGCCTCTAATTCATCAATCTATTGATTCAAATATTTACTCACCTCTTGATTCTCATTTTTATGCTCATGAATAGACTTGTATTTGTACCCTATTATACTCATATTTTTCTCAACAAAATCCACATTATCATCCTAAATAATTGACTGCTCAAGTAGAGTTGACTTAGGTACCTTGCTAATGTCCATAATCTTTTTAATATATTCTTAATATTCTT
Organism: Sequoia sempervirens; assembly: GCA_007258455.2. Taxonomy (NCBI): domain Eukaryota; kingdom Viridiplantae; phylum Streptophyta; class Pinopsida; order Cupressales; family Cupressaceae; genus Sequoia; species Sequoia sempervirens. Next base: position 109,295,364 of record VDFB02168118.1, read on the forward strand.
CATCCTTCCTGCTTAGACCTTTATTGTGTTGGTTCAAATCCCCTACCAACTAAAGTGTTGTTTCATGAATGTTGAAACTATCAATTAACACTTCATCAACCTCGTGATTGAGCTTATCAATCCATCTTTCCAACATTCCCACCTTACTCTTCATATGCACACAATTTCATCAACTTCCTTCTTTGTTAATAAGATTGGGGATTCAGGAGCAACAACTTGTTTCTTAATCGATGTTAAGACATCTTTTGAAAGCTTATGCAGCTGATCCAATTGGGCCTTAAGCTCATCTTTCTTTCTTTTTTTCTTTGATCATCTTGGACTTGGTAAAGGAAGCTACAATATTAATTAAGTTCATTTGTCGATTTCTTGTAGGTCTTCCCAAGTACACAGTACCCAATTGATAATTAGTCATTTGCATATCCTCCTGGTTCTTATCCACCATTGGTATTGCACACTTAGCAACTATTTCTCCTATGTTTATAAGTTCAGTGGAGTGAAGAAGCTTGGCCCTCTTTTTGGTTCTCTCCTCAATTTCCTTCATCATCTCATCCCAATTGATAGAGGTTGCAATGGTAGAAGATAGAGGTTGCAATATTGTGTTCCCAGGTTGAGAGTCAACCTCTTCCACATTTGGCTGCCCTCCTTGTGCTTTTTCTTGTTCAAGTTTCTCATCATCTTCCTTGTCTTTCTGTTCTTACAATCTTTTAGCTTCCAATTCCTATTTTAGGCGTTCCTCTTCTAAATTCAATTCCTCTAACATCTAGTCCCTTTGTCTCTTCAATTCCTCAACATAGTCCCATGCTTATTTGGACTTCTTCTCATGTAGAGCAAGCTTTATAGCCTCCTTTTTCTCTCTCTTGGTGTTCTTGCTCTTCCCTCTTTATATGAGCCTTTTCCATAGCCTTGTATTTAGCCTCAAGGGCTTCTTTCTCTCTTCTTTGGGCAGCATTTTCTTCTTCAAGATCATGAATATTTTTTTGCAAAACCAATTTATATCTTTCTTCCTTCATTTTGAGTTCCTACTCCCTCTGTTGCTAGTGCCTAGCCAATTCATCAATCTTAGCTTGAGCTTCCAATTCCTTCTGTTTAGCATCCAATTGTTCGTTGGCAGCATCCTCCTATTGTTTGGCTAATTCCTTAGCTTGTACCTTGGCATCTACTTCCCTTTTAGCATCCTTAAAGAGTTTCCATTGATCCTCTACTGTTAGCACATGATCAGTCCCTACATCATCTATTACATCAAGGGAAGCCACTACATGAGTCTCTTTTTCAGATGGGGTAGCCTCAAAATCTATTGCAATATCATGTATCTCTACTTCAGGCTCCTTCTCTTTCAACAACTAATTTTTTTTTTGGAGGGTTCCCATGGACATTCCCTTACTTGGTTGCTCTATAATAGGGGGTTGGTAGGATGCTTCTTCTCCAACAAGTGTTGAAACATCATCTTCTGTAACGATCTCCCCTTCTTGTACCTTTGGCAAGTCTTGGGCAACAACCTCCTCTTCTAAATTAGAAGGTAGAAACTCTAAGGGATCCTTAGGAGCCATCCCTCTCTTTGTCCTCTTGAACCCTTTTGTGGTACCTACAACCTTCCTCTTTTTGGATGGATAAGCTTATAGCTAGTTAACTCTCAATCTAACCCAATGCACGCTTCTATCCAAGACTGGTCTTCCAACTTGTTTTATATCAATACACTCTTCAACATTCCAATCCACTGGGTCAAGATCCTTGGTGCCTATCTTATCTATATCATATTGGGGATACAAAGTTACCCCATCATCAAACAATGTCTTTGGAATGTCCTCCTTGATCCCATACTCAACCATGAGTGAGATAGATAATCTTTCATAATTTCTCCTCTTGAGATTATATTTGTCTTGCAAATCAATCCAAAAGTCCTCTAATCTATTGAAATGTTTATCAAAGAGACTGGGAAGTAAAGCCTGCATCTTGTGTCTGGGATCATAATGCTTCCTAGAAGTATACAAACCCAACTTCAAATCAATCAATTAATCACAAATAGCCTTAGCTGCCACAATGTGTGGACAACTAAACTCACCCAACCTCATGGGGCACTTGTGACAACCAGTCTTTTGTTTGGTACCAAATTTGAAATTGATAGCAAGAGATTGATATATGAACTCCATTAAAACAATTCTATCATTGTAGCACCTAGGGAGGAAATGGGGATGACCAGCAAAACCTCCAAATCTAAAGTAATTAAACATGGGGTATTGAATAAACCAGTGTCCCCAGTCATTGATAAAGGTCATTGCCTCTCTACTCAATCTGTACCAAACATCCCATATAAGCCTATTAATGAAAACATAAAGAAATGCTTCATTAACCCTCCTATAATGTGACTCAGAGTTTTGTAAGAAAATATGATCATAATGCTCCTAGACCTTTTTTTTTCCATGGGCTTCTTCCAATATGTCCATTGTATTTAGTCCAGGAAATATACCCATTTTGGAAAATGCATAGATCACATAAGAGGTCATGAAGAAACTTTTGGTTTCTCTCACTTTTAGCATCTGATTATGTATGCTCTTTGATACCACCATAGGCCAGCCAAACTACTTTTTTCCATCCGAGATAGCTTGGATAAATGGGAACATTCATTCTTTAAATTAAGAAGGATCTCTTTTTCCAAATACTCTAGAGAGAAACATGATTATGTCCCTAATATCTTTGCCAAAGTTTTACCTTTTAGGCTGGTCAGGAAGCTTAGTTAGAGACTTCTTCTCTACCCTCATCTAGTGCTTGTTCATGTGGGATTTGTTGGTTTCTTTGTTGCCACTGTAAAGCTTCAGAGATTTTGCTTCATTTAGCTACTGAGGATTTTGGGGAACAGGTGCATCAAACATAAACCTGATCATTTGGGGTGTTAAATCAATGATAACATTCCCTTGTGAATCCACTCACTGCCTAGTAGTAGGATTGTAGGTCCCAACTACTGCTATTATCAATTCTGGACATTGAACAGATAGTGGGAAGATAGTAACATGTGCTAATCCAGATTGGGCAATCCTTTATGCCCTTGGTGTAACATCTTCATTAAAAGTTTCATCCACTAGTTCCTCATAGTTGAAAGGGCCTAAGTTGGTATCTGTAATATCCGCTTACTCAGAATCAACCTTGCTAGCAGTGAGAGTGGCTTCTTTATGTTTACACCTTAGAGTGTAGGGGAGTTGCTCCACTTTAACCTTCTTTGGCCTAGCTCCCTGCCTTGAAGTTTCTACTATTTGGCTCCTTTGAGAAGCCTCTTCTGATGCTCCAAACATCTCTCAATTTCTACAATAAACTCCTATATTAGATGAACAAAAGTATAAAATCAATTCATCATGTAATACCGTCCTCTATTTCCTTAGGACTACTTTCACACTTAACCAAATCTCACTTTCATCAGAAGCGGAATCATAGAAGCATCAAGGACATGAAATAGTTTTCAACACATTGCAAGGTTAGAAATAGAACTAGGACAAGAATGGAACTGGGACCGGAACATAAATCAAACCCAAAACTAATAACTAGTTCCAAGTTCAACCTCCACTTTGGATTTGATTCCACTTAAGGACAAGCATGAAGACCCAAAATTATCAACAACTGAAAGCGGAACCATTTTAGGAATGAATCCTGATATTAAATATACTTGGGATAAGTTCATTCTATTCTAGTTGGTTCTCAATTGAGCTGATGTCCCTCAGTGGTCAATGTTTAATAGTAATGTTCAAGGGGCCTGCAGGTGTGAGATTTTGGACTGTTATGAGAGCAAACATAACCTTAAAATCTATTCTAACCGAAATTTTAAAGAAATAGAAAAACATGGATTAGGGATTTGGAACAAAAAAGAACAATAATTCATCCAAATTAACCAGACCTGTTGCCTTACAAGGAATTCCTAACTAAAACTGCAAAAAAGAATTAACTTGTGACTAACACACAACTTCATCCATTCATAGTGCTGATTTCAACAGTAGATTGTAAGTTACCATTCAAAAACAACATAAAACTAAACTTCATTCCTTGAAAGCTTCACAAATCAGATGATTAATTCAAGACAAACACCATTCGGGAACACAACATGAAGTAGATTAAGATTTGGTTGCTTCTACTATTCATAAAACAGATAAACAACAATTACAAAGCTAGCACAATCACCAGTGTATAGAAAATCTATGACTCCAAGCTATTTCCATTTACACTAAGAATACTGAAAGATACATTGGTCTATTCAGAATCTAACTCCTACTCTAAGAAGACAAAAGAAGCTACCATTACAAAGAATCAGGATTAGCTTCTATCCCCTCTATTCCTATTCTCCTAACTACTAACTAGAGGTTCTCATCTAGAAGTGCTTACACTAAAAGTTCTCCAACCTTAGAAGTTCTCTACAAGTTCTCTATCCACTACTTTCTAACCCTACAACTTCTAACCTTTACAAAGAGGCAAGAATTCCTTATATACAGAATGCACCAACAGGAATGTGTTGTCCCCAACACTAGGGTTTACAAAAAATATCTACATCCAGGAGAGTCATCTTTCAGATCTTTCTGAGGAAAGTCAAAACTGCATTCAATGTGAATCCTTGATGTCCATGCCGATGAAATATTTCTGGGAAAGATATGTAGATCTTTTGCTACTGTAGCATTAACTCATCTATCTACGTGTCCATCTTCGAACTCTGCCAAGGGTTGCCTTGAATGCTCATAATATCTTCATTAATATTGATCTACCTCCTTGCCAGTAGTCACCATAGTTGTCCCTGTGACTTATAGTTTTCGTGTTCCTTATTCGGCTTCCTTCATGTTCTAGACCTTTGGCACGTTGACCGTCTCCTAAAGCACCATCGGGCCTCCCTGTAGGTTTTTGCATTTTGCCCGAGCCGATCCATCGCCACCTGTCTCTCTGAAAGAGTCCATTTGGTTTGCATTCTGTTGGTCTTCTTTCCCAAGAATAGTCAATCGGTCTAAGGGACCGATGAATCACTCTTTGGCTTTCCTCTGATTCATTAGACATACGCCATGCAAGCTTCATTAGGAAGCCAAAAGTGGTCCACCTTGAATCACATGTCGGTGAGACACTCATCGTGTCTCCCCGATGTGATTTTGTCTTTTAACAGTTATCTACATAGCATATGGTAGTCCGCAAGACGCTTCAACGAGCTACAGAAGTTATATCGAGCTCCCAAAGACCATCGGCAAGACCACATCTGGTCGGCAAGACTTCATGGTGCTGTCCTCTTGGTTATACCGATACCTCCTTCACTGGGAAATCCATCACTGTCAGCAAGACCTTCAGCGAACTCCTTTTTCATTCTCGCCAAGCCCACTTTCTTCCTTTCAGCGTGACTTTCTTCCTTCACCAAGACCTTTTGGTGAAGGTATGATCCTTTTCCGAGCTCCATTTCTTTCGGTGTGACTTCACTCTATGTCGGCATGACCTTTGCTTGTCGGCATGACCTCATAGCGAAGTCCCCTCATTTGTTTGGAGTCTCCCCGAATTCCTTTTGTTGACCTTCCTGCGCCAACTTCTCTTTTTGTTTCGGCGTGACCTTCATGAGTCAGTGAGACATTCATCGAGTCCCATATCCTTCGATGAGCTCATCTTATTGGCAGGACCGTTCCCCTTTGGTGAAACTTTTTGCCGAACGCAACACCTCTTGGTGACCTTGTCTTACTATTACCGAGACCTTTTGTATTGGCAGGACCTTTCACCGATTTCTTTCACCTTCGCCGAGCTTCCTCCATGTCGCTGAGACTCTCTTCAATTGGCGAGACTTTACACTGACTGAAACTTCCTTTTGCCAAATTTTGTTGTCGCCAAGACCTTTCTGTAGTTACATCGATGCGTTTTATTTATTCACTGTCGCCGTAGCATTCTCCTATCGGGGAGATGTCCTATAGAAACCCTATGTCTCAGAGAAAGCCTCTGCATGTTCTTTCTTTGGTCGCCGAGACTTATTAATTCTCTCATCGAAGACCACTAATAAAATCCCTTTGTGGCATGTCAGTGTGACTTTATGAATTCGCCGAGATCGTATGCCGAAGAAGATGACTCCTACCGATGCCGCTTTTGTCACTGTGACCTCACCTCTTTGGCCAGACATTATACCGAAGGTTTTATCCTTCAATGAACCTTTGATTTCATTTGGGGCCTCCTTCCTTGTTGTTGAGACTCTTGGCGACCCTTTCGTTTCGCTAAGACTTCAGCACTTTGGCCAGACTTTATGTCGAAGGTGAACCACTCTCCTCGATGTATGTTCTTATTAGTGATCAACAAGACTTTGAGATTTCGCTAAGACATCTCTCTGAAGAAAAACTCCCACCAAAGTATTAGACTCTTCTTGTTAGTCGGGGAGACTTCATGAACATGCCAAGACTTCCTGGCGAAGAGAAAACCTTTCACCAATGTATGAATCTTTTTGACGCCGATCGACGAGACATGGAGATTTTGCCAAGACCCTTCCCCGAAGACAAACTTATGCCAATAGGAAACTCCTAGTCACTAAGACAATGAATGATGTCTTGGCGATAGATGCCTGTACGTGATTTCTGATCGCTGTGGCATCTCTAGGGTCTTCCTGAAATTTAACATGGACACATGTTGAGCAGAATGCACTGGTAGTCGGCAAGACATCTGTAAGGTCTTGCCGACTTTCTTCTTAGCTAATTTTTATGACCAACTGAACTAGGGAATGCATTCCGGCTGAGCTCCCTTGACAAATACCATCCTGTATGTGATTTAATCCTACATTCAATGAAGAAAACCACAATTAAGATCACATATACAGACGTTAAATAATCAAAATCATCACTAAAACGAATCCTATGTCAGTAGGGTACTATTAAATTTTCAAACAAAATGATCATACAAATAGTTCGGGTTTCAGGCCGACCCACGAAATGCAAGCCAGGGAGGAATTTCAGAGAATTCTTAGTTAGGCGGATTCCAGCAGAATAAGCATGAAAACACCCATTAAAAACTTAATCTGATCATTATCAATCCAAGAATAGCATGTGAGATCTCGAAATAGAATCAATTAAACGTAAAATGCATAATCATTTATTAACTAGCCTGCTACTCCATATTTCTTCACATTTCACAAATTCTAGGGAAATTCGTGCGGGACGAATTTCTGCGAAGGAGAAGACATCTAGGAAAATCCGGAACAAACAGGGAACAATGGATTTTGGGAAAATCCAAAAGAGAAGGAAAACTGTGAAAAAAGAAGACATCGGGAAAATCTAGTCCAGGCATAATTCTGCGAAGACCAAAAATCCCTGAACAACAAACGTTCAGCCAAAGTTCTAGCGAGATATGGGAAAATCCGAATGGGATGGAAAATCCTTAACTCAGGAGAAAACTCGAAGAACCCCAAGAGCAAAAGCAAAAACCAAAGGCAAAGAAAACAAAATAAAGGGGGACCCATTTTGTTCCAAATCAAAATGGGGTGCTTATACAGGGCATAAAAAATGGTGACTTGGCTAGGAAAATGGTTTAACCATTTTCAAGAATCTAAAGGATTAAGCTACCTAGAACTCTTGGTTCATGAACATCACAACTCCAATTGGGTTAGTTTAAGAAGCAAGGTTGAGCTAGGATCTGAAATGTAAGTCAAGAATAGCTACCCCTGAATCTATGTGTGTGCTTGATTGTGCATTGTGCATCACTCTCTCATAAAGTTTTCCTCATCTTTTGGACAACAATGTGTAAGATTTGAACTACATGAGTTGATTTCCTTTAGTTTTCATGCAATGATATCCTGGGCATTGCTCCGCTGCTAGTCAGGTGTCCATAGCCCCGATGGAGATACCTCTAGTTTTCTCACAGCATTGCTCTACTGCCAGTCAGATGTCCATAGCCCCGGTAGAGATACTGGAATCACCCATTCATATTGAATCTCTTTTCTCTTTTGATAATTCTTTTCTTTTTCTTTTGAGGTTTTAGATATTTCATTAAATTCTCTTTTTCCTTTCAATATGTCAAATGTTTAACATCTGATCTGGGTTGAAAACTACCATGGACCTCATGACAACACTTGGAAAATTGGATTTTTCACTGAAGTATTACAACGTTGCCATCTTAGGACAAATATACCATTACAAGAGGAGATGATCTTATTGATTTGTGAAAGATTCAGGGAGAGCTAATGAAGGGTACTTACTTTGCACCTTATTTTCAAGACCTTCCACAACTCTTATTGTCAATGGGCATAAGACAAAATTTTAGGACAGAATAACCCAATCAACAAACCTAAAAATATCTAAACCATTTCTCTCCAAATGACCAGAGTATGCTTCAGATAACAACCACCATTTTAAGATGGGAAAGAATAAAGAAACCCCAAAAGAACAAAAAAAAATAGAAAGAAAAAGAGCAAGGGAAATAGACAGAAAAAAAGAAAAGGACAAACAAACAAACAACCAAGCTATTTACAACAGAAGAAAAAGAAAAATATTTACAAACAGAAAAACAAACTATCTACAAACAAAAACAAAAAGAACAAGAAAAGGAAAAAAAAGACAAAACAAAGGAAAACTAACTAAACCAAAAACTAACACTAATCTATCATAATCCTAAACTAACTCAAAATCTAAGCTTTACAAACACAAAACTATAAAAATTTATACATTGACTTGACTGATTTTTCATTATGTGTATCAATCTTAATTTACTAGGCACAGTTCTAAGCCTAGTAAATTTATCTTTATACTTAGAAATATAAAGTTTATAGGCAATAAGTTCATTCTGAGAGCATAAAACTTGAAATATTATCAACTGTGGGTTCTTATTTTTGTCATGATTTACCCACAAATAAGTTTTACTATCCCTAATGCCATAATCAAACTAAAAATTATTAAAACACAGAGGATAATGAAAGGACACCCCCTGATTATGAAGATTTCTAGTTACTGGGTGATCCCATAATATTGGTTTACAATTTTTGGCCAAACTGGACACTGAAATTATTATTTTTAACTAAATCTTCACATTCGGGCACCTATAGCAGCTAAACTGTGAGGAATTTTATGATAGTGCAAACTAGAGTCTCATCAAATTTTGTCTGTAGATTCTAAAAATATTTTTTTCAAAATTTTTGGAATCAAATTGCACTTCTTTTTCCATCTCCCATGAAAATAGATTTTTTTCAGAAAACAACATCAGCTAATGCATAATTTTTTTTCCATGAAGGATAAAATTCTAATTCTTTCAAATTTATATTTGTAACTTTGATATCTAGTGCTTCCACTTGGTTAGCTAGTTTTTTATTGAATATTTTTTCCTTATCAAGTTTCAAAGTCAAACAAATTACAATTCAGACACAACGCGACTGTATAACGCGTAACTTTTTTTGTATATGTCACAATTTTATTTTATTTTTTTTGTTGGATCAAGGACTTCAATATCTAGGGCACTCTATTTTTCAATTTTTTTTTTTAGATAATCTTCTATTTTTCCACATGTGAAGAACAAAGAAATTCATTTTCGATGAAAAATCTATGTTTAATAAAACTTAAAAATCAAATACATAACAAAACCAAAACATATTAAAATTATATTCATTGGATAGATTGTTCTGAGGAATACCATAATCATTTGAAATAAATTTTAAATGAATTCATTTGATCCCCCAAAATCTAAATCAAAAGTGATTTTTTATCAGCATTTTGATAGGTGTAAAGGAGACGCATTTATAGGTATGGTTTAAAACTAGCGAGGTTCTATCCAAGGGGGTTTGATCTAAGGTGATTTGATCAAACCCTCTTATTTTGGAATCCTTAAAATGAAACTTTTTAAGGCTTAAATCATTATATTTTCTAAAAATATGTTATTTCAACTAAAATCTGTTCCTCTCAGGAATTGTAAACCACTATTATGACATCACCCTACTAATGCAGGCTTGTGTTGTATTCAATCTCCTCCTCATAAGGTCTCAGCTCATGGAACACCATTAAATCAAGGTTCATCTTGCAGTCAGGATATTCACTCACCAGCATCTTTGTATTCATCTTAGGCACAGAGTCAATTTTTTTTTGAATTTGTTGAGATGAATCCTTACTTTGAACATTCTCTTGCAACAGGTCATCCCCTAGGGTTTGAGAATCTGGTTGTAGCTTATAACCATTGATTTCAAGGATACTTGCACATGGTGAACAAGGATTTCCCTCAAACTCATTTGAACACATGGAGTTAGAGTTAGGAAAGCACCTTCTCAATTCATATTTCTTCCCCTCTTTAGCAAGGACATGCCACTTAGCATCAAATTCATCAGTGTTAGGAACATATTGATTAGTGGATAGTAAGCAAGGACCTTCTTCCAACAACACATTCAAGCAATCATAAACAAAATCAAGAAAATACTCCCTTGTCTCATTCTCTTCATTATGTTGAGGAGACTCAACTTATGAGATAACCTCTTGGGTGCTTTCTTGGCATTCCTTTGCTTCATCCAAATGTACTCCATCATGAACTTCTTCAGGGAACAATTGACTAACCTGCAACTCTACTTGAATTTATTCCCTTAAAATTTCATGCTGACATTTAAGTCCTTGAATTTGACCACAAGGTTCATTAGCAATCTCATCTTGAAGCATGTCACCTGTTTCAATCTGTCCACCACTTAAACTAGCAGAGTCATCTTCTTGTGTTAACCCATCAAGGTGTATGTCTTCCTCACTCTCATTGGGGGGATAGGTACTCCAAGGATCCTCCATAAGTATTCCTTCAATAGTGATCATTTTCCTGAAATACAAATCCATCCTTCCTAGGAAGACATGACAGTCCATCTGAGAATGTTGATCAGTTCGATGTATCCTACATCCACTTGCCCAACAAGTTCTGATAGTTTTAGACCTCCCAGCCCTTCTAATTTCTCCCTTATTTGATTTTGTGCACGTGGGATATCAATCCAGCATGAACCATGTCTTTTTGTCCATCCCTCATTACTCTGATTCTGATCTTGATCAGAAAGTTTACCTCATCTCCTTCAAAGCCATCATTAGTACTAGCGTTCTCAACAAAGCTAGATTCAATCTTGAGATTTTCATTATGCTCTAGATTTAAATCCATTTCATGCTTTTCACCAAACAAGTCATCAAAACTGTATTCTGGCGAATCAAATGTTTTATCCACAACTTCATTGTGATGTAATGGACTATGCTTTGGAATATGACTGAAAAGAGATGATATGGTTATAACTTCATTATCAAGTGAAGTACTCAACTCTGTGATTGGATTTTGTAGGAGTGAATTCCCCCAATGGTCTTGTGTACGACTGACCTGATATGGGGTGTCGGGGAATGTGATGCTTGGAACCTTAGGAAGGTCATAGTTGCTTGGGGAGAATGATTGCATCTTGGCAGGGGTGGTGGGTGGAGTAGCATAAGGCTACAGATGATGGTAGTTTGCAAGCACAAGAGGATTATAACCCTGAGTTTGGCTATCTGAATTTCTAGTGTCACATCCAAATTGTGCCAATAAAACGGCTTTTTTCAATGCATCTTGCAAGGATGTAGCATTACCACAACCTCTAACTTTGGTTGCCAATGAAAAATTTAAACCCCAATAGTAATGTTCTATCAGTATAAGATTATCAACAACCAAATCCAAAGATTGAACCCTTTGATACATAAACAAGAATCTATGATTAAATTGATCAATGGGTTCTAATGGTATCCTTTTTGTAGTTGCAAATTCATGTAAGGGGCGTAATGCATGAGGATCAAACTAAACTAAAAATAAGGTTTCCAGTTCTGTCCATGAATAAATAGATTCTGGTAGAAGATTATCATACCATTGCCTTGCTGAACCTTGAAGTGTTTCAAAAAATAACTGGTAGATGATATCCTGATGCTAAACCTAGAGAAAAGTGAGAATACACCTGCAAGTTTCAACATGTTCAGAAGCATTTTGCCCACTATTAGGGAAAAATAAAGGAAGCCTATCATACAGGTGACCAGGGATTTCATGGGAAAATCTTGGTATATATACAAAGGGCTACCCATTAGAGCTGGGTTTTCCAAGACCTAGCCCACTCCAACTCACAACGATCCACAATTACTCATAGGGCCCTCCCTCTAGTGCTAGCTCCTGTTGACGTCCCAAATGGCATAGCAACATTGCAAATAGAATATTGCTATTTTGCTTCTCCTGAAAGAGAAATGCAACACATGGATTCCTTAGCTCCCAAGGTCTTTGTAGTTGGTTCTCAACTGTGCTGATGTCCCTTAGTGGTCAATGTAACAGTAATGTTCAAGGGGCCTGCTGGTGTGAGCTTTTGGACTATTATGAGAGCAAACATAACCTTAAAAACTATTTTAACTGGGGTTTTAAAGAAATAGAAAAAGATGGATCAGGGATTTGGAACAGAAAAGAACAATAATTCATCCAAATTAACCAGACCTGTTGCCTTCCAAGGAATTCCTAACTAAAACTGTAGAACATAATTAACTTGTGACTAACACACAGCTTCATCAATTCACAGTGCTAATTTCAACAATAGATTGCAAGTTACCATTCAAAGAAAACATAAAACCAAACTTCATTCCTAGAAAGCTTCACAAATAAGATGATTAATTCAAGACAAACACCATTCGGGAACACAACATGAAGTAGATTAAGATCTGGTTGCTTCTACTATTCATAAAATAGATAAACAATAATTACAAAGCTGGCACAATCACCAGTGTACAAAAAATCTATGACTCCAAGTTGTTTCCATTTACACTAAGAAGACTGAAAGATACATTGGTCTATTTAGAATCTAACTCCTACTCTAAGAAGACAAAAGAAGCTCCCATTACAAAGAATCAGGATCAACTTCTATCCCCTCTATTCCTATTCTAGTAACTGCTAACTACAGGTTCTCATCTAGAAGTGCTTACACTAAAAGTTCTCCAACCTTAGAAGTTCTCTACAAATTCTCTATCCACTACTTTCTAACCCTACAACTTCTAACCTTTACAAAGAGGAAAGAATGCCTTATATACAGAATGCACCAACAGGAATGTGTTATCCCCAACACTAGGGTCTACAAAAAATATCTACATCCAGGAGAGTCAACTCTCAAATCTTTCTGAGGAAAGTCAAAACTACATTCAATGTGAATCCTTGCTGTCCATGCCAATGAAAGATTTCTAGGAAAGATCTATAGATCTTTTGCTACTGCAGCAATAACTCATATGTCTTTGTGTCCATCTTCGAACTCTGCTAGGGGTCGCCTTGAATGCTCAGAATATCTTCATTAATATTGATCTACCTCCTTTCCAGTAGTCACCACAATTGTCCCTATGACTCATAGTTTCTTTGTTCTTTATTCGGCTTCCTTCATGTTCTAGACCTTTCGCACGCTGATCGTCTCCTAGAAGCACCATTGGGCATCCTTGTAGTTTTTTGCATTTCGCCTGAGCCGATCCATCGCCACCTATTTCTCAGAAAGAGTCCATCTGGTTTGCATTTTGTTGGCCTTCTTTCCCAGGAACAATCAATCGGTCAAAGGGACCGATGAATCACTCTTTGGATTTCCTCTGATTGGTTAAACATATGCCACGCGAGCTTCATCAGGTAGTCAAAAGTGGTCCACCTTGAATCGCATGTTGGTGAGACACTCATTGTGTCTCCCCGATGTGATTTTTTCTTTTAACAGTTATCGACATAGCATATGGCAGTCGGCAAGACACTTTGGCGAATTACAAAATTTATACCAAGCTCCCAAAGACCATCGGCAAGATTGCATCTGGTCGATGAGACTTCATGGCGCTGTCCTCTTGGCTATACCAATACCTCCTTCACTGGGAAATCCGTCGCTGTCAGCAAGACCTTCAGCGAACTCCTTTTTCATTCTCGTCGAGCCCACTTTCTTCCTTCGCCAAGACCTTTTGGCGAAGGTATGATCCTTGGCCGAGCTCCATTTCTTTCGGTGGGACTTCGCTATATGTTGCCATGACCTCATAGCAAAGTCCCATCATTTGTTTGGAGTCTCCCTGAATTCCTTTTGTTGACCTTCCTATGCCAGCTTCTCTTTTTGTTTCGGTGTGACCTTCATGAGTCGGTGAGACATTCATCGAGTTCCATATCCTTCGACGAGCTCATCTTATCGGCAAGACCCTTCCCTTTCAGGGAAAATTTTTGCCGAAGGCAACACCTCTTGGCGACCTCACCCTGCTGTCGCCAAGACCTTTTGTATCGGTAGGACCTTTCGCCGATTTCTTTCACCTTCGCCGAGCTTCCTTTGTGTCGTTGAGACTCTCTTTTATCGGCGAGACTTTACATCGACCGAAGCTTCCTTTTGCCAAATTCTTCTTTCGCCAAGACCTTTCTATAGTCACACCAATGCATTTTATTTATTCACCATGTATCGCTGTAGCATTCTCCTATCGGGGAGATGTCCTATAGAAACCCTATGTCTCGGTGAAAGCCTCCGCATGTTCTTTCTTTGGTTGCCGAGACTTATTAATTCTCTCGCCGAAGACCACTGATAGAATCCCTTTATGGCATGTCGGTGTGACTTTATGAATTCTTTGAGACCATATGCCAAAGAAGATGACTCTCGTTGATGCCACTTTTGTCACTGTGACCTCACCTCTTCAGCCAGACATTATGCCAAAGGTTTTATCCTTCGGTGAACCTTTGATTTTGTTTGGGGCCTCCTTCCTTATCGTCGAGACTCCTGGCGACCCTTTCGTTTCACCAAGACTTTAGTACTTCAGCCATACTTTACGCCGATGGTGAACTACTCTCCCCGATGTATCTTCTTATCAGAAATTGGCAAGACTTTGAGATTTCGCTGAGACATCTCTCCAAAGACAAACTCCCACTGAAGTATTAGAATCTTCTTGTTAGTTGGGGAGACTTCGTGAACTCGCCAAGACTTCCTGGTGAAGAGTGTAGTACCCCTCCATTTATGCTTATGCTTTCTATTGTTATGCTTTCACATTGTTAGACCTATGATACTTTGTTTGGATATTTTGATCGCTAGTTTTGAGTGATAGTGGATTATCTTGTGACATGATGATACTTGTTTGATGATTATTGATTTCAGACATGATTGGATAAAGTTTAGATATTTTACTTTTAGTTGATTATTGCTATGTATATGTTATGATGGACTAACTGCTATTTATTTCGTCAGTTTGTTGTGAAGTGTATTGGTGTGGAGAAGGGAATCGTATCACTCGCTTGCGAGTGCCCTGCGATATCTGTGATTTTCTTCGCACGGTGTGTCTGTTTAATGCTTTATATATATATTTGTATGCATGTTATTTGCTTGGTTGCAGGAATTGCAGGTACATGACACTGACTCCACCTGGGTACTCAGGTCTGAGTGTGTCAAGACTCAACGGAAACGTTGATCGGGAGAGTAGTCTGGTTTATCCTAGCCTAGTTTATAACCCTGGTTTTAGTACATTGTCTGTTTTCAGTTTTGAGTCATAGGTTGTATTGTCATTTTTGTTTGGATTAATCGTTTGAAAAGAAAATTTGGTTAAATTTTAATGTTGGAATATTGTGTTTTAAATTATTGTTATTTAATTAATGCTTAAATGTGGTAGAAGTTTACTTGCTTGATAATTTAATTCATTAATTAGCTTATTTGGTTAAATAGTTGATCTTAAAAAGATTAAACTATTTTAATTAAATAAATTAATTAATTAAATTAAATTATTAAGTGTGTAAATTATATTGCATTTGAAAATTAAAATAAATTATGGAGAATTAGAAAATAAAAATAAAATAAAATAAAATGCAATTGGAAATTGATTTTTAAAATTTAAATAAATTAAATAAGGCATGCAAATTTTGAAAAGGGCAAAATTGCCGAGAAGTTGTTAAAAGATATTTGCAACTTCTCGACAAGTGTGTAAGTTTCATTAAATGAGGTTGTTGAGAAATTTCACGGAGGTAATATTGGATCTGGGAATTCACAGAGGTTGTTCAATTTCCTCACGGGAAATTATCAAAGCTTTGCAAAAAATTTCTTGCTGTGTAAAAATTTATTTTCTGAGAGGATTTGTTATTTCCTCTGGGGTTGTATATTTGTGGAAGATTTCTTGGTGAGAGGATCTTTTGTGTTGGTTGGAAAATATTTTGGGGATTTGTGCGCTATAGGCAAAAGGATTTCTCCTACAGGAAGCTTTTATTTTACAGGTATTTTTCTTGTTATTTATTTTTGAGTTTGTTTCTTTAAAAAAAAAAAAATGATTTGTATTTCCTGTAATCTTCTTGGAAGTTTTGGAAAATTTTATTAAATAGTAGGAAAGATTTGAGAAAGATTATTGTGTTATTATTTATTAAATCTAGAAAAGAATTGGGGTTTGTTGTTTTTTTTTTTTTTTAAAATATACCTGTTGAAGAACTACTGTTTTAGAATGAATTATACAGGATGTGAAAAAAATTATTTTCTTGATTCTCTGTAAAATTATTTACCAAAAAACAGTTTGTCTGAATTTGTTAAATTATGTTGGTTACTTATTTAAATTCTGTAAATATACATATATATATATATATATATATATATATATATATATATATATATATATATATATATATATATATATATATATATCTGGTATATTAAATAAGAATATGTTAATTTCCATTTAAAATTTTTAGAATAGAAATTCGTTTCATATTTCCATCTGTACGGATACAAAAATTTTGAAATTGTTTTATTTAAAAAAAAAAATCGTTGTTCGTGATTTTCATAATCGCTGTTCACAATTTTCATAATCGCTGAAAGTTTTTTATTATTAAAAAAAAAATTATTTACATTGGGGGAGGGCCGAAACCCTCCCCACATCATACTGTGTTGGGCGCAGCCCGGCAAGGCTGCACACAGCAGCCCATGGCTGCTGGGCGTAGCCTGGCAAGGATGTGTCACCTCTATTGGGAGGCTACAGCTGCGGCCTTCATGTGTATTTTTTTTAAACTCAAAAAAAAATCCGAATATTAAACTGCATTACGGTGTTTAATGGTTATTAAAATCAAATTTTATTATATGCGGATTTGGTAAATGATATATATATAATTAATATTTTATATATATATATATATAATATATATATGTATATGTATATATATATACATATTAAATTATTATATATATATATATTTAATATTTCTTTTATTTAAAAAAAAAATTCTTTTGTGATTAAAATATGGAAATATATAAGAGATTTGATAGTATTAAAAAAATATATAATTAGTTTTCGTTTTTATGTGAAAATGAAGAAGAAATATATAGAATTTATTTAAAGTAATTTTCTTTAATCATTTGAGAAAAGTTTTACAATTTTATTGCTATAGTTTTTATATTAATTCTTTTGATTGAATGGATTTAGTGAATCCGAATTGTAGACATGTATTTTTTTTATTTGCTTTAAACAGTGTATTTTGATTGGGCAAATTGGGAATGTCGTAGTAGTTCAAGTCTTCTAGACCAAATTGATTAAAGGGGAATGTGATTATTCGAGTTGAGTTCTTGTATTAACTAAGGGTGTGTACATGAATTTGTTTGGTGGTTTGATAGCTATTTTATGATCTATGATTTGATGTTCATGTTTAGTCTTTTATAGCAATCTTGGATATAAGTACACTTTTTAAACCCTAGAAGGAAAACATAGATTTCCTTGTTATGTTTAGGGTAGTGGCTATTTGTAAGGGCCGACACACAAATTGGTGTCAGGGTAACTTACAAGTAGTTAGTAACTCAGTGATAACTAAATGACACAATAGTTAGATTAAAACACTTAACAAGATGCTTATGCCTCTCTTATGACTCTTGAGCTACTTTAGTCATGAGTATAAGATGAGAAGGCCTGGAATGGAAAATCCGTGTCTTATTTCTTCAAAATACATTCGATTCCACAATAGTATGCAATAGGGGCTGGGTTTCGTAAGAGGTTACCAGGGTAACCCAAGAATTGGGGGCCGGAACCTAGGAAGAAACACTAGGGTAACCTTTGCAACGTTGTGATGACACTCCACCTAGAATAACAGTTAACCTTGAGTTTGTAGTTCAATCAATTGTCAAAATATGGAAGTAATGTAACAAATAGTCTGTTGTGTACTAGTGTCTAGGGTTAGTAGATTGGTCTAGGTAACATTATTACTATCTCTTAGCAGGGGGTGGACCTACAGGTACCACATGATTGGGTGGAACGTGCACCTTACTCCGTTGGGTCCCCAGTTATGTGATCATGGCATCGAGAACTTCATGGATGGAGAGCTCGTGTTTGGATACTTATGTTTATTTCAACATTGTATATTGTAAAATTTGTATTGTAAAAACATCCCTCAAATGTTATGAGGTGAATATCATTGTAAATGTAATCATTATTGAACTACCTCATCAGATGGATGAGTATTGTATATTCTATCAAATGCAATGTATGGAAAAACATGTATGTACTTTATGTTATTATGAATGGTATTCAAATGAAATTTCAATGTTATACAATGTTTATCTTTATATTATTAATTAAATGTGCAATGCGAAATACTTTAGTCACTTATGGAAAACTTAAAGTAGTGAATCGTTTAGTAACTTAACGAATGTATGCAATTAATTAACTTAATATTAATACTTTAAAAAAAAAAAATATTACACCTTTCAACACTTTTGCAACATTCTTAAGTTATTAAGATGGGGCATTACAAAGAGAAAACCTTTTGCCGATGTATGAATCTTTTTGACGCCAGTCGGCAAGACATGGAGATTTTGCTAAGACCCTTTCCCGAAGACAAGCTTATGCCGATAGGAAACTCCTAGTCACTGAGACAATGAATGATGTCTTGGCGATAGATGCCTGTATGTGATTTCTAATTGCCGTGGCATCTCTGGGGTCTTGCTAAAATGTAACACGGATGCATGTTGAGCAAAATGCACTGGTAGTCGGCAAGACATCTACAAAGTCTTGCCAACTTTCTTCTTAGCTAATTTTTATGACCAACTGAACTAGGGAATGCATTCCAGCTGAGCTCCCTTTAAAAATACCATCCTGTATGTGATTTAATCCTACATTCAACAAAGAAAACCACAATAAAGATCACATATACAGACATTAAATAATCAAAATCATCACTAAAACGAATCCTATGTCAGTAGGGTACCGTTAAATTTTCAAAAAAAAATGATCATTCAAACAGTTCGGGTTTCAGGCCGACCCGCAAAATCCAAGCCAGGGAGGAATTTCAGAGAATTCTGAGTCAGGAAGATTCCAGTGGAATAAGCATGAAAACACCCATTAAAAACTTAATCTGATCATTATCAATCCAGGAACAACATGTGAGATCTCAAAATAGCATCAATTGAACGTAATATGCATCATCATTTATTACCTAACCTGCTACTCCATATTTCTTCACATTTCACAAATACTAGGGAAATCCATGCAGGACGAATTTTTGCAAAGGAGAAGACATCCCGACAAATCCAGAACAAACAGGGAACAACAGATTTTGGGAAAATCTGGAAGAGAAAGAAAATCGCAAAAAAAGAAAACATCGAGAAAATACGGTCCACATGGAATTCCGCGAAGTCCAAAAATCCCCAAACAACCAACGTTCAGTTGGAGTTCAAGCGAGATCCAAGAAAATCCGAATGGGATGGAAAATTCCAAACTCAGGAGAAAACCCGAAGAACCGCAAGAGCAAAAGCAAAAACCAAAGGCAAAGAAAACAAAAGAAAGGGGGGCCCATTTTGTTCCAAATCAAAATGGGGTGCTTATGCAGGGCATAACAGTTCCCAAATGAAATTTAAACATTTAAAGTATGGAAAACCCTAGAAAATAGAAGACCTAATTAGAAACTAAGGCACGACAAAGGGCACCCACTATGAAAGCAACAACAAACAAAAAGTGACAAATGAAAAGAAGGAAAATAGAAGGGGAAAAAAAGGACTAAAACAAAAAAAAAAGAAAAGAAAGAAAAGTGAAGAATTCACAGAAAAAGATTTTGCGAATGCGCAAGAAAACCAAACGCAAAATGTGAAGACAAAACGACAAAATAGAACGAGAAAAGAAAGGAAAAGAGACCCTACCTTAAAACGCTCACAAGGAAAGTCTAAAACTGGATAGAAATCCACCAATTACCATGCCTCCACAATCAATTCACTCTTCTTGAAGTACTCCTGGCTCTAGTTTGCTAAAACAGTTCAGATAACAAAGATAATGAGTCAATTAACCTTAATTATGGTTTTTACAAATGATTTCGTGCATGTGAAGAACTTACAATTAATGCAATAAAGGTGGTAGGTTGGGTGGAACAAAAAATGCAAACATACATTTAACTCCCATGGACACCAAGGGTAGAGCAGACGTGGACCCGAATCCACGAGAAAAAAATGATAACAGAAGGAAACAGGGGTGGAGTCGGATCCAAAACCGAAACTGAACCTTTACAAAGTTCCAGGTTTAGTTCCAAATCTCGTTCTAGTCCCGATAAAGAAGAACAAAACCAAGACAAAAACAACGAACAAAGGGAAGCGGGGCCTAGATAAAAATTGGACCCAACCCAAACATGAACGAAGACAAACAACACAAGGCAAACAAGTAGAGTCGGAATCGAGACGGAAACAAGAACAAAAACTTTTACAAAGTTCCAAATTCACTTAAAACTCTGGTTCCAGTTCTACTCGGGCCTAAAAAAAACACAAGGAAAACAACAAATGACTCAAGGGAAGAACAAACCCAAGAGTACAAAACACACCGACAGATAACAAAAGGAACATGGAAGGGAAACCCATAGTCAGAATGGAGCCCAAACTTAGAAGTTTGGAAAAGTTTAGAGTCCAGTTTTGGTTCCGACTTCGCTTCTGAAAAAATGAAAGAAAGAAAGACTTAAGAGCAAAACGAACAACTCCTAAGACCCAAACAACAACCAAAGACAAAACAAAGACAAGAAGGACCCATTTTGTTCTAAAATAAAATGGGGTGGTTATGCAAGGCATAACAATACCCTATTTCACGCTCCCTTGTTGGCGCGGCAGGGAGGACACTAGCTAAGGTTGTGTATTTGGGCTTTACACCTACCAATTGCATATGCCTAAAAGTTTCTTTAGCCTTTAAACAAATCCAGTGTGTACATATCCTGCATGGACGACATTCCATGAGACTGCATTTCTTTGAGGCATTTTTCCAAAAGGTTCATGTGTTTTTTCTGTGCTACCACAATTTTTTTTATGTCTGCTGCCAAATGTGGTGGAATTCGGCTTTAAACCTATCGATTGAATTTTCTTGCAAGTTTCTATAGCCTAATTAATAAGTCCACTGGCATGCCCTTCCTATGCTTATGAATTTTGCATGCAAGTCTACCTAGGCACATTATTACAGTGCAATCCTGCCTTTCAATTTGTTTCATTTAGCATCACCAAAACTTTCCTCAAGAACATTGTACTTGATTAAAGTCATTGGAATGGTTCACATTCCTTAGAACAATTTCTCTTGCAATAATCTTGGAGATGAATTTAGGTGCAGTGAAGCTCATTATCTGATGAATTCCTCTATCCCTTCATTCCTTGATGGATGTCCTTAATAGGTTCCAAGTTCCATTTTGGGCAATCGAGTCTAAGCAAATTGATGGTCACTGATTTTGAATGGCATATGATTTGATCAAACTGCATTTCCTCTATGCTTGTATTCGTTGTCATATCCTTGTGTAAAATTCATTTGTCAATGTTGTTGTATGTGTTCGTTGGTTTCTAGCCTTTATATTCTCTATTGAAGCCATCGATTTCCTTACCCCTTTTCCCATCGATTTGTTGTCTTAAGTGCGCATTATACCAACTTTCTATCTTCATTTTATCGCGATTCATGTAATGTAATCAGTGAGTGTGGTCACACATTAAAATATGTATATCGTATAGTCATGTTATAAATGCATACCATCATATGATTGATAAATTTTTTTCATATAGCAAGCTATTTATAGTGTATTTGTATCTATGCATATAATACAGTTAACATTTTAATTTGTATGGAAATGAATGTTGCATTTTGGCTTGGTTATCTAGAAAATGTCATAATAAAGTGATATCAAGATTAAGGAATTAGAAAAGTGTAGATAGTGTAAATAAATTGAGTTAAGGGGGTCTAAGGGGATTAGTTATTTCTTAAGGGGTATTTATAGAAATGGTTGTATCTTTGTGAGGGTATAAATCTATCTATGTCTATATTATTTTGTGTATTGGTGTAATTTGGGAAAAGTGTGAAATAGAGATGTTATTAAGTAAATATTTGTATATATATGCATGCATGTGTCCTCTAATTTATTTTTTGGAAAGTCTTTGTTTGAAATATAAGTATTTATACATATATTTATATATGCTCAAATATGTGTAATTATGAGGTTAGAATAAAAGAATAACTTTGTTGTAGAATTAATCAAGGTTGTCAAGAGAAATAAGTTGGAGGAAGTAAATTAGGGGTTTGAAGAAAAATGTTAAGAAAAGAGTGTTTTGATATATGAAAGAATTTTGAATTCAACTAAGTTGAATTATATAAATTTAGGTAATTGAGTCTAGTTAATAATAGTGGCTACTTGTAGGTTTATAATTATGTTGCCTTGGCTCAAAGTTGTTAAAATGGATTGGATTTAAGTGTTGCTTTGTTATCTATATATGACTTGAGAAGTATTGATATATGTCAATATATATATATATATCCGTTATGAAATTTATATTTTAATTTGCCTTTAATATGTAATGTATAATAATATTGTGAACGAATGAAGAAATGCCTTTTTAATAAATGATCTCAATTGGAGAGTATTTAAATAAATTAAGCCCTTAGTCTATAAATCTTAGAAAACTTTACTTAATCAAACTATGATAAAATATGGATCTAGTAGATATACTTTAGACAAGTATTATTGTTATAATGTAATTAGATTTATTTTAGACTATTTGTAGGCTAATTTTTAATGAAAGTGGTAAATTCGTAGATTAAAATTAAAGAGTTTTATTTTTAGGAAATTTGAGTGAACATATTGGATATTTTAATCATTTCAAATAAGGGAAAAGAGCACATAATTAAGTGTATTGAAAATTTCTATTTATATAGATATGTTTGTAAATATAGGTTTCAGTTTATGAATTTTACTTTTTATGGTTTTGCGAGAGAGAAATCCTTTATATGTAATTTGAAGATTAAGAGTATGAGTATTTAGGGAAAATTATATAAGTGAAGGAATTATTAAATTTAATATTACATGGGCAATTTAAAATGAATAAATATCTTTCCTCTATATAATAATTTGAGTAATTACTTTTAAAGAGGATTATTTAATTAAGTGAATAAATTAACTTAAGCTTAAAAGGGAATATTAACTATATTTAATTTATTGAAAAAGAATGAATCAACCTATGGCAATTAAATGTTTTATATTGTGATAATTATTTGATTGGATAAGGGAATTAAGAATATTGAATTTGCAAGAGGAAGAAGTTTTCTTAATGGTGAGTTGATTATGTGGATAAATAATTAATTAGTAAGGGAAGGAAATGTGAGATAACTATAATTGCATGTATGAAGGGTTTAATTTAAGAGTTATAAATTGAAGGTTCCTTTAAGATAAATTTTGTTCATGATTACTTAATGATTATGAGTTGGTTTATATAGTTATCTTTTAAGGGTGCAAAGTTTGATTGATACTTTGTGAAGATTCAGTGTGCGACCTAGGAAATTAATTTAATTTTGGTTATGGTGTTTGTTACTGTTGTCTAATAATCAAATTGTAAGTCATTGAGTAATTTGAATAGTGGAGACGATGTCCTTCATGGAGTATTTTATGATCGTTTTGATCGATTGTTTATGTTGAATTATTGGGTTTTAGTGTTGAGTTGTGAGTTAGTTGACTTTCTTATGGGTTATGGTGGTTGAGTTTGTATTGCGTTCATTTTTGGTTATTTCTTAATGGAGTTAGGCCGTTGGTTTCAAATGGTTATTGAGAAGGGTTTGATTCTTGTGATTTATTTTTGTATTGAATTGTTCATGTCAACTTTGATTAAGTTGGATGATTTTGTTATGATGACTGCTATTTTTATTCTACTCTTGTCTTATGTAGATTTTACATAGTCATTTTGTTGTTTCCATGATGAGAGTCTTACTATTGTGTTAATTCCGATTGAGAAGGCTTTTACAATAACCTTCTTATAGTGATATTTTGAGATGGTTAGGAACCTGAGTGTTTGAAATTTTCCTTTAGTGGGAGTTTGTAGATTTTTGGTGTTTTCAGCTTCCATAGGCAATGGAGAAACTTGATTTATGTTGATTTTCGATGGTTGAACCTTTGTGATTCATTTATCCTATTTTTGATTTTGAGTTCTTGTGGGTGGTACCTCCTTTGTTCTTGTTTCAGTGATATGGAATGGGTTTACGAGATGGTTCTTGCCTCAGATGTTGTGTGATATGTACTCCTTGATTTTATGTGAGATGAGGTACACCCCTTGTGTGTTTTGCTTTGGTACCTATAGGAAGTGGCTCTTCTGGAGGTTCCACACACAAAGGGGCTATTAGGGTAACCCATGGAAGAGTTTCCTAAACAAGTGATAATATAATTAATGAACTAGTGGGTTTGGGTAGTTAAACACTAAACAAGATTAATTATGAGCCTCACCCATACCGTTAGTGCTTTCACAGGTTAAGGATGGGATGAGAAGACCTGGTTGGTAAGATCACTTCCTTGTCCTCATGAAAGTTAAGTGGTCCTACATGAGTCACCCTATGTAGGGATGCCTTGAGATTGGAAGCTAGGATAACCATAGATGGAGGTAGTGCCTTGTGATAGGTTGCCTAGATAATCCATGTAAGGCCATGCGATGACACTCTCCTACAATACTCATTTATTTTCCCTTGTTTGGTTGCCTCTGGGAGTGTTGATTGAATTGTTTGATGTTGTTGAGGAAATTGGTTCTTGGTGTTTGTTGTTAAAGCCTCCAAGTTCTATCTATTAGTGTTGCATGCATGCCTCATGGCAACATGATTGATGTTAACGAAAGGTGCCCTTGATATTTATTGTTGGTTGATATTGTGATTTCATTTGAAGGCTTTGGATCCTATTGTTGTTGGCACCTCTTATGGTTATATAGTATTGATCTATAATATTGGCATTTGTTTTTTTTTTACTTTTCATTATTTTGTTGTGGCTATGTGATGGCAATGTTATGGGTTGTTATTTTATGTTGTTGTTATCCTTGTTGTTGAGTTTGGTTTGTTATTGGTTCGTTTGACTGTTTTTGTTGAGGAATGGGGATATTTCTTGTCAACTCCTAGCACGGGGGGTGGTCTTTCAAGTCCACAAGTTCAGGTGGAATGTACTATGTACCCAATTGGGTTCCTAGGTTGTGTTTGTGATGCAGAAGTGGATGTAGAGTTCTAGAGTTTCACTTGGTTGAAGACTACTCTACACTTTGTACCTTATTCTTCTTGGATATATCATTCTTGTATTTGGTGTATCTTTTCCTTTGTTCGACAGGATGCATATGCACTCCTGAAGTGATGTAATGTACTCCTGAAATGACTTGACTGTATTATTTTACCTTTGTAAACGTTATGTGGTAGTTGTTATCTGATGAATTCAAATGTAATAAAATGTTGTATCTGGGTATGTACAAGATCATCATGGAAAAAAAAGGCCCTTAAGTGGCAAAAAAATCAGAAAAATCAGAGTTATGCAACTTGACGTAAAAATTTGAATAAGTTATTTATATTATTTCAAAAATATGTAAGAATAGAATCTATAGCAAATTGAATGTATTTTCTAAACTACTAGGTTTATTTTATTTATTTTTAAATCTATTTGGTGAAAATTTGAAATTTCAATGCAATAGTACTTAAATTTTAGGGAAAAAATAAAAGTAGGTGTCTATCTAACCACCCTAACCACAATAAAATGATAATATTTTTTTATAATATTTTAGACATAAGTAGAGGACTCATGTCTGG
Organism: Sequoia sempervirens; assembly: GCA_007258455.2. NCBI lineage: Eukaryota > Viridiplantae > Streptophyta > Pinopsida > Cupressales > Cupressaceae > Sequoia > Sequoia sempervirens. The sequence goes on from VDFB02168118.1 coordinate 109,321,304, forward strand.
ATGTGATGCATATATTTTTGTAATTTTTTTCCAAGTAAATAATTAAATATGATTTTTTTATTAAAAATTTTAAAAAATATAAAAACTCGTATGTCTGACCACTTTAACTTTGTCAAAATTTCATGAAATTCATTTTTTTTTTTAATCCTATACTATGTGAAGCATAGAATGTGATGCATGTTTTGGATTCAAAAAATGTGATACCATTTGAAAGTTGTAGATGTTTTTCAATCATCCTATCAATCAACACTTTAGTCGTAATTCAAATAGAAAATGAATAATAATTATTTATTAAATTCAAAGTAAAGCATAATTTATATTAGTGGAAAGCTAAGAATCTCCTTAAAAAATCCCTTTTCATTTCATCAATTTTGTGTAAAAAAAAAATTCGTCAGCCACATACCCTACAAATACCCATCATATTGCCACTTTTTGGCCCATCATGATCCTGCACATACCCATCTTTTTTTTCATCTCTTTTGATCATGGATGATTGTATGTTATCTTTATGTAATCTTGATTTGTTCATTATCGTTATGGTATTAGTTTAGGATTTCGTGATGCCATCTCGTGTACCCCAGAGGACATAATGGTCATTGTAATTAGATAATTTCCTTATATGTAATAATTGTTCATGTCTGTTTGATGTATTGTTCTTCTTTAAAAAAAATGGCAGTAATTTTTTTTTTTTTGTCCTTTGGGGTTTGCACGACAGTGTGTCACAACTTGGTATCAGAGCATAGGTTCATACAATAGGGATTATGAGCCCATTATGTTTACCTAGTTGCTTGAACTCTTGAAGATACATCTTTCCTTTTTGTGTCATCCTCGCTTAGCAACCCAAGTTTTTCTTTAGGTGGTGTTGGTCTAATGGTGCAGAAAACCGATGGAATGGATAGGACCCTCAGTGTAGTGTGCAATGCACCGATATTCTTCCTACCGAGGATGCATTATGGACCTTTGTGTTGTCTTGTGATGTGTCTTTTGGTGATGTAATTTTGTGTGTATGTGGAAAATGAGTGTTTTAACCAATAAATTGATGTTTACAATGTGTTAAATTGTGTTTTTTGTTATGAAAGGGTGTAAAATTTGTCGTATAGTTTGACTCTTGAGCTCGAGTTATTGTCTTTTTTCACCCTCGCTTGATCATTGTAACCTTTTTTAGTGATTTTCTCACCATTTTGATTTGGGTTGGATGACACGTTAGCTAACTTGAGGACCTTGACACTCACTAATTATGCATATATTATATTGTTGCATGGAGATTGAAGTTGTGATTGGATTAAATTAGTTATGTTTATCATATGAACTTGTTCTATGCTTATGATATATGGATTTGTGATGACTTTATGATGTTGTTTATTATGTGATTACTGTGTGAAGTACTAGATTTTGGGTAAAAGTTTAGGATGCAATTTAGACAAGTTTTAGTTAGTCTTTTCAAGAACTAAAAATTCCTAGATTATTGTTGTAAATTTATCAAACTATTTTCTTTGAGCTGAACTATCATAGTAGGATTGCCTTATTCAGCATTGCGGAAAAATTGGCCTTTATTCATATTAATATCATTTTAAGTAGTAGTGGTTAATATTTTGTTAACTAGTCCATCTTTAAATTACTTGTTAGCCTTACTGATGAACTTATAATCTTAATAGCTTTTAGAATATATTTATATATATGTATATATATATTATATTGTTTTACCTTAGTTGTTAAATATTTAAGAGGTATATTCAAAATAAGTATGTCTATAGAATCCTTTATATGATAGCTAGTAATTCTTAACTATAATATCAATTTGTAGATCACTAGTTTTCTTAGGATTATAATTAAAAAGATAGTGTAGATGATAATTAGAACTGTGAATGAAGGTAATGCCTATCGTGTGCTGTCACTATTCTGATACTTATTTTTCATGTCATGTTCTATACTTTAAGAATAATATGGTGATTGTTTCACTAGTTTGACCAGTTTGGTTGATAGTTTAGTTTGCTTGGATGACTATGTTACTTTGTACGGATGTTTCTGATGTACTATGTAGTTATGCAATTGTTTACTAATTATTTTATGATGTTATTATTGTACTCAATGTTTTCATTATTCTTGAGGTCTTGGTGAGGGGAATAGTGTAGCATGATCACTCATTCACGAGTGCCCTACTACGTTGTGATTTGCTCCCACAATGTGTTTGTTTTGGATATATATATATATATATATATGTTGCTCAATGTTTGCTTTTATGCAGGATTGTAGGTACCCAAGCCTCAACTCCACCTGCATAGTAAGGACTGGGCGAGCCTCAAAAATCCCAATGGGTATGAAGTTGAAAATGGAGTTGACAAGAAAGTCCTACAACCTATCCCATCACCCCCTCCTTATGTTTGATGATGTCATTTGTTTGTTGCCTCGTTTCCGTTTATGATATCATTTCATTTTGAGTTGTTTTAATTTTTCTTGTTTAATTAATGTTGTTATGATAGTTGATATAGTTGTTAATTCATTGGATTAGTGTGCTTATGTGTGTGAGCGACTTCCAAGAGTAAGTCAATGCTAAGGGGGGGAGGATGTAGTGCCTCTCTACATTTGGCCTTCATGACATTTGGGTAAGTCATTTGGTTGAGTTGTGTGTCATGTTGAATTCAATTAAATTTGATTTATATGGTAACCTATATTAAATTGGAAGTAACTAATAATTAAATGAAATACGTGTTTTTTTTTTAAAAAGTGATACTAATTATTTAAAATAAATAATGTTGGAGGACAATAAATGCAAGATATGGGGATCTTAACTCTAGATAAGAAGATAATGTATGAAACTATTATAGAGAAATATCCTTGGGCATGGGCCATCATTATGGGAATTAATTAATTTAGGAATTGATAGGTTTTGTTATTAAAATTGGTCTTGAATACAAATTGAAGGGTATTTTTTAGCCTATTCCTTCATGGAATTAAATTTGAGGAAGATCATCTATAATAGAACAAGGTTACCTAGTCAATTTTTTTTTGCACATATATATATATATATAAAGATCTAAGATATCATTAAAAAATATGTATATATATATATACATATATATCTATAGAAATGCATTTCCTATTAGGAGAAAACAATATTTTCATCATTATTGAGTTGTAATGTATAGAGCATTCTAAAGTGATGAATGAATGTATGATGTATTTTGAAAGTTTATGGATAGGATTGTATTCATCTATAGAAGATACATAATCATGTAGATACCTCTATATGATTTTAATTTTTGTATGATCAACTATTTTTATGAAATACAATTATAGTTTTGTGGAATTATACTTATTGAAATATTATATTATTGATCATTAGTTAGCTATCAAAAAGTAGAAAGGGGTTTCATTTGACATAAATTTATAATTTGCAATACACTTTCCATCTCCTTACAAAGTAAACATGACATAAAATTTGCATAATAGAAGCCTAACCTTTCTAAAACACATATTTTCTTATAATTGAATATCTAGTGAATTTTTCAAATACAATTGCCTTTGGTTTGTATGCATCGTAAAATATGAAACATGAAATCCAATTTAGACACCTAGAATAGGTTTTCATGTCTTACTTTGCATGGGGGATATCTGGCAGTCATCGCATTTCAGGAGACTGTGTCTCCTTGTAGTATTTTTCCAAACTATCCACATGTCTTGTATTTGCATTCACATTTTTCATACTTTTGTTTTGGGTGCAGTGGTGACTAAAAGGAGGGGGAGGCATATTCTCTAATGGGTGTATGAGCCCTGTTTCAAAGCTTCCATTTTTTTTTGGGCATAGGTAGTGGACATCCAAGAAATCCTGTGGAACAAAAAATAACATGGTAGAATCTCTACATAATTTAAAGGTAATTCAACCTTCAACCTATTAATTGCAGTTGCTTGAAAGTTTTTCTTTGAAAGCCCTATTCAATAAATCCATTTTGTGCACAACATAAAATTGTTGCAGTCCTTAAGATGGCATCTCTTTCAGGCATCCTATCAAAAGTACATGAGCCATGTCTATGATTCCACATTTTGGCACGCATGACCAACTCAATATTTTTAATTACAATATCTGACAAAAAAATTTCCTTCCCCTACATCTATGCTTTGAATGGATGGTCATACTTATTGATGGTGGAAACAACACAAAAACATTAAATAGAATATCACTATTCTATTTCTCCTAAAAGACAAAGACAACATATAGTAATGTAACTCCCAAGGTCTTGGTAGTTGGTTCTCAACTATGTTGATATTGCTCAATGGTCAACATAACTGTAATATGCAAGGGGCCTTTGCAAGTAATGGGGAACAAAACTGCATTAGATCAACTAATCTACATTTGGGGGGTTTAAATAAAGATAAAAAGATAGATCAGAGCCTTAAAAAAAAGAACATGAACAAAACTTCTTAATATCCAGACATGCTTGTTAATAATGAGTGTTTCTTTACCTAATCGAAACCATAACATGATGCAATTCATAGAATAATCTACGCCATTGCACACATTCATAGTGCTAATTCACAATCACAACCATTCCTTAAAATTTTACTTCAAAACTTAAAATAGATCATTCACTCATCATCAAAACACATATCAAATAGATATAACAGAAATTTCACTCATAGATAACTCAATGAGATAATCTTAAATCCGGTTTCCTCTATTAATTCCCATCAAATAGAAAACATTTAGGCACAACAAAATCACTAGCATATGGATTGATTATGAATCATTAACTTTATCAAAGTGGTCCAAGCTTAACAACATATAAAATGTATAAAAAAATTGTAAAAGTGTGATCAAGTTCAACTGAACTTTTCAAAGTATCTTTGCTAACAACAATGAAATCCTAAAACTATTGACTATTCGCTATCATCAGGTGGCTAAACTTTCTTCAATCAGCCAACCTTTTCAAAAAATAACCCAGAGATACATATAGACATTGTCATCCATAAGTTCCTCTCAATCCAAACCCAAATCAACACATCAAGGAACCAAAACTAAATGAAGAACTGAATTGTTGATCTTTAGTTACAAGGCTGGATTGCTTCATTGAGAAAAAATCTAATGCCCAAGAAAGTAGGTGAAACTGAAGGATGGAACTAAAGTCAAGTTCATGTCAAAACCCTGTAAAAAGGGGAGAAGAAGATGTTGTGTCAAGTGAAGAAGGTTTCATGTTGCTAACTTATTCTTGTGTTGCATGCTTAAGGATGTACTCACCATAATTAGAGAAAACTTGTTGAAGGGTATCTAAATTAGGCCCATCCAACCAATCATCCTCAAATTTAATCCTCTTTAATTCTACTGAAACCAATTATGTGCCTCCTTAAATTTGATCACTTGTCTTCTAGCATCCTTTGATTCTTCCCTAAAATCCATAAGCCTATCCAATAACAAATCCTCTCCATCATCTCCTTTTTGCATCACCTCTTCAAATCTACTCCACTTCTCCCTCATGTTATCCAAAGAAAGACCCTCCTTAACCCAGGTATCTAGATTGACTAAAATAGTCACAATTGCCTCTAATTCATCAATATTCTGATTCAAATCTTTACTCACCTCTTGAATCTCATTTTTATGCTCATGAATAGACTTGGATTTGTATCCTATTATACTCACAGTTTTATCAACAAAATTTGCATTATCATCCTCAGGAATTGACTGCTCAAGTAGAGTTGAATTAGGTACCTTGCTAATGTCCTTAAGCTTTTTAATATATTCTTTATATTCTTCATCCTTCTTGTCTAGACCTTCAGCATGCTAGTTCAAATCCCCTGACAACTCAAGTGTTGTTTCATGAATCTTGAAACTATCAATTAACACTTCATCAACCTCTTGATTGAGCTTATCAATCCACCTTTCTAGAATTCCCACCCTAATCGTCATATGCAATAAGTCGTTGACTTCCTTCTTTTTTAATAAGGCTGGGGATTCAGGAGCATCAACTTGTTGAGAAATCAGAGTTGAGACATCTTTTAAAAACTTATGCAATTGATCCAATTAAGCCTTAAGCTCATTTTTCTTTTGTTTTTCTTTGATTATCCTAGACTTGGTAGTTGAAGCTACAATATCAATATTAGTTCATTTTCTGATTTGTTGTAGGTCTTCCCAAGTGCACTGTACCCAGTTGATAATTAGTCATTTACATATCCTCCCAATTCTTATCCACCATTGGTATTGCACACTCAACAATGATTTCTCCTATGTCTATAAGTTTTGTGGAGTGAAGAACCTTGGCCCTCTTTTTGGGTCTCTCCTCAATTTCCTTCATCACCTTATCCCAATTGAGAGACTGAGGTTGAACTATTTGTTTCTTCTCCAACTCAAGCTTTAACCATGTAGGAGTAGTAGCTACTTGTGCTAAAGAAGAAGTCGCAGTGGTAGAAGATAGAGGTTCAAAAATTGTGTTCCTAGGCTGAGAATCAACATCTTACACATTTTGCTACTTTCCTTGTGATTTTTCTTGTACAAGTTTCTCAACCTCTTCCTTGTCTTTTTGTTCTTGTAATCTCTTAGCTTCCAATTCCTGTTTCAGATGTTCCTCTTCCAACTTTTTTTCCTCTAACATCTGGTCCCTTTGTCTCTTCAATTCCTCAACATAGTCCCATGCTTCTTTGGACTTGTTCTCATGTAGAGCAAGCTCTGCAGCCTCCTTTTCTCTCTCTTGGTGTTCTTGCTCTTCCTTCTTTCTATGATCCTCTTCCATAGCCTTGTATTTAGCCTCAAGGGATTCTTTCTCTCTTATTTGGGCAGCCTTTTCTTCTTCAAGATCATGAATCTTTTGCGGAAAAGCCAATTTATCTCTTTCTTCTTTCATTTTGAGCTCCTACTCCCTATGTTTTTGTTTCCCAACCAATTCATCAATCTTAGCATGAGCTTCCAATTCCTTCTGTTTAGCATCTAATTGTTCCTTGGCAACATCCTCCTATTGTTTAAGTAATGCTTCAGATTGTTCCTTGGCATCTGCTTCCCTTTTAGAATCCTTAAAGAGTTTCCATTGATCCTCTTTTGTTAACACATGCTCAATCCCTATATCATTTTTTGCACCAGGGTAAACCAATACATGTCTCTTTGTTAGATGGGGTAGCCTTAGAATCTATTGCAATATCATATATCTCTACTTCAGGCTCCTTCTCTTTAAACAAATCAGCTTGTTTGGGGAGGATTCCCATGGGAATTTCCTTACTTGGTTGCTTCATAACAAGGGGTTGAGTGGATGCTTCTTCTACAACAAATGTTGAAACATCAGCTTCTGTAATAGTCTTCCCTTCTTGTACCTCTAACAAGTCTTGGGAAACAACCTCCTCTTCTAAATTAGAAGGTAGAAACTGTAAGGGCTCCTTAGGAGCCATCCTTCTCTTTTTCCTCTTGTACCCTTGAGTGGTACCTGCAACCTTCCTCTTTTTGATGGCTGAGCTTCTAGCTGGTTAACTCTCAACCTAACCCAATGCACGCTTCTATCCAAGACTAGTCTTACAACTTGTTTTATATCAATAGACTCTTTATAATTCCAATCCACTGGATCAAGATCCTTGGTTCCTATATTATCTATATCATATTGGTTATCCATCATCAAAAAATGTCTCTAGAAGTCCTCCTTGAGCCCATACTCAACCATGACCAAGATAGATAATCTTTCATAAATTATCCTCCTGAGATCATAATCATCTTGCAAATCCATCCAAAAGTCCTCTAATAGATTGAAATGTTTGTCAAAGAGACTGGGAAGTAAAGCCTGTGTCTAGTGTCTAGGATCATAATGCTTCCTAGAAGTATATAGACCCAACTTCAAATAAATCAATTCATCACAAACAACCTTAGCTACCACAATGTGTGGACAACTAAACTCACCCAACCTCATGGGGAACTTGTGACAACCAGTCTTATGTTTGGTACTAAATTTGAAATTGATAGCCAAAGCTTGATATATGAACTCCATTAAAACAATTCTATGATTGCAGCACCGAGGGAGAAAATGGGGATGACCATCAAAACCTCCAAATCTGAAGTAAATGTGGGGTACTAAATAAACCAGTGTCTCCACTCATTGATAAAGGTCATTGCCTCTACTCAATCTATACCCAACATCTCTTGTAAACCTATTAATGACAACATAAAGAAATGCATCATTAACCCTCCTGTAATGTGACTTAGAGATTTGTAAGGAAAGCTAATCATAATGCTCCCATACATTTTTTTTCCATGGGCTTCTCCCAATATGCCCATTGTATTTTGTCCAGGAAAGATACCCATTCTGGCAACTACATAGATCACATAAGAGGTCATGAAGAAACTCTTGGTTTCTCTTACGTTGAGTATCTCATTATGTATGCTCTTTGATACCACCATAGGCAAGTAAAACTATTGTTTACCATCCAAGATAGCTTGGATAAATGGGAACATCCATTCTTTAAATTTAGAAGCATCTATTTTTCCAAATACTCTAGAGAGCAACATGATTATGTCCCTAATCTCTTTTCCAAAGTGTACCCTTTTAGGCTGTTCAAGAAGCTTAGTTAGAGACTTCTTCTCTATGCTCATCTAGAGCTTGTTCATGTGGGATCTGTTGGTTTCTTTGCTACCATTGTAAAGCTTCAGAGCTTCTTCTTCATTTAGCTACTTAGGATTTTGGGGAACAGGTGAATCAAACATAAACCTGATCATTTAGGGTGTTAAATCAATGATAAAATTCCCTTGTGAATCCACGCACTACCTAGTAGTAGGATTGTAGGCCCTAGCTGCTGCTAATATCAATTATGGACATTGAACAAATAGTGGGAAGATAGCAACATGTGCTAATCTAGATTGGATGATCCTTTCTGCCTTTCATGCAATATCTTCATTAAAAGTTTCATCCACTAGTTCCTCATAGTTAAAAGGGCCTAAGTTGGTATCTGTAATATCCACCAACTTACAATCAACCTTGCTAGCAGTGACAATAGCTTCTTTATGTTTATAGCTCAGAGTGTAGGGGAGTTGCTCCACTTTAACCTTCTTTGGCTTGGCTCCCTACCTTGAAGTTTTTCGCTAGTTGGCTCTTTTGAGAAGCCTCTTCTGATGCTCTAGAAATCTCTCAATTTTTGAAATAAACTCCTATATTAGATGAACAAAAGTATAAAATCAATTCATCATGTAATACCATCCTCTATTTCCTTAGGAATACTTTCATACTTAACCAAATCTCACTTTCATCGGAAGCGGAATCAATGAAGCATTAGGGACATGAAACAATTTTCAACACATGGAAGGGTTGAAACTAGAACTAGGACAAGACTAGAATTAGGACCAAAACATAAACCAAACTAGAAAATAATCACTAGTTCCAAGTTCAACCTCCACTCCAACTCTGATTCCACTTAAGGACAAGCATGAAGACCCAAAATTATCAACGACTGGAAGTGGAACCATTTTAGGAATGAATCCTGATACTAAACATCCTTAGGAAAAGTTTGGTCCCGAGTCCTCTTCTGCCAGTTTTACCAAAAAAACAAAGCATTGCATTAAATACATGGTCACATGGATCCAAGGACCTGGGTCACATGATCTACAAGGAAATAAAAAAATAGGACTTAACCCCCACACTTCAATCGTACAAAGACCAATTTAAACCTAGAGGAAACTATTTTATAAAGGTTATCGAGCAAACCCTAGTTTGCATGATGCATCTACTTAGAAATTTAGGGCATCACAAACCCATCACAAAAAAAATAGAATCAACATAAAATTGAGATCAGAAGGGTTCCCAAATGAAATTTAATCATTTAAAGTATGGAAAACCTTAGAAAATAGAAGCCCTAATTAGAAACTAGCGCATGACAAAGCGCACCCGCTACGAAAACAACAACAAATAGAAAGCAACAAATGGAAAGAAGGAAAACATTATAGAAAAAAAAAGAAGGATAGAAAAAAAACAAAAAGAAAACAAGAAAGAGAAGTGAAGAATTCACAGAAGAAAATTATGCGAAGGCGTGAGAAAACAAAACAAAAAACACAAAGATGAAACAACAAAACAGAATGGGAAAAGAAAGGAAAAGAGACCCTACCTTATAATGCTCACAAGGAAAGCCTGAAACTTGATAGAAATCTGCTAATTACGACGCATCCAAAATCATTTCTCTATTATCGAAGTTCTTCTGGCTTTAGTCTTCTAAAAAAGATTAGATACCAAGGATAATGACCCAGTTAACCTTAATTATGGTTTTTAAAAATGATTTTGTGTGTGAAGAACTCGCAATTAATGCAATAAAGGTGGTAGGTCAGACAGAGTGAAAAACAAAAACTAAACAGTTAACTCTCATGGACACCAAAGGTAGAGAAAACATGGACCTAGATCCATGAGAAAAAAATGATAACAGAAGGAAAGGGGGGCAGAATCAGATCCAAAACTGAAATTGAACCTTTACAAAGTTCCAAGTTTGGTTCCAACTTCAGTTCCAGTCCCAAAAAACAAGAAAAAAAACCAAGACAAAAACAACGAAGGAAGGGAAGTGGGGTTGGGACAAAAACTGGACCCGACCCAAACACGAATAGAAACAAACAACATAAGGAAAACGAGCGAAGTTAGAATCGTGACTAAAATAGGAACTGAAACTTTTACAAAGTTCCAAATTCACTTCCAACTCCGGTTCTACTTCTACTCAGGCCTGAAAACAACATAAGGAAAATGAAAAATGACTCAAGGGAAGAAAAAACCCAAGAGCGCAAAACACACCGACAGACAACGAAAGGAACAAGGAAGGAAGGCAGACCCGGAGTCGGAACAGAACCCAAACTAGGAAGTTTGGAAATTTTTAGAGTCTAATTTTGGTTCCGACTCCACTTCTGATAGAACAAAAGAAAGAAAGACCTAAGAGAAAAACGAACAACTCCTAAGACCGAAAAAACAACTAGAGACAAAACAAATGCAAGGGGGGCCCATTTTGTTCCAAAATAAAATGGGGTGGTTATGCAAGGCATAACAAATGGTGACTCAGTTGGGAAAATGGTTTACCTATTTTTAATATACTAAAGAATTTAGTCACCCAGAACCTTTGATTAATGAAACATGTTAACTTATGTATGATCAAAATATTAAAGTAAAGTTGAGCTGGAATCTCAGATGTAAATCAATATAAACAACTTTTGAATCTGAGTGTGTGTTTTTTGCGGTGCATCCTTCTTCATAAGAACTTTTTGCACCCTTGAACAACTATATCTAAGATTGAAACTACATAGGTTGAGTCCTTCAATTGCCGTGCAATGAAATCTTGGGCATTGCTCTGCTACCAGTTAGGCATCCATAGCCCTAATGGAGATACCTCTAGTCCTCTCAAAGCATTGCTCTACAGCTAGTCAAGCATCCATAGCCCTGATAGAGATACTTGAATCATCCATTTGGTATTTATTTTTCATTTATTTTAATAGTTTTCTTTTCTGTTTCTTTTGCAGGCTTCACTTGTGGAAAATATTTTAATAACTCTCTCAATACTCAGACATTACTAGTCTGAAACATGGGTTGTGAACTACAATGGACCCTATGATAGTTTTGGGAATCATATTTTTCACTTGAATTAGAGATATAATCACCCTAAGATGAATAGGCACTTTATAGTCAGATGTTTTGTCTATTTTGTGACAGATTTCAATCATAGTTCATGAGGTTATCTACAGTATACCTTACTCTTAATAACTTTCAAACCAATGCTAAAATGACCATAAGTCAATAGTTTAGAATAAAATCTCTCAACAGATATGCCTAAATTAATTTCTCTCCTAGTGCCTACAACATATTTTGAATAGAAACCCTTATATTTCAAAATGGAAAGAAAAGGGGGTCCCCAAAGAAGAAGACAAAACAAACACAAAACAACAAAAGGAAAAAAAATAGAAAAAGAACAAACAAACCAACAACCAATAGAAACAAAGAATAGATAATTACACATGATACATATATACAATTAATTTAGAAATGAAACCCTTATGGGCCAAATTAATTCTTGAGAAACTGTCCATTGACGAGCAATGGAACAAGTTCTCTCACTAAGGTGGTCAAGTGAAAAGTGTTCTCACCCAAGATCTCAGCTATTTGATATGGACCCAGCCCGAGTCTATCAAACTTCTGGTGGTCACCCTTTTTCTGTTTAGCCTTATCCCATAACAACACAAGATTTGATATCCGGAATGCCTTGATCAAAATATTTTATCCATAATCTTTATCCTTTCATCATCATGAATTCTTATCCTCCATCAATAGTAGTCAAGGGAAACCCTAATTATGTCAACGATGATAATGAAAGTCTTGTTGATCAAGAGGTATACGACATAGATCCCCTTGACACTATCATTTCTAGTAAGCTTTCTCCACCCACATTCCAAAATCCAATCACCCCATTGAGTTATCCCATCATGTCTTCATCTATGCCTAATCACACTCCTTATGCTACCTTTGACAAGGGATGTCCATCATATCCATCATATCCTTCATCTACGTCATCCCCTTATCCTATTTTTCCGTCACAATACCCCTATCTTGATCCCCCATCCACATCCTCTTATTTCAATCCTCCATCCACATGTACCCACTACCCTAATCTCCCATACCAATCCGCTCAGCCTAATCCTACATTCACATCTTCCTATCCTAGTCAAACACACCCACCAACTTACCCTAATCCAACATCCCCATCTCCCTATATTAATCCGCCACCTCAATCTTCCCATCCTAATTCCACCATCCCCATACCCTTACTACAATCCACCACCCACCTCCTAGTGTCCTAATTCACCATGCCAATACCCCTATCTTAACCCTTCACCTAATCCCCCATCTATTCCCAGTCCTGCATCCAATCCCATTTCCCTATCTAATCCTAGCCCACCAATCCCTAGTCCTAATCCCCCACTAATCCATAAACCTTCATCCACTCCTACCACACCATCTCATCCTAGAGTATGCAAGTCTCTCATTTCAGAAGTTCTCCAAGGACTTATAACAAAGAGGACATCCCCCACTCCACACATTGCAGTCGTGGAACCATGCCATCCCAACCCATCATCCATGGTCGTTAGTGACGAAACCCTTCTCCATCCAACATCTATCATTGATGATACCATCACATCCTCTAAATCCACTGAGTCCCCATCTCCTACCATCACATCCTCTGAATCCGTTGAACTCCCATCTCCTACCATCAAATTCTATAAATCCGTTGAACATCCACCTCCTACTCCAGGAGTCATCGAACCCATCCACGATGCCCAAATCCATTCTGATAACTGCATCGAATCCTCCATCCTTCCATCTCCCCAACTTGAAGAGTCTCTCCAACACTCTGTCATCCTTCCATCCACACAAGATGTGTCATGCCAAGAGTCTAATCCAAAGCATGCCAACATATCCCCTTCTCCAGATCAAGATCCTACCATCCCATCTAGTCCACCTCAAGATCACAGTCCCCCATCCATTCTATCCCGTGATCCTCTTGAGATTCAAGATTCTACTACTCCACCTCTGTCTCCATTGCATGAGCCTTCTACCACAAAATCAGATCCTATCATATCCCCTACTCCCTCTCCGGATACCACCCATCCAAATGCTGCTATCCCATCATCTCCTTCTCAGGATCCCCCATCATCGCCTGAAAATGCTATCCCCACACCGCTCACATATCCCCTTGGTACTCTCACATTCTTCAATGGTGGCCTCCTTGCAGAAGAAAAACATAGTGTATATACCACCCTCATCCCCCACCTAATAATGGACTCGCATCATGTTTTCAGAATAATAAAAATCCTATCATGGATCGAATGCTCAAGAACATGAACTACCAAGGAAAAGGTCTTGGCCTTCATGAGCAAGGTATTTTAGAGCCCATCCAAGTCAAAGAACAAATCTACATGCAAGGTCTTGGATCTATTCCCCAAGACTCACAATCTAAACACATTGGTACAACCTCTAGACGTCCTCAACGAGCCTTTTCCAAAAGAAATGCCAGCTCTTCCCATCGCTCCACCAAATCATATGCTGCAATCCCTCCTCCTCTATCGTATCACCTCAAAACAACTGTCCATATTCCTCCATCTACTCCATCCATTTTGGGCCCTTACATCCCTCCATCCACCATCTCTCATCCTTCATCTCCTCTATCCATCTTGGGTCCGTATATCCCAAGATCACCTCCTCCATCTCATCCTTTCACCCATCCAACACCTATCCATGTCATCCATCATAAAAATCCCTCTCGCATATCCCATAATCAGGATCAACAAAGGCACATACCTAAACATCCCCCATCTACACGTAATCCCCATACTCCTACCTCCATTGCTCCACATCGTCCATCCCCTCACACCCATCCCATTGCTAGTACAAGCACTTTGGATGCCAAGGAAAAATGCATCAATCTAAACACCCACATGAATCTAAAGCTTCCCATGTCCCCTCTAAAAGACATGGTAAAGAAAAGAAAAACAAAATCCCTAATAAAAATCAAATCTATAGCTCGCAAAGAGCCAGCAAAGCAAAGATCAAAACCATGTGGATCCCAAAGAATAAAGATGCAATGCCATCAAATGAAAAATCTGTAAGAACATCCAAAGTTTCTAATCCAAAAGCTAACCATACCCCTTTCATCTCCTAAGTCTGTTTTGGGTCCCTATGTCCCGAAATTCACTATTCCATCTTCTCCATTATCCCCACATTCTCCATCCATTAGTCCCCTTATCTTTTCACATCCGTCACCACATGTACCAATGTTGGTCCTGAACTCATCTCCCCATCACGTATCCACCCCATCATTCTATCCATACAATTTCCAACATCCCACCCATTATCCCCTGTACCTTCCCCATCAAATCCCTCTCATTCATCCTCTAGCATAATCCATTTATCCTAAGGTTGTACCAACATCCAATAGTCGGTTCGAACATGAGCTCTTAATACCTCGTATAGAACTTGATGCTTGAGTCCTTCATCCATATCCTTATCACATGTCTTCTAAATCCACTTATTCGCCTCCCTATCCTTATCCATCTCCTTCCGCATACTATCCAAAAAGTCCAAAAATCCAAAAAAATTAAAAAATCCAAAAAAGTCAAAAAAATTCAAAAAATAAAATAATAATAATAATAATAATAATAGTAAAGAGAAATAATCCATCCAATGGTGAAAACTTGGCAACCAAGCGCCTTGGATAAGTACCATGATGAAAACTTGGCAAATAGGCATCATGCGTAAATCCCCATCTGCACTTGGGGGCAATTTCCTAATTTGCGTTCCCTCCATCCGCTTTGCTTCCAGCTATGCACCTGTCTCCATCCTATACATCCTTTTCATTCATCCCCTCCACCCTATCGAGCTTACACATCCTATTTGGAATATCTCATTTATCCCAATCCTTCCATCCTCCTTGTGATCTTGATAACAATGGGGAAAACATATAAGCATGCTTTGGACACCTCTTAGCATACATCTCCCTCATCTGCACACTGTCCTAATCCTCATTCACACTCGTCTATCTTCCTTATCCAGTCATCATGCTACCTTCCATATCGCTTCCTTATCCATGCATCCTATTTTCATCCATCTCACTCTTTTATCTTCCCATCCACTTGTCTTCCATCCTTCATTCCTCCCCGCACATGACATATCTAGAGTGGGGGCATCTATCTTCCTTTGTGCTATAGTCCTTGGAGACATCATTCATTCCATCAGAACAATCCCTTCCATCTCCCCATCCTTATCTTCTGATCGCTCCACACAATCCTTTTAACCTCCCTATCCTTATCCCCCTACCCATCCATCATAACATCCCTTCCATCTCCCCATCATTATCTTCCTGTCCATTTATCTCTATCCACATCACATCTCTTAATCCCTTGTCGTTGGCTACTCCCCATACAATCCAACATCATCTATCATATCACTTCATCATTCATCTCTATGGCATGTCATCTACCCACTTCATCTTTGATGATTTGGATAACTATCCCATCCCTGAGCTTTGTATAGTCACTATCCTCCAATCCAATCCAATAGGTCTATCTTGTCCCATCGTGTCAGTCCAATCATTTTACCCCCTTATCTAGGGTTATCTCATCATCTTTCATCCATCACTTGTCTTTGGCCTTTTGTCAAACTACGTCGCCCCTGCGCTTTCACGTAGGCAAGGTAGATCATTTGATCTACCCCCGAGGTTCCATCATCGATCTTCATTGTCCACTTTGTCCCTTTATCACCTATCATCACACTTTCTGCTTTGTCCATCTCATCCTTTATCATCTATCATCAATCTTCTTATCTTGTTCCTATTTTTCTATCCCGTCTTTATCATCCATCGAGGTCTCCTAATCTTGTGTCATGTCTCTCATGTCGTGTCATCAAGCTATGCCCCTTATCTAGCTGGATCTTAACAAATGAGATTCACTTGTATCATCAAATCCAATTAGTTCTGAATATCCTGCGTCATATCAATCTTTTAATTTAGTATCCATCATCGGTCTCAACAGGATGCATCCTTCCTAATAGACCTCATCAATCCCATCCATCCCCTTGATTGATCCTATGGTAAAAGACATTTGAAATTAATTGTGATCTTTTGATGCTTTTGGCTTTTGTTTATCATTTGAGCTCCCTATCATCACTTGTCATGGTCGCCTTGATCCATCATATCATGGTGTGCTTTGACTATTCAACATAGGGGTGTATCTTGATCATTTATGTCCTTTTGGTTGTCCCACATAGTACCCACCAAGATCCCTGAGGTCTTGTGTTATGTTGGGGCATCCTTGTGTGCTTGTGGTTATCCCAATACCTGGCCCGACCAAGGTCATCATGACTTTGGGGTGTTGGGATAGCCTTCTTGTTTGTTATGCTTTTTTTATGCATTAGACACTAATCCGCCTTGGTTCTTCATACATTGGCGTCTTGTGTCTTATGCTATAGCAAAAATCAGTGCTCTGACGATGGAAAATTGCATTTATATTTCATTTCCCCTTCATCCTCTCGTCTATCAAAATCCCCCCCATCCATTCATCTTTCATCACGCTCCCCTCCCAATCTTCCCTCACATTGCATCATCTTCTTCAACTCCCATTGCATCATCTCATCCATTTCGAGAGCCCACCCGTGTTCTCTTAAACCCGCATGTCCTCTCGAGGGGGCATCCTTCATCCCTTAATCCCTAATTTTCATCATCTTTTTCTCTTCCTAATCATTCAAAGGAATGACTGGGGCATCTTTTCCAATCTAACCATCTTCTTCTAGGTTCTATGTTTTAATATGCTTTGAAATGATGCTACTTCGTAACACCATCTCAAAGAGGGGAAAAATGTAGACGTATAAATTTGGACACTTAATTTATCCAAATGCATCCCCTTTCGTCTTATTTTCGTTAATTAAGTAATATCACTATTATTTAATTAATCCCTCCTTAATTCTGTCAAATCCCTAAGGTATTTAATCAATAATACCTTATCTCTTTAATCCTCCTTCCATCAATTGAATTAAATAAATATTCCATTTAATTAATTCCCTTCATGTCACATCCTCCATCATTTTTATCTTATCTTAATCCTTCTTCTAATCTCATCATTAGGATGTGCACATGCCTAATCTTTGATTAGGAGGTGTCACATCCTCCAACTTTTGCAAGTTGGCCTCTAATCTCTCTTAGCCACCTAACCATCCTCTAATCCTTCACTAACTAGCCTAATCAACCTATCAAGGAATTTTTAATTCCTTTTATCCTTCCAAGGAATATTAAATTCCTTTTCTCTTCCCCATGTCCTTTATGACATGTGTCCTTAGTCAACCCTACTAAATACTTTTCTTCTTTGACAAGGCATCTCCCTTCCCCATGTGAATTTTTAATTCACTTTTTAATCCCCCAATGCATTTAAGGAATTTTAAATTCCTTCTCTCCCCATAAGAATATTTGAGGAATTTTTAATTCCTCACATGTCCTCTCACCCACATGGGGACAAGGACCTCCTTTATGAAGAGATCTTGTCCAATCCCAAGGTACTTTGTACCCCCCTCCATGTCATGTACTTCTCCTTCCACCTCATGTCCACTTCACCTTTTAGGGCTATATCACATGCCACATGTCAAGATGTGAGGGCTTGTGAGTTCTCAACTCACCTTAGCCCTACATCTTGATCTTTGGTGGCTCATTCTTGGCCATCCATTTCCCCTAGGAATTCTCAAAATTCCTATAAATACCCCCTCTTTTCTCTCATTTTTGGAGAGATCATTTTGCTAGCCAAACTCTTGCAATTTTGTTTCTCATCTTATACTTAGCCATTTTCTTGTTTTCATCCACTTGCACTCATCCTCACAACATCACTTAGCTTGCATCTACTTGCCATCCAAGGAGCATACACATCAAAGATCGAAGGGCCAACCAAAGGATCGATTCGAGACAAGGTATAAGGTTCCATTTGTTGTTTTTTATCTTGTTTTGTTTCCAACTTAGGCTAATCTTGAGTTGTAGGTTGTTTTGGTGTTTATTTGCACTCTTTTACTTGTTGCTTGTTTTCTAACGCTCACATTTTACCTATCACAATAATTATTTATTAAATTCAAAGTAAAGCATAATTTATATTGGTGGAAAGCTAAGAATATCCTTTAAAAACCCTTTTCGTTTCATTAATTTTGGGTTAAAAAAAAGTCGCCAGCCACATACCCTACAAATACACATCATATTGCCACTTTTTGGCCCATCGTGATCCTGCACATACCCCTATAAAAAAATGAAAAAAATTCCTATAAAAAGGCACTTGGGGGCAAAATCACTACACTAGCAGACTAAGTAGGAGCAAGTTTCGAGTAGCCGGGCACTAGACTTAGGTCACCCATGTGACCATAGCAAATACAAGGGAAAACATAAAAATCACTATACAATAACCTGTAGACTAGGGTAATATAGTCAGGCAATACAATATAACAAGGTCAGCTTATTCAACAATGGTTGGATTTTCTACATATCAACCAAAGTTTAATATATAAAGAAATTTTAATAAAGTCGAAGTGAAAAGATTATATTATAAACTTGCGATTAAAGCATTTCATACCATGGATGTGACTGTAGTACCCGATACTCGATGCAGTCAATGTGAAATGCTTCATACCATTGCTGAATATGCCATCGATCAAAGACCTATACCAGTGATGATGTGATTGGACAGATTGCAGACCAGTACACCGACTGACAGTAACAACCTTGACTCGTGGACAACTCGATGATGTTGTCAGCATCAATGAAAAATGCTTCGTACTAGATCTGCTTGATAATAGACTTCAAATATTAACCGACAAGGAAGAGCCAAGCCATTGGCAGTATTAAATGATGAGGAGAAGACTCAGCACTACTGACAAGCAGATCTTCATATCGTGAGGTGACCGCCAAGGAAGAGACCTCTCCATAAATGCAAGGTACCCACCCCTCGATGAACCTGTCATGGGTACATTGGAGGTGATCGATAGGTACGCAGGCAAAAGGTGGACCCGATCTAATTGTTGACGGCCGATGCAATGGAAGGTACCCACGCATGGATGTGACCGCTAACTAAGACAGTGAGGCTAACAATGAAGTAATGCAAAAAAAAAAAAGAAACCCAACCAATCACCCTAACAGCAAATGTGGACTTGTACAACCAATGGAAACGGCTAGCATAGGGTGCGCGAGATCTGATGTGGCGGGTCTGCGGAGCGGTACCAGTGATTAAGAATGTACAGTGATTGATACCCTGCAAGGATCTGTCCTATACAATAGAATATGTCGCCGGGAAAACAAAATCCATAGAGAATATATTCCACCCACAATTTTATAAACCCCACATTTATATTTACAAATATTTTTCCCGATGAAAAAAAAACAAAATAATTTTCCCAAAATACAATATAATTTTGCCCCAAAATTATCAATAGAATACCACAGAAAAATATTTTCAGAAAATATCTTTTTTGCAAAAATGAGAAAATCGTACCATTTGGGAGGCTGTCCCAGCAAAAAATATTTCTTTAAAAACAACTTTACCCAAAATGGATGAATTTATAGTCAAAATTCATCTATGGAGCCTTCTGATCTCAACCATGAGGTTATTGAAACCACAATCTACACCCAGCAAAAATCTTTAAGCCAAAATATCACCCTTGGATCCAGGAAGGAATCTGCAACACCTGGAGAGCTTTGATACCATGTAAGAATTGGCTATAAAGGTAGCCACCCAAGATCTAGAGGCCTAATAGAAAGTACAAGCATAAGAGAGATAGAAAACAATACAACAAGAATAAACTGTATTCTTATCAATGAATGCAAATATGATATGATGGACAAATGTACATAGACCCCTTGGTTATATAGCCAAGGTGAGATGCAAGATTTCATAGGATTATGAAAAGTGTCTTAATAATATGACATGAGACAACTATAAAAGGCTATCACTCCACCTAAAGTGGAAAGGTGATAATGTGATAATCACCACAAAAGGTGGAGAGATAATCACATGATGTGTCCACAAAAGGTGGAAGTGATAAAGTAATGACATGTCAAGTCCACCAAAAGTGGAAAATCTCCAACAACCTCCTATGTGGTCCCTAAGTAAACTTAACTAAGGTGTAATCATGACCTAGGACAAGGTACAACACATTTAATTACACCAACAGTTTTAAATAGTTATTAGACCCAATAATTTTAAGTGAATTGGTTTACATTATTTTGAGATTAGGTTTACAAGATAAGAATCAATAATAGGAAATTATCATGTAATGGAGGAACTAGCCATATTAATTAATATTTGAACCTATTAATCTTGTCTTTTTGAGTTCTTTACAAAGTGATGATAAGGACCCCAACACTTTTCATTCAAAATATTATGTAGGATAATAATTATTATATCTCTAAAGGGTTTTATCTATTTTATAATATTAAAAATGGTAATAAGATTTAACTAGAAAAATTTAGGTTCTTTAATTATTCTTATATATATATATATATAGCCAAGGGTGGAATATTTAGATTTGATTTTTATTCATGTTGTGAGTCTATTGTATAAAATATGTTTCCTACTGATAATTCCATCTTATATGAAATAATTTGGCATGGGTCATGTATTATATGGACAAATGGAGATTTGGCTTTGGTTTAAGAATTATGTGGATTACTAATGTGATAGAAATTTTGTAGATCAAAATCAATCAAATGTTAGGTGTATGATGTTAATTAGAAGAATAATTTTGAGAAATTATTTTTTGATCATGTATGAATGTTTATCACTGTTTATATTCTTGGTTTGAGATTAAAGCTTAGATTATAGAAATGATATTGTTTTACTTTGATGAAAACCATTGGGTATTGGGTATTATGTGCCAATACATAAAACCAATATTTTATTGAACAAAGAAAGCCAAAATTAGGTTTTAGGTAAACATGAAAATATTCACAATCAATTGTATCTTCTTTTTCCTCTTCATCCATCAGACCAGATGCAATATCTTCAACATGCACTTCTTTAGAGAAAACATTGATTTTATTCTTTAGCAAGACTTCCTTTAGAATTGTTTCAGCTTCTTTTGCTACCTCTTCAGTCCAAC
Source organism: Sequoia sempervirens (assembly GCA_007258455.2). Classification (NCBI taxonomy): domain Eukaryota; kingdom Viridiplantae; phylum Streptophyta; class Pinopsida; order Cupressales; family Cupressaceae; genus Sequoia; species Sequoia sempervirens. Next base: position 109,342,888 of record VDFB02168118.1, read on the forward strand.
CAATCATAAGCTTGTTTACTCTTGTTTTTCTCTTGAAATCCCTTTTAGCTTCATTCAAAATTGTCTCCATTTCCTCAATAGACATCATTAGACATAAATATGCAAGAATTTGTTCTCTTAATTTCTCTTCTTCATTTCTTGCACTTACTCTCCTCATTTCTAAAATTCCATACAATTCCTTAGGGAACTGAGACATGACCTCAACAAGAGTCATATTGAAATTGTTCAAATACTTTATTGTAGCCTCCCCAAGAACTCTTTGACCAACACTATCAAAGGTATCATACCATTCACATAGTGGCTTAAGATTACCATATTTAATTCTACCTCTCTCAACTTCCTTTACAAACATACTTGGTTTGTCAGTTTTGACCTTCTCCTTTACTTTCACTTCTTCACCTGAGGGCTTGTCCTTAGTGAATTTTGTTTCCTAGGTGCCTATATGCTTTATTTCCCTTACCTCTTCATCATATTTAGACTCTTCATCTTTTGAGACAACAACATAAAATTTTGTGCTCTTGTCCTTCTTCCTCTTACCGGATGCCTTGACTTGATCTTTCATAGGGGTTAACTTCTTTGGAGGACTGGATAGGGGTGCAGAGCTCCTTGTGGATCTTGTTCGGGCAAAGGATATTGGTGGACTAGCAGATTTAGTTCTAGCTATCTCTTTTTCTACTTCATCTTGTTCTCTCTTTCTTCTAGCTTCTCTCGCAACTTCTACAGATATACCCATGCTCTCTACAAAGGCTTGAACTTCCTTACTCTTTGAACTATCATTGGTTTCTTCAATTGCTCATGGACTTGCATATCTTTTTCTACATAGGTTCCAAACCTTTCTTTAGTCTGATCTAGAGGCTTACTCAATAAATGTTGTGCATATAGCTCCAAGATTTTTTCCTCAACTTCATAGCCCATTGGAATAATCCAGACCGTTCTAGGATTTGTAGCTTCCAACAAGCATTGATCAATGTCAACCATAAAACAGATAGAGTCCTTATGCTTCTCCACAATAGAAGTAGGAATTCTTTCTCTTTCTTGCATATCACTTTGAAAACTCTTGAAATATCCCCAAATAACATTTTTCCTTTTCTTACTATCACCAATGTTGTATAACATGTCTCTAATCTAAACAGCTATGGGATTATCACCTTGCCAATGCACTTTTCCAACTCCCAAGACTTCATTCATGAAATAAAAGAGCAAACACAACAACAAATTACCATACTTAAGGAATTCTTCTTATCTTTCATGATCTTACCAAGATTCTCCATAAGCTTACTTCAAAGTAACTCACATAGGTCATACTTTGCATTCTCCTTCACCATCTAATATGCTGCATAGATAGCTATACTAGATACAAAATTATCTCAACTAGAATGATAGATCTTCTAACCAATGACCATAGATGCAAATTTCACATCCACTTCAATGATATTGTAGAGCCCCTCTGTCGTTTACCTTCTAGATATTGGGGTAAGTATTTATTTGTGTACATTACAGTGTCATTGAATTGGGTGGTAAACATAATGGTTTTTGTTTAATTGGTTAATTAAATTAATATTTTCCTACAAGGGAACTTATATGAATTTGGAAAATAAAAATAATGATTAAATAAATTAAGCTTATGAAATTTAGAGAAAATAGTTATTATTTATAAATAAATTGATTTCATTATAAAAATTATTATATTTAATTATAATCGATAATTTATTATGTGAGGATAATTACAGAAAATAAGTTGATTCTTTAAAAAATGAATTTAGGAGATAAGATTGTGAGCTAAAGTGTTAAAAGCATGAAAAGCTAGAAAGAAAATAATATAGAGGCAAGAAAAGATTAAAAGATAAAAGCATGTGCATGCACAGTTTGAACTAACGTTAAAAAGGATAAAAAAAAAGATAATTTAGTGGAGATTTTTGAGTTTAAATCAGAAGTTTGCTTTTGTGAACAAATAGATTTTCCTTTTTGGGGAAGATATATATATATATATATTTTTAGAGTATTTATGGGGCTTCTTGCATACGATCTGGGGGGATTTTTCCCATCGCTTAGCTTGGAATGAAAAGAGAGAACCGACTACTTGAATAGAGGAAAGCGTGTGAGTAGCTAAACTCCTCAAATTTTATCATCATGTATGAGAAACCGGGTACATATGGTGAATCCTATCTGCATTTTTAGCTAAATGGTGAATTGTTGCAAATCAATACATTGGATTGTTAAAAATAGATGAAATTGGGCACGATTGTTGATATCATTACTATGTTGCTTCCTTGTAGCCATGTGAAGTTTACTGAATATGATATTTATTCGTAGCTTTTGATCTTATACATTTAAAGCTTGATTCATTTTATCTCCATTACTTTCTATATAAGTTTCCATACGCCTATCTTGGTTTCCTATATCATATAAATTGCAAATAACTTATGCCTTAAAATCTCTGTTTCCCCTCTATATTTAATTTTCCTCTATAGGCGCTTACCCTTTGTTCTTACTTGGTTGTATATTACACCCTTTCTATCTTCTCCAATCTCCTTCGATAGCCTAAATCTGTGACTCATGCTTTTTTGTCGTTTCCATTCGACCATCTTCCTCCATGATGTCATTGTTATGCAACTAACCAGGTGGTTTAGGATATGAATTGTGTCTAAAAAGATTGCTTGAGCTCTATTTTAGGTTGGCAGTTGATATCATAAATTGATTAGGGTGAATTTTTATTCTTGCTTAGTATCTCGATTTCCAATCTGTTGACTTCAAATGAATATTTCAGCACCACCAATATTCTCCACAAGAGTATCGTTTATACGAGGGATATGGTTTAGCATGACAAGAAGAACATGCCCAGGCCATGATTAAACAATCAAATGCAATTGCTAACTTTTCTCTATGGCCTCAAATAAAGATTATATTTTCCTCTTTCCACAGTGGCAAGTAAGAGTCTTGAATTTGAAAATACCCAATTGCCTTCTTGTGCCAATCCAATTCCTCCAACATGTATGCCATTTCCACATTTTGAATGCAATTTAATCCTTACACAAAAGCATGTACCATTTTATGGCGTTTAATCCAACTGCTTCAGGTATCTTTTAATTTCTCTAACTTGTAGTATTCCCCTTACTATATGAACCAAACCTTTGTTGGAAAATTGATCCTGAGCCTCTTCTCGTCCACCTACCTATTAGGAGCATTTGATGCCTACAGCTGAAAGATTGTTTTGGGGATTGCCTTCCCCACTTGCTCTTGACGTGCACCTAAAGACTGCAGAAGAAGTAAATGAAGTCAAGAATTTTTGAATTCCAATTCAATGCTAGTAGGTAATTTTGAAATTGAGAGGGAATGTGATTGAAGACAAAAAGAATGAAGGCAGATTATTCTATCACCTGAGAAGAGTCAGTTTAGAAGACTTAGTTGGAAGAAGAAGTTTTCTATGTAGCAGTAGACTATAGAAAAAGAATGTTTTGTGTGAGCTTCTGAAAGCTCCTAAACAGCAGCAGCTGTTTGTTTTGTGTGTGAGCAGATATTGCTCCTGAAGAGCTCTACGTAGCTCAACCCAGTGAGCTCTTAAGAGCTCCTGAAGTTGTTTGTTTTTGGTTGAGTAGTTGATTGCTCCTAGCAGATTGAAGTTCATAGTTTAGAGTTTAGTTTTTGAAGGTTTTTGTGCTCAGTATTTGTGTATTTCTATTTCTAGCTTAATGAATAGAAAGAAAGTTTGCATGTCTCCTTGTTTGTTGTGTTTATTCCACATTTGAGTATTCCCATGTTTTTGTCTTGGGAAATAGAGTAGCAGCTCTATGTTTTTTGTGCAATCAAAATTTTTGACAAGGTATCAAAGCCATAGGCCCCATTTCCTCATTAGTTAGGGCATTTTTTTTTCTGGGTATTGAGTTTATTGTGTAGGAGACATGGTTGGAGATGAAGGAAAGAGCTGGCAGCAACCACCATCCTTTAATGGATAGAACTATGATGTTTGGGCGAAGAAGATGAAGCCCATTATGGTAACCAATGATTTGTGGGAGTTTGTGGTCAATGGTTTCAATGATGTAACTGACACAATAACATACATTGTGCTCACAAACAACCAAAAGAACCAACTAAAGGAGTTAAGGAGGAAGGACGCTAAAGCTTTGAGTCTGATTGAAGCAACCTTGACAGAGGCTATTTTTCCCAGAATAGCAGCAACTAAATATGCAAAGGAAGCTTGGGAAATCCTCCAAACCTATTACAAAGGGACTGACAAGGTCAGATTGGTGAAGCTCCAGATGCTTCGAAGAGAGTTTGAGACTCTTGAAATGAAGGACAGTGAGTCCATCTCAGTTTTCCTCACAAGACTCTCCAGTTTGATAAACCAGTTGAGAGTGAATGCTGAGATCATTGATGATCAGAGGATTGTGGAGAAAGTCCTCAAGAGCTTACCCACGAAGTTTGATGCAGTGGTGATTTCCATTGAAGAGGCAAAGTATCTCAGAACATTGTTTGTTGATGAGTTGATGGATTCTCTGCAAACCCATGAGCAGCACCTAAATAGGTCTGCAAGTTCCTCCCAAGAGCAAGATTTTAAAGCTCAGTTGAATGCAAGAGGTAGGGGGAGAGGAAGAAATAGCTCTAGACGTGGTAGAGGGAGATCTAGATGTGGTAATGCTAGAGAAGAAAGCTCAGCACGAGCAAACAACCAAGAAGGAGTGAGCAACTCTCAGACTAGCTCCCGAAGAGGAAAGAAGAATAGCAGTTCAAATATGAAGAATGACAAGAGAAATTTTGAATGATACTACTGTCATAAGTTTGGGAATTATGCAAGTGAATGATGGACTAAGCAGAGAGATCAGTCAAAACAAAATGTGAATGTGGCTGATTCAAATGTGGTTGAAGGAAACTAGTCCACAACCTTCATCATGTGCAACATTGGTGAAGAAGGCAGCCCTGAAGTCTGGTATTTGGACAACGGTTGCAACAACCACATGAGTGGTAATGAAAGTCTTTTTTCTTTCATTGATAAAAAATGTAAAGTCTAAAATAAGAATGGGGAACAATGGAGTAGTTTCTGTTGTTGGAAGAGGATCTATTATGATCCGCAACAAGCAAGGTGAGAAGGAGGAGATACAAAATGTATTTCTTGCTCTTGGGTTAAAGCATAATCTCATGAGTGTTGGTAGGCTGATCCAAAATGGATACAAAGTGCTGATGGAGAAGGGTCAATGCATCATTTATGACAAGAATGAGGGGACAAAGGTGTTTACAGCAGTCCAAATGACAAAGAACGGGATGTTTCCGTTGAAGATTGAGATGTGTTTCTCATCTCAATCTATTGTTGCACCTCTCAAGAATGGAGAATGTACAGTAGTACGTCATGTAGCGGTCAAGAGCACCATTCAAGACCCCTCCAAGCTATGGAATCTCAGGTATGGACATTTAGGCTATGCTGGTTTGAGTCTTTTTTCCAAGAAAAGAATGATTGATGGTTTGCCAATAATAGTAGAGCCTGTCCTCAAGTGGTGTCCTTGAACATTCTCTACCTATGTGAAATTTTCATTTTGAACATTGTGTTTCATCCATCCTTGGTTGGGTTTTGTATTTCACATTCAATATTTTGATAGTCTTTGTTTGTTGAATTTGTTTTGAAATAGGGACATTTGTATTTTTTGATCGATGTGTTCGTTGTATAGCTACCCATTAGACATTTGATGTCATTTGATATTGCTCCTTTTTGTTTTCACATCAATCAAATTATTTACCACATAACTCAGGTTTTGTTTCAATCAATATTGTTGATTCGTTTTGGTGTTTATAACAAGTCATCTCATTAGTAAGCTTTAAATGTCCAATAGTGTTATCTAGTTTTGTGGTTTAATTAGTTTGATAATTATGATTATTCCGTAGTCATCTAATGGTGGGAGTGGTAGAATTTGCTACAAGAGGTCATTTAGAATATTACTTTTATTAATATGTATTTATAATAGTGATGGAAATGAATTATGGTATAGTGTTAGTCTGTGGGAGATTAAATATAGATATTTATAGAATGTCTTTTAACTTAAAGTTTTAAGTGATTAGTTATTACAAGAAAGAGTATTTAAATCAATACATAAATATTATAATGATATGTGTACCTAAGTGTGTATATATAAATAGTTATGGGTAAAGACGTATATGTGTCACAAGAGTATATTTAAGAGTAAATCTATTGAGGGAAATACAAGGTGATATACTAAAAAAAATGTGTTCCTATAAAATCATTAAATATAGTTAAGTATTTGAAAACTCATTGTGAAATATGACTTAGAATAAAATTAAATCTTGGGAAGTCAGAGTAGGTGTTAAGAAGTTTTGGGATTGTGTTCAAATAATTCCTTTGACAAATCTGATTTCTTTCTTTAGAGCCTAGGTAAAATGTAAATAATGTTTGTATAGATCCTTGAGGTTCATTTCTTTTGTTTTGTGAAATTAATGTTTTATTAATAAGTGAAATATATTATCTTGAAAGAGGGTTTGGTTCCTATTTAGTGATAGTTGAAATGATATTAGACGTTGATTTCATGACATGATGTTTACTCAATTGCTTGAAGTAAATATGTTCATAAAAGTTTTTAAATGACTTTGTAAGGGTTAAATAAAGAGAATAAATGTCTGCTACTCTTTACGATTGGAACGAGGATTGGATTTGTGCATTTAAGGGTTGATCTTGATGGTTCGTTTCCTTTTTGTTTGAATATGTTTCCCTCCTAGGGTTGTTTTGATTTGAGAAGTTTGTGATTAGGAATTTATGATGGAGTATGTTGGAATCTAATGTGATGCTTGATTGTGATGTTGTGTTTTCTTCGATGTGATTCTTTCTTCTTTGAATTTATACTCCATTGATGATCCTTGATTCTTAGTTTTGAGGGGACTCTCAAGGTTATGTCATCCTCTGTTGGAGTTGTGGTTATTTGGTCATTAGGCTTCTAGAGGCGAAGTTAATCTTGTGTCATTTTTATTCTCCATTGATTTGGTTCTTGCTAAGATTTTAATCGTAATTGTGATTTTGAGTTTATGATTGGGTTGTACCCGATTTCATGAGCAATTATGTATATGGCTATTGGCGAGATGGTATATGCCTCACGTGTGTTTCCATTTTAAGAATCAGTGCTTTTTCAGTATTGGTACAACCCCTTGGATTTTGGTTTATGTTTTGGGTTTCTAGGGAGAGTGAGTCTTTGTGGGGGCTGGCGCCTCAAATAGGAGGAAGGGCTAGGATAACCCACGCAAGAGTTAGATTAAAAAGTGAAAATTTAATTAAAGAATTTAGGGGGATGGGTAGTAATAACATTAATAAGATAATTATGGATACCTCGTCTATCCATTAGGGCTTTCGTAGACTAATGGTGGATTGAGAAGGTCGTAGTTGGAAAGGTCATTAATTTGTCCTCATGAGAGGTTAACAGCTCCACATGAGTCACGCTATGGGGTCGGTGCCTCAAGTAGGAGGAAGGGCCAGGATAACCATAGATGGGGGCCGACACCTCAAGTAGCCTAGATTAGCCAGTGCCTGGAGGAAGGGCTAGGATAACCCATGTAGGACTATGCGATGACACTCTCCCCTACTACCCCTTATGATTTTTTATCTTTGCAAGCCTCTAGAAGTGCTCTTTTGATATTATGACTTGAAATTTATTGATGATATGTTTTTTGATTTATTGTTGTAATATTTTGAAAGTGATTTATTGTTATGTTTCAAAAATGATTTAGTGTTGTTATGATTCGAAAGTGGTTTATTGTTGTTATAGTGATTTATTGATGTTATGATATATGATTATTGTTGCTATGTTTTTGGGAGTGGTTTATCACTGTTATGAAGTGATTTATTGATGTCATGTTCCTAGTCGTGGTTTATTATCCTTGTGTTCCTTGTTACCCTTGTATGTCATTGAGTCTTGTGGTTCTCTGTTTGGATGATTTTGGCCAAGGATTCTTTCTTGTCAACTCCTTAGAATGGGGGGTGGGTCTTCTGACCCACATGGTTGGGTGGAATGTGCTAAGCACCCCATTGGGTCCCCAGTCGAGGATCGAGAGGTGTGGATTTCTGTCACTTGCAGAGACTCCAAAGTTGTATCTAACTTGGAGCCAGTTATGATACTTCGTATTCATCTGCTGAGTTGTATCATTTATCTTATTCTATGGTTTCCATTCATGTTGGGAAACACCTTTGTATCATTGTAATACTTGAACAATGTAATGTATCAGTTTATCTTTGGTAAACCTTATGTGAATATTGATTCATGGCATATGTTATTAGATGTGTTGTATATGTCGAATATGCCCCATTGAGTTCTTATGTTGTTAATGTCAATCTTTTATATGTTGTGTTTACTTAAGTGTATGGTTTCTTATTGACGAATTTTAATGTATGTTCTATTATTGTAATCATACATTTGATCATGGTTTATTCTTTTGGCTTTAATTCTTTATTGTCATTGTATGGAACTAAGTTTCGTAATGTCTTCGTGTGTACCCCAAGGGACGTAGGTGATAGTGAATTTGTTTAAATGAATTTCATGTCATAACTCAATGTGTATCTCATGTATGTTTATTTATACTTTAAAAATAAATTGTGCGGTAATTACCATTTAGTTGTCCTTTTGGGTTCACACGATGGGGCATTATAGATATCATCAATTGTAATAGCTCTTTTATCAAACACCAAACTGGTTGCATAGGTAACTATTTGATTCTTCATGGAATTCAAGATCAGCAACCCACCAGAGGAATTTAAACCTGTAAAAGTGCTTATAGCTTCTTTTGTAATCTTGAAAGGTTGACTCAACCACATAAATTCAGCATGAACTCGGCTCAAAATATACCGAACCCACTCGTTTTCTATAAACACGAGAAATTTTACAATCTGCATGAATTTCTTCTCCTCTAGGGTTTTGAATTCAGGCTTTACCTTGAAATATTCTCCAACTATATGGTTTGTATACAAATTCAACAACTTCAAGCTTCCTAACTCCCCAATATTTGCATGAATGTATGCTCTAATGACTTCAATATGAAAAACACCATACAAAACAGATGAAAATGCACCTAAGGGATCGGTCTCAATAGACTTGAAAGGATGCCACTTGAATTTTGGATGGGGTCTATCCTTGACATCAACTACCAACAGAGTAGCCATTTTCACAACTTCAGAAGTTCACAAGTTTTTCGATAAATACCTTTTCACTGAAATAGGGTTTGATTACCAAATTTCCTTCACACTTGAATCTTCACCAAATTTTTCCAAATTTTGCTTCAAAGCTCTCCAAACTTCTTCTCATCAAAATGCAAAGTGACAAATGAGGGATACAAATAACCTTTTATTATTCACACACCTAAATTTTTGTCGCAATAAATTATTTTTCCCTAACTCATCTGGATACCCTGCTTCCATACACTATGAAAGATAACTCTTTTGTGAACCTTCAATTCTATATAAATACTCTCTCCAACTATTTCAACAACATCTATAGATCATAAATGCAATCACTGCACTCATCCACATCCTAGTACCAGCTACCGACAAGGGGTTTAAGAGATTTTCTCGATAGCTCCCCCTAGGAAAGAGGCCTAAAACTAATTTCAAGGGAAATTACTAGATCCAAGATCTGGTGTGGAATCATTTCCTATAACAAAGGGACTCATTTTCACCCATATCTTCTTCATTTGCTTCCTGATCTCATCTATATAGTGACTTTTCCTATTCTCTTTTCATCCTTCTTCATGTTTCTTTGATTTACCAGACCTCTTTTGCAAAATCTAGCAATGTGACCAAATTTGTTGCAATTGTAGCACACCACATTTCTTTTTCGAGGCCAATTGTTCCATTCATATTCTCTTGATCTGTACTGGTTAGCAATATGGCCAAATCTATTGCATGTATAACAATTGAGATCTCTATAAAGGTTGTTCATCATATTTCTGCATTGATTTGACTTATGACCATACTTATTATAATTGAAACACTGACTGAAAAATGATGGACCACTTGAATTAATTCTACTTCTACATTGAGTAGCCATATGATCAAATTTATAGCAAAAAAAATAGTAACCATTGAATCTTTGAGCATTAGGTTGTCTTACCAGATACCTTCTAGCTTTGTTCATTTGATTTTCTTTCCTAAATTTCCTTTGTCCAAATCTAGAACTTTCTCCTTCCTCATATCCAAGACCTCGCTTGTCACCATCAGTCCTTTGACTTTTAATTAGTTTATCAAGCTTGACTAAGCTAATCTTGAACTTCTCTTTGAATTCATTTGCAGTAGCAAGTTCATCTCTAAGATCATCAATCTACTTTTCAAGTTCTTCTTCATTATTTTTGGATTGTTCCAATTCAAGCTCCAACTGATTGAATCCATCTATGATTTGACTACATTCTTCAAATTTCTCCTTCAAGGATTGAACAAGCTTCTCTTCATTCTTCTTTTTGTCTTAGATCTCCTTTTTCATCCTCATCATAATAGATTTCATCTCATGCTTTAGGACAACATTATGTTTGGTAAGCTTTTCACATTCTTTTATCTTTTCCTTCAAGGCTTGACGTAGTTGTTCATCTTTAATGCTTTTACTCTCTTTCAACTTGACCTGATCATAGATTTCTCTTCTCTTCTCCCTAGACTTATTGATTTTATCTTTTAATGACTCAATAAATTTTTCAGCATTCATGAGGTTTTCCTACAATTCCTGGACTTCAAGTTTTGGCTGATCAAGATCATCTAGGGCCACCAAAAGTTGTTGTTGAAGACTACTTGAATCCATTGAAACAATTTCCCAGATCTTCCCCAAGTTGTTAAACTTCTTCTGGGGAACTAGACTTTGATACCAATTGTTGGAATCAAGGAACACTAAGAGGGGGGGTGAATTAGTGTTCTACAATTTTTAGCTTTATTAATCTGATATTTAAGGTACTGATAGCATTCAACCAAAATAAAGATGCATTAAAATAAGACAAATAACCACAACACCATCACACAAGGATTTTTACATGGAAACCTTGTTAGGGGAAAAATCACAAAGGAGGTCAATCCACAATATTATCTAAGTATACTAAAAAATATGTTTACAAAAATGGGAATACACTTGCATTCAGGCACACTACCTAGAGCTCACTACTCAAACAGAAAGGATTACTACCTTACAAAAATATTTGGATAACATCCAAAAGATTTGAACTAAGAAAGTAGCATCTACAAATGCCTGATTACAGTTCTAGTTAAACTCATGAATTGAATTCTGGACCTTTTGTATGATTTTGCTCTTCTTCTTTGTCTGCTTCAACTTGCTTCACAAAATCATTTTATGCATAAGTGAAGTTGTGCATAATAGCTTTGCAATCTCTCTGACATTCACAACACACATCAACTCAATTCAAACACACACCAAAATGATATAATCGATCACTTATATATATCCGCTACTAAGGATTTAATTGCTACATGTCGGCTTCAATAAAACATGAAATATTTACAAACTCTTGCTTCAAATCATAAATAATTTTCAAAGCGTACCCACTAAAGTCAGAAACAACATAGTGAGGACCCAAATGAAAATTATTGAACAAAAAAAACTTAAATAATTACTCCTCGAATATCCACAACATACTTCATTCACCAAGTCAGCCTTCTTGTGTTGATTAACAAAAAAAAATCAACCGGATCTTCTAACTTGCATATGGATTGATACAAGGCACTAAGATTCATAGATAACATATCATATACCAAACAACCTTCCCTGAGATCCACAACTCAAAAATATAATAGAAAATTTGCATATGAATCGATGAACAAAAATATGTCAGATGCTCTATTCTAGCTTGACTGACTTCAATCTGTCTACTAGTATGATCAAATGCTGATGTGTGGATCAAATTACTGACAAGGGTTTCCATCAATGACAACACTAGAAAAAAATTGTAGTGTCTCTTTCCAACACTTTGTGGTTGCCTCAATGGTGTACAATCATCTCTGATGTATATCATATGAGTGCAGAGCTTAGGATCCAATCCCTTCATATCATGATAGTCCCACGTAAATGCATGTTGGTGGTTCGTTAGTAAGTTTGTTAATGAAAACTTATTTTCTTGACTCAGTTTGCTATTAATATTTAGATATTTTCCTTCTGACACTTTCATTTGTGTAGTTAACTCTATCATAGTTGCTTCACCAATGCTTGGTATCTTGAGTTCATGTGGTAACAATGTATGAGACATACCTGTTGTTGTAGGAAGTTCAACTACAGGAAGAGTGGGTAGAAGTGTCTTCATTGGATAAAAATCACATGCATGAGAGAATGAGTCTTCCTGTACCTCACAATGATTTTGTATTATGTTAGACAATACTTCATCTTCATCTTGAAGCTACATGAAAGAAATCATGCCTAACATCATAAGTTGTGCCACATAATTGATTTCCTCAGCCTCTTGACCAACATGTGGCCATATGGGGTTATCCATATAATGGGATGGCTAAAAAGGAGAGTAGAGAACAATATTTTTGGTGCTCTTTCCATTAGAAATGGTCATGTCTCCTACCTGGCATCCAATATAGGCATCTATTGTTGCTAACCATGGCCTTCCTAGGATAATGCTAGGGTACCCAACTAGTGTAGCTTTAGGAGAAAGAATCATGAAATATATTGGGTACTCCCAAGAGTATAGAGTTACCACAAGGTCCTCTACTATACCATTAGGTTTAACAATGGAACTATCAGCAAGTTGTAGGATAGTAGGAGTAGGTTTCATGCTTGCAACATTTAGTTACTGCAGGATATCCTTGGTCATTACATTTATTGTTGCTCCCAAATCAATTAGAGAATTCTTTATTTGGATCCCATTTATAACAACTCCTACCATAGGACTCTATGGATAATTATATCTGGGAACAATCACTTTCCCAATAATGATGTCAGCCAGTTGTCCCACCACATGAACCATAGTGGGGTCTTTCTTCTTCCTACCTAGATTCTTAAGGTATGCTTCCTTAATTGCTTTTCCATATATAAGAACATCTTTTATGGCCTGAAATAGAGGTATCTAGACACATATATGCTTCAACTAATCTAAAATGTCAAATTTTAGTTCCTCCTTCTCTTCCGTTTATTTCACAGTCTCCAACCTCTAGGGAAATGGTGGTTCTTGTTTAGTCTACTTGACTGGGACTGGTTTAAGATTTTTAGGTGCACTTGGATGAATGGGGTCATTCAGATGCTCCTCTTCTTCCATAGGAAGCTCAGTGATAATTGGTTTGGAAGGAGCTATAAAATTTGTTCCTGAATGCAAGTGGATGTCACTTACACTCACAACATATGTAGGGAATTGATTTGGACCAGCATAGTATATTGGCTATTGTTGTGGTTTGTTATTTGGGTTAGGTGTGGGCTGAGCTGGTAGCTGAGTAGGTTTGGGTGTATTTTAACTTGAACTAGCAAGAGGAGGCATTATAGCAGGTTGTTGGGGCTAAGAAGGTGGTTGCATGTAATTGGTTGTCTGGTTTTGTCATTGCTACCCTCCCCTCCATTGAGACATTTGCTACCAATTTCCTGGAGGTGGCTTCCAATTTCCTTGAAACTACTGCCAATTCCCCTAAGGTTGTTGCCACTGGGTTGGATATTTTTGGTGATTGGGCCAAGCATTTGAAGGGTTATTCCAAGGTTGTTTTGGATATCCTCCATAGTTGGATGGATATGGGGGTTTTCATTGGTTAACAGATGAATAAGAATTGAAATATGGCCTAGCAATAGATAGTGGATCTAGTGGCATACCTTGTCTTGGAGCCCATGGCCTCCTTTGTGCAATGTAGTATACTTGGTCATCTTCACCCTAGATTGGCTTGAACTTAGGTGGAATTTTCTTATTGTCAATATTAGCTACTTTTAACATAGATTTTTGGCACCCACTTACTTTCTAGCTCTCCTAGGGTTTTTCACCTAGAAGGAGAAAGATGGGCCAAAGATGCTTATGTTACATTCAAATTCAATGCAATATGGATAGAATAAGGATGAAATATTCCTAGATACAATTCTTGAATGCAATAAACTAATGAGATTGATTGACTAATGAATAGAAACTAAAGGAAAACAAATTGTTTGAAAACACATTTTGTATTACCAAAATGTCCTACAAATGAATAGAAAAATGCAACAGAAGTGAATCAGATTGAAAGTGTGCACCTAGAACTTTGATGAGGATTGTAAATTGATGTTGGAATGCTAATGATGTTGTTTTACAAGCCTGGCGGGACTCATTTTCCATTATGGGCGAATCCTTCCCAGTTCTGGTAAATTGTACTGGAACATGTTTCTGATAAAAGGGCACTAAGAAATGTAGAAAACTCAAAATTGACCCCGTGGTGGGACTCATTCTCCACCCATGGTGAATGAGTCCACTTTTGAAGTTTTGGATTTTCAAAGGTGGATTTCGAACCCCTTCCGATCTGCACTTTGATACCCTACAGGTGTCCGCTTTTGAAATTGTCATATTCGGGTCTAAAAATCACTTTTTGTTGATATTTTGACTTGAATAAAGAGGAGAAGACATTAGAAACCTTGTAACTTTATCTTCAATGATTTCCAAGCTTCCAAAATATTGAAATCTGCATATAAACAAGACAAGAGAGGCAGATGTTGAATGTTAGGGCATGGGGGTTTTCCTTGGTCAAACCGCTTTTAGGTAATTAAACCAAAATGATGAAATGAAGCATGCAACAATGGAATTGATTACCTTTCCATGATGATTTATCTTGAAAGTCTACAAAAATACATGAAGATTTGGCCCTTGAATGCTTTAGAAAGTTAATTTGATGACTTCTAATGAAGAAACCCCAACTTGCTTCACTTGGATGAGAAGATAGAAGATGAATTAATGATGAGAGATGTAAAAATGAGTTAGATGTAGAATGAGGATAAAAACACTTATTTATAGAAAATTGTGCCTTATTATCCTGATTATACCTCATCACAAGCCAACATGTAGTGAAATTAAACGTTAAATTTCACTTTTTCCTACTCAAGGGTCAAAATGGGGCCAGATAGGACTCATTCGCCACACATGGTGAATGGGTCCCACCTGGATAGGACTGATTTTCCATGCATGGAGAATGGGTCCCACAAGGGCCATTTCAATAGCTCAAAAGCTAGGGGATAAGGAAATAAAGTTTAAATTGCAACTTTGTTGAGTATTTGATCAATTAAAGCCTCTGGATGCACAATATGGGTCATTAGGGACCTATTAATGATGATGTAAATGTTAAATAGGGCTTGGTACATGTAAATCAATGTGAAAGTGTGATTAGGTACACTTTACAACACTAAAATTAGGTTCACATAGCCTAGAATGGCACAAAAACCAATGTGAATGTGTAAATCACACTACAACACTAGTATAGAGTTAAATTTAAGTTAAGAGCCTTCTAGATTGATGTAATAATGTTATTGAACACATTTTATAATGTTGAATTAAGGAGAAATAGGTTAATTAAGTCTATAATAATGTGAAAGTCCATTATAAGACTTTACAACACCTTTACAAGACATCATTAAAAACATGTTTGATTTGCAAGGGTCCAAGACCTAGTGTGGACGCATAAAATGCCTCACAACACTAAATTAAGACCTCATTAAGTCTATTTTATCATGAGTTAATCTCATGTCAAGCAAAGGGTCCTTTTTCCTATGACACATTTAGCCCCCAATTTAGTGAGAGGATGAACTTACTTCAAACTCATACTAAAGTAGACATTCAAGAGAGATCCTCATGCACATATGTGAATGACAAAGAATGAAAGAGATCAAAGGAGGTGGCCAAGCCCCTAGGATCTAAGATCCTAAGTCATGCTTGTAAGATACAAAATCATGCAAAGGAAACATTGAAAGAAAGATGAGGTGGAAAAGATGAAGTCACTCTGAGCTGATGATACTTCTTGGTTGTCCATCGGGTGAGAAAGGCCAAAGATATACTCACTCTAGGGCCACAGAACTAGTTTTCCATGGGGTGAGAAATCCCAAAAAGGTAAGATACACACACTAGTTGTTATGCACTTACACACAAAAAGGTGGCTATGGGGAAAATTCATGCCGCTAGGTGGGCTTCCCACTCAACCATGTTAAATTTATACCTACTGATAATTTTAACAAGGCGCCACAAAGAAAAATGATTTTCGAGCTCCATGAGGTAAGCAAAAATTTATATGCAAGACACTCATAGACAATGTTAATGCAAAATAATATAAAGATTGTTCAAAGGGATTTTTCTTTGTTCGTGCTAGGTCTCATCTTAGGGAACATAATGCTCAATGTCTCCAAGAGAGGATAAGTGCAAATGATCTCATCTTGTTTCCAAGAGAGGAAAAGTGAAAGGTCTCATCCTGTGAAACATTGTACCTAATGCTTCCAAGAGAGAGAATCACAAGAAAAATAAAATCGCACAATGAAATGTGAGTGGTTATGTATGCCCCCACTTTAAAGTAGTTGTGAGCACCCATACTGCAATCAATTGCTTTAAAGTAGAAGAGAAAGATGAAGACATGAGAGCCTACACAGAAATCCTAATGCCAAGTCATATGTTTTTGATAAGTTACATCATGAAAAAGAGAAGTATGTCATATGTGAGCCAACTTAAGGCATGTCGTCTACATCCCAAGCTTGCTCTTATGTAGTCATGAAAGGTTAATAACTAGCCAAAGGAGGCAACCACAAGTGACACAGGAGGACAAGGCTACTAAACCCCTTGCCCCCACTGAGTGTAGGACAAAGGTGAGCCAAAATGATTGATGAGATGCATGCTAGAGTGAAAATCAATAGTAATTAGAGGAATTAGATGCCCCCTCATAGGGGAGCATACCAAACTCCTGAAAATGTTGTATTTTATGACTCAAAGTAGTGCATTCATTAGTGGAGTGACCATGAACTCTATGATATTTTCAAAATGAAGTCTTATAATAGCATTTCTTTCGAGTTCTAGGAGGGAGAGTGATCAAGTGATCTTGGAGGAGTCTCGACAAGATACCCTCTTGATCAATGGTAGAAGGTGGTCTTGTGGTTGGTGTCAAAGATACATCTTGCTTAGTATTGGATGTCATACTTACACAAGTTTCTCTATATTTTGATACTTTATTCTTCTCATTATGGGAAGGTATAAAATCTAACGAATTCAAATCCTAAAAATTTTGCGAGATAACATTGACATCAAGAAAAGGCATATTTGTGTTGTGCATATTTGATGAAGGATGATGTTCAAGACCATTAATTATTAAGGATGATTTAGAAGGGTGTTTTTTGATATTGTTGATGTTGGGTGGAGGGTTGGTGATCTCTATTACAGGACAATAATCGATACCATGAGTTGTTTGTTGTGTGAGAGGGTCAATAGGGTTGTGGATACCTTGTTCTCGAGCACCACATCCTTTTCCAATATAGCCAAGTCATTTCATGAGTGCATGCCCTCTTCCATAAAGTTGTTTCATTGCTTTGGAATCGAGTGCTTGTTCATTGTTGTGTTTGTCAAAGGTTGTTTTGTAGTTTTCTTCTTTGTCTAAAGTGGTTGAGGTGGATGCTTTCGAAAGGTCTTCCGAAGTTGGTGTTGACATGATTATTATGTCTTGTCCATTTTTTGAAACTTTGTAGAGGATTTTTCATTTTCCCATGAATTCAGGTGTAAAATCCAAGGAACCCCAATCATCGTCCAATAATGTAGTGTGATGTTCAATGTGTTTGTCATTTTTTGTGTATTTTCCACTTGTATGGTTGGTGTTAATGTGTTCAAGGGGTTCTCTTTGGTTTTTCCAAGTTGTAAAAAACTATAAGGTTCAGGGTCAGCATCAAGGGTATAAAATTTGTTGTTGTAAATGTATTTCATTTTACAATGAAGAGTGGAGGGCACACCATTCATGGCATGAATCCACTATCTATCTAAGATAAGATTGCATGAAATTTCATAAGGCATGACATGTATTGGTGTAGTTAAGGTGGCCACTCCAACCTTAAGAGGCATAATGATTACCCTAAGTGATTCCTTTGCGACATTGTCAAATCCCTTAATAGATAGAGAATCAAGTCAAATTGTTGATCTATGAATGTCAAGCCTATCCAAAAGACTCACACTACACACATTAAGAGCAGATCCATTGTTTATGAGAGTTCTCTTTATGTTAGTTGTTTTGTATTGAGCAATGATCATGAAAGCGTCGATTTATTTTCACAACTTTAAAGGAGGGAGCTCATGTTGATGAAAATTAATGTTGAGATTCGTGCTATGGATTAAAGCTACCACATCATTTGGAGTTGTACTAGGAGGAACTGCAATTTGTTTTAAGGATGTTTGAAGAATAGTGCTATAATTTGGTGAGTTCTGAAATAAATCCCAAAGGGAAATTTTTGTAGGATTATTCTTTAATTTTTCAACAAGGTCATACTCCTTTGTGTGTGGGATGTAATGAGGAGCACTAGATGGATTGGGTAAAGGTAAAGGGGTTGGGGTTGGTTGCGGAAGTTGTGGGTTATTTCGAGTGTTATATGTATGAGCAACAGTATTATGAATCGGTTGTTGTGACATAGTAGTTTGAGGTTGATTGGAAGGATGAAGTGGATGTGAAGGTGGGTAAAGGGTGAGTTTAGGTTTATGTTGAGGTTGTTGTTTGTGTGAAGGTGGGTAGAGAATCAGAGGATTCTTTGGATGTCCCACGGGGTATGTATGTGGTTCATTGATCGAGGGGGATCTAATGGACACTTGCACATTCATAACCAAAGCAGTCTTGGTTTGTTGTAGCTCTAATGAAGGGCAATCAAGAACCACTTATTTATTGAAGGAAGATACTTTATGAATTTTTTCATTTTCTAGCATCATGAGATTCTCCCTAGAAGGAGAGCTTTTAGGAGAACAATAAGCCACATATTCATGAGAAGTAGGGCTACGTTCTTGCAAAATGACTTCATCGCTAATAGGGGAATGATCATGGATGGTAGTGTCAAGAGGGGAATGATTAGGGGAAGGTATTAGTTGAATATCTATTGTCTTGGAGATCCCATTCTCTTGTGTTATGTTATCCACCCGACTAGGAGAGCTTGTAATATGTCCATCCAAATTTGAAGTGTGTAAAGTAGCTTCATCACAAGTGAGGGATGCATCAAGAGAAGGATCACTATGGTTTTCAAATAGATTATCCCAAATGGGAGGAGCATTAGGGAAGGGGGTTTCAAGATTCTCTTGACTCTTAATAGGGGTTTCCTCTAATACCAACCTATCCTCTTGACATTGAGGATGGATATTAGGAGATGGAAAAGTTTGATTGTCATGGTTATGGGGATTAGGTGAAGTAGTATTCAGGATTGTTTCTATGTTTTCATCATCTTGTTTTCTAACATCATCCAAAGTGGAATAAGAAAGTGGAAAATCAAGACTCACAATGCTTGTAACTTCCTTCACCAAGATACCTTCCTCACTCATAGGAGAGGTATTGGGAGAAGAACAAGTATGTGTGTTATGATTGTCTACACCTCCATTCACACCAATGGGTAATGTAATATGTTGGTCTACACAATGTTCCTTATAGTTGTAATCAAAATAAAACTCATAAGAGGGGGTATTATGCTTATAAAATCCATGTTTAATCAAATCAAAGGCACATTTAAATAACATGTTATGCAAAAAGTAAATGAATTGCAATGTAATGAAATGCAATTTTCAGATATGAAACAAGGTAATGTGTTGATTACACTATGCACCAATCAGAAAATGAAATGAATAATATAAATGAAACAATGCATGACATGAGCTATTTTAAGTGAGATCTAATGAAATGCATGCTATAGAAATGCGACTAACTGATATATACATGTTAAGGAACCAAATAGAAGCCTAAAAAAAAAATTCTAAGTTCTGTAAAATGTTGTTTCAGGGGTCAGAAGGAATTGATTCGCCCAAGGTGACGAATGAGTCCCAGAAAGGACTTTTTTCAAAATTTTCAAAAAAATTTGACTGATGTTGATGCTTCCTAAATGCTATGATGGAGACCTAAATGGAAAATGAAGAATTTTAGAATTTTTCAATGATTCAAGATGCAACAATGCCACCTATTAGGCACTTTTCATGAATGCAAAATTTAACACCTAGCATGCAAATGAATCATGCAAATCCTAATGCAAGCTAGATCTATGATGCTGAAGGACTCCAAATCAGAAAAGAGAAGTATTTGAAAAGCAGGTTCACCAAAATATAGCATAGATTTTTGGCACCCACTTGCTTTCTAGCTCTCCTAGGGTTTTTCACCTAGAAGGAGAAAGATGAGCCAAAGATGCTTATGTTACATTCAAATTCAATGCAATATAGATAGAATAAGGATGAAATATGCCTAGATACAATGCTTGAATGCAATAAACTAATGAGATTGATTGAATAATGAATAGAAACGAAAGGAAAACAAATTGTTTGAAAAAACATTGTGTATTACCAAAATGTCCTACAAATGAATAGAAAAATGCAACAGAAGTGAATCAGATTGAAAGTGTGCACCTGTAACTTTAATGAGGACTATAAATTGATGTTGGAATGCTAATGATGTTGTTTCTCAAGCCTAGAGGGACTCATTCACCATTCTGAGCGAATCAGTCCGAGTTCTGGTAAACTATGTTAGAACCCGTTTTTTATAAAAGGGTACTCAAAAATGTAGAAAACTCAAAATTGACCCTATGGTGGGACTCATTTTCCACCCATGGTGAATGATTCCACTTTTTAATTTTTGGATTTTCAAAGGTTTATTTCAAAGATTTCGATCTGCACTTTGATGCCCTATAGGTGTCCGCTTCTGAAATTGTCAGATTCGGGTTTGAAAATCACTTTTTGTTGATATTTTGACTTGAATAAAGAGAAGAACACTTTAGAAACCTTGTAAATTGATCTTCAATGATTTCCAAGCTTCCAAAAGATCTAAATCTACATACAAACAAGAAAAGAGAGAGATATTGAATGTTAGGGCATGGGGGTTTGCCTTGGTCAAACCCCTTTTAGGTAATTAAACCAAAATGATGAAATGAAGCATGAAAAAATGGAATTGATTACCTTTCCACGATGATTGATCTTGAAATTTTGTAGCAATACATGAAGATTCAGCCCTTAAATGCTTTAGAAAGCTAAGTTGATGACTTCTAATGAAGAAACCCCAACTTGATTGACTTGGATGAGAAGATAGAAGATGAATTAATGATGAGAGATGTAAAAATGATTTGCTAGATGTAAAATGAGGATAAAAACACTTATTTATAGACAATTGTGCCTTAGTATCCCGATTATACCTCATTACAAGCCACCATGTAGTGAAATTAAACTTTAAATTTCACTTTTTCTTGCTCAAGGGTGAAAATGGGGCCAAATAGAATTCATTCATCACACATTCCAAATGGGTCCCACCTGGATGGGACTGATTTTCCATACATGGAAAATGGGTCCCACAAGGGCCATTTCAACAGCTCAAAAGCTAGGGGATAAGGAAATAAGGTTTAAATTGCAACTTTGTCGAGTATTTGATCAATTAAAGCCTCAAGATACACAATATCATGGTTCATTAGGGACCTATTAGTGATAATGTAAATGTTAAATAAGGCTTGGGACACATAAATCAATGTGAAAGTGTGATTAGGTACACTTTACAACACTAGAATTAGGTCTGCATAGCCTAGAAGGGCACAAAAACCAATGTGAATGTGTAAATCACACTACAACACTAGTTTAGAGTTAAATTTAAGTTAAGAGCCTTCTAGATTAATGTAATAATGCTATTGAACATATTTTATAATGTTGAATTGGGGAGAAATAGGTTAATTAAGCTGGAAAAGTGTGAAATTCCATTAAAAGACTTTACAACACCTTTACAAGACATCATTAAAAACATGTTTGATTTGCAAGGGTCCAAGACCTAGTGTGGATGCATAAACTACCTCACAAAACTAGATTAAGACCTCATTAAGTCTATTTTATCATGAATTAATCTCATGTCAAGGAAAGGGTCATTTTTTCTATGACACACTACCATCTTGCATCTGCAGTCCTTCTTTTATCTACAATGAGGGCAATATTCTGCTAGCATTGCATCTACCTTCTGTTGTTTCTTCTTTTCCTGAAGTGTATCCAACTAAGTAGCTAGATTTTTTGTAATGTCTTGCTTGAATTTTTCCAATAAGTGAGTAATCTCCATTCTTGAAACTCCATTGGTAGATGACTTACCCATAGAGAATTGATAAGCTCTCCCTTTCTTTGAAGCTGCCCTAGAATAGTTCTGACATATCTTCTTGATATCCTCCCAAGGAAGTTGGGTGACATCTCCTCCTCCCATCAAGTCCAAGGCATTAGTGCAACTGTCATTAATTCCTCTTAGGAAAAGCAGCTTTTTTGATTCTTCATTGAGTGTATGGTTTGGATATTTTTGTAGGAAACAAAAACCTTGAAATGTAATCCTCCAGGCTCTCATCTTGGTGTATGCAAATACCCAAGGTTGCTTGCACTGTCTTGTGGAAGTCTTTCCACTATCTCCTGCCCGGAACCTGACTCCAGTGGGTTCCTCTTGAGCTTCCAGGTTGACCTAACCCTGCTCCAACTCTTCTCAAAGAGTTCTTACTCTGTGCTTTACCCTGGGTAGCTTAACACCTTATTGAAATTTGAATGCTTCCTCTAGGACTTAGAAGGATCTAAGTGCCCTATTCTCCAACTGATTTGTAATACTTGCAGGGGGATTGAGGTTACTGTCTAAATGATTTTTGCATCCACATTGAACCATTTTAGATGTTCTTTGATCTTTATTTCACCCGATCTCAATACCTAGCCAAGATGTGGCCTTGAATTTACTAGCCCTTACCAGTCACTAATTGACTTTCTCTGCCTATATCCTCCAAACACCTTGGAAAACTAAGAACATATTCAGACACCATTTTTAGGGTTTTAAATCTTGCAAAATATTTTTGGTCACCAACTATACCATACAGTGCTTTCCTGAGTTCTTGGAGCAGATGGCTAATTCCCTAACTTCTAGGGTTTCTCTGGTTTTGTATCAAATCTGTCTTTAATGGATTGAGCCAAGTCTTGTTTTTCACTCTAATTAATGTTGATGTTATCTCCCTATCTAGGACTGTACGGCTTCCATACTGTATCCTCAAACCTGCCTATTCCCTTACTTTCCCTCCTCCAAACTCCCAACTGGGTCTCAGAACTCACCTAGGGTTTGGAGTTAAACTTCATTGCTTGGCCCTTTTGATTACCTGTCATCAAATATATACAAAAAATTGGCTTCCATCCCATTTTCACCAAACTCATGAGAATCTCATGGTCAAGATCTAGGAGGGAGCCATTTGAAAACTTACTACCCAAAATAGAAGAACTAACCCACTACAATTTACCTATGAACTTCAAACAGCAACTATACCCTAAACAACTTAAAGATCAAATGAAAATATCTCTACTCTAACTTCTAAACATATACACAATGTCAGATTAACATGCACAGTGCCTTTTTGTTCACTGTTCTCAAAATGCATGGGCAGTTTCAGAAATTGTAGTTTCTGTAAAAACAGAGTTATAGTCCTTATTCCGCCTTAACCTTGGACACCAAGCGCTGTCAACACTCAAAGTGAACACTATATACAAAGAGCAATGTTAACACTACTCTGTAATTAAAAACAAAAGGCTATATCCTTATACAACACCTAAATAGTCACTACTGCGCAAAACACACTGTGTTTTCCAGTAAACACAGGAAATTCAGAAAAGACAGAAAATTCAAAACTGCTTCTTTATTTTTCACACCAAAAGTTCTTTACAATGCAAAAAATGACTTCCTTCGAGCCACACTTCTCTCTTGGAGTCTTTTTCCCAAATTCAAGGAGAGATTGCACGCCTCCTTATCCCTGATTTCAAGGGAATCTAAGACAACTACCAAACAACATGCAACCCCTCAATGTTACCATGCAATTTTTTTTCAATATTCCTGCAACCTTGCCATTATCCTTCTTTTTAGGATCTCCCAACTCATTATGCTCGAGTTAACAACCCTTCAACTGACTTTTAGCATCTTCCATCAATGAGAAAGTGGCAATAACACAAGTTGCTGCATCATATCTTCAAAAATAACTGTCCAAACCTTAATAAAGCAAAATCTACCAACATACCAACAATGATAACTAGTATGACACCTAGGAAAAGATTAAAACAACATACCACACAAGACCTTCTAAGGGCCAACCTAAACACAACATGCTGACTTGGCCAAGGTCAGTACAAGCCAAAACTTTTGCAAACCAAAATTTGTGCAAATCAAGTTGGGGTTTAGCCTAGGTGCTCCTGCACCACATCTTCCTTTTGTTGCATCCTAAAAATTTCATCTCCCCTCATGTCACTTCCCCTACAATATTCCTTGTACTTCTCAAGGAACTTTATCTTCATGTTCTCACAAGTCTCCATAGTATTTCTACTTAGGCTCATAAACTATCTTAATGCAACTTCTTTCAAGGTGGTAGGGAATAGCTTAAGCCTAAGGGCATTAGTGATATAGTCATAATTCCTGTAGAGTATATCAAACTCGAACAAGAAAGTATCAAGATCTTTTGTGACAAGTCCATAGAACTTAGGAAGGACTGAAGCAGGAATAATTTTGAGGTTGTCAACTTCATTCTAATGAGCAATGGGGAAAGGAAAATTTGGTTTTGTAGGTCTATTTCTATTTGCATCACCCATGCCTACCTAATGGAGTTCTAAATCAAAGGGATTCTCAATCTGATTTTGGTCTTTAGAGGAAATTTCAAAACTGGTCAGATCAAGAAATGCATCAACAAAGGGGTGTGGCTCTTCTTCTTCTTCTTCTTCTCTTGGAAAATCTTGATGCTCAACTAGCTGGAATGAATCAGGGTTATTACGAAGGAATCTCCCATGAGCATCTCTCCTCCTTCCTCTATGTATACAGTATCAACTCAATATCAGCTAGCTCACATAAAGAATTAGAAAAATAATAGTGGATCATTACTTTCCTAAATGAGGGGTATACTAAGAACAAACTTTCAGAAATACTACAACAAGAAAAACCATCAATAACTCTAAATAACTCCCTAGTTTGACACCATCCCTAACAACGGCACCAAAAATGTTGGCCTCCTACAATGATTTAACAACTAATCCCTTACAATTGTGATTCATAGATTGGAAATCTAATCTGAATAGTTATCTCAATCATCATGAAGGTGCATTTAACTTGTCAACCCAAGGATGTAAACTTGAAATGGGTCAGCACAGTATGTGCACTAGGAATGCAAAGTAGCCATATTCATTCTATAGCTAAGAAAGACACAATGTTGAAAGGAAATTGCTTGGAAAGAAGTAACATAAGTGTTGAGCATCAACCAACAACTATACTAAGCTGAAATGCATGATAGAAATGAAAATCTAAGAAAACAAATAGGAAACTACTCTGTCTTCTTTGGCTACAAGAATAGTCATAGAATAGAATTCTAGTGGCTGCAGGTATGGACAGTGCTAGATTCTTAGCTAATTGCTAAAAAGAAAGTAATAACTAAACTAAAGGATGAAATGCTCACCAAGTTGGCCCACTTGGATGAGTATCCCTTAAAACAAATGTGAACTTAGATGCACAAACTTATAACTTCATTTTATTCATTGGAAAGCATGAGTACAACCGAGCAACATAACTATATTACTGAAAAACTAAGAATGCGAGTACAACATCAAATCAATTAAACCCCCTAAGAAAGAGCATTTGAGTCTTATTTATAGCAAGAAAAACTACTAACTAACTACCTAGCAAGGTGGTCAACTCCAATAGATTATGAGGATGCCACTTTAGGGAAAGCATAAAAAGTGGAGAGGAGGCTATGCATGTGTGGAATTTAGTCAAGCATGTTTTCCTTAACATGGATCTAGCACAATAGTAACTCCTATATTCGTTGAACAAAAAATTAAGACCATTTACAAGGCGGTTACAATTCTTCGATTAAAACTAGGAATCTCCCTCCATTAAGAGTCTTCCCTCCATTGACCTTTGAATGATCACCTTGTTGACCTTTATGGAAAATGACTAGCTGGCAGAATCTTCCTCAATTTTGTAGGCTCTAATTATCTACATAACAATATTAGTATGCACAAGAATTGCATATCTATAACTATCTTAAAGTAACATTCATTAATCCACATGTAAAATTAACATAGATAGTTTTAGCATGTCAATGTCATTAAAGATTACAAAAATAATATTATGCCCAATGTCTATGGTTTTGAGGAAATATCATAAAAAGGTCAACATCCAAGTATCAAAGTCAGTGATGTAACTACAACAAATGGATAATAAACTCTATCAAAATTGAGTCATAAACTTGACTCATTAGCTATTATGATTTCATATCCTATATTGGATGGGTATGGTTTGTTTGACCACTTATAATTTTGTATGGCTATTATGATTTCCATTCCATTATTGGTTAGAGGTATTGTCTATTTGACCACTTATAAGTTTGTATGGTTATCATGATTTCCTATATTGTTTTGGATAGAGGTATGGTCTATTTGACAACTTATATTCCAAAGGATAAAAGATCCCATATTGGTTATGTTATTTTATTGTCATGTATTGGACACTTTAGCCCAAATTGGCCATTTCAATTCTTGAGTACTGAGATTGACTTAAGATAGTAACCTATTGTCAAAAAACATTTTAAAGTAAAGATGAAGAAATAAAGAAATAATTTAAAACAACTAAAACCTAAAAGAAGGATATAAAGAATTACTAATAAAGACCTAATCTAGTCTTTACAATTTTATGTCTTTTAAAAAATAAAGTTATCTTTCCTTAGAAATTAAAGGATTTATTGACTTGAATTTTTAACCTTCAAACAAATCACACTCAACAACATAGGAAAAAGACTTACAAAACATTATTCTACTCTCAAATTAATGCTACAAGCTTTGAAATGAAGATTAAAACTTTACGAAATCTATTTGTAAATGAGGTGCAATAATAATGAATTTGAAATTTACATAGCTCAAGATTGATACACTTACAACATGTAACTTTATTAAGCTAGGCCATGATAAAAATTTATATTCATGACAACTAGCTATGGGCATAACATACAAAGTCGTGGTGCATGTGTGACAAGTTCTTAGCACATGGTACAAATTACCAACTTTGTTGAATTTGTTATCTCCTTGATGACACTCTCCCCACTCAACCAAGAGGGGGGATGAACTTTATATTGCATTCACCTTGTTAGAACATCAAGGTAGTTAGCCCAATCAAATTAAACATGCATGTATATCAAAATGATAACCATCTCATATAAATCAATAACATCATAAATATGAAACATGGAATCTCATTAATCATTAATATTTGGTCATAAATATTATTCTTTTCTATTTATTATTTTTAATAATGGTAACAATCACATTTAAATTTTTCATATAATTTTGAGATTCACATTCGATATTAAATTTACTTTTTACGCGAGTGCATGAAAGAACAACATTTGATAATAATTAATAATTAATAACTATTATTAATATGAATGTTAAATATATTATACATCATTATATAAATATATTAGTTATTTATATTAAATATGTAATTTATTTATTAATTATTATAATTATTATTAATATTAAATATATTACATGATTAAATATATTATATATTTAGTTACACTTATCATTAATATATGATATATTATTTATGAGCAAATTCACACACACACACAATATTAAATATATTTTCATTAATTATATAATATCATATAACATTAATATATATAAATGTTAATATTAAAATTTTGTAATTAAAATTAAATGCATTACATGATTAAATATATTAATAATTAGTATTTATTACAATTTTTATGTGATCAAATTATTCAATTGATTGGTGAAATGAATAAGTTAAACTTTGACTAATTAAGTGACACCAATAAGATCTACTTAACTTCTTCCTTTTACTAACCAATTTCTCTTCCATGTAATAGTTAGATATGTTATATATTTAATAATTATCATTAAAAGATGATTTATCATTTAAACTATATTTAATATATTTAAACTACTATTTGATAATGGTTAAAGTATAGTTCAAATCATAAACATTTAAGAAAAATTAATATAAATAGCATTATATATTGATATAATAGTTAAATTAACTAAATATCAAACACAGTAAAACAAATTCAGACCAACAGAGTTGTCACCAAAGCAAAACAAAGATAAGAAGTAGGGCCCACATGAGACAACACACACTAAGTCAATGCTTAGTATGTGATGTTTAAGCCCAACCCTTATGGCTCATAATATTGTTTTCATGCAAAAAGAAAACTACAATGGATCAAAATTCACACCAACACTAAAAGGTATTTTCTATATTGAAGACTATTTTTCAGTAGTCATCACCACCATCATAATCATCATAATCATCCTCAACCTTCTCTGTAACATCATAAAAAATGTTATCCTTTAGATAATCAACTCCCTCAGCTAGAGCCAAGCCACCCAAACCCCAACCATAGCTCCCATTGCCAAACTAGTCCCAACTCTGTACTTATTACTCTTGGGCTTCTAAGTCTTGCCATAAGGAAGGCCATAGCCATAAACTGAATAACCCCCATAAGAAACCAGAGTCTCTTGTGGATAATGGTTCCCATAAGCTCCACTAGAGTATAGCGAAGCAGGGTTAGCAGAATAAGGGTATTGTTGCTGAAGAGGGTTAGCAACATATGGATATTGCTCGGATGGATAAGGGGCATAGGCATAAATTCAAGGGGCGTAGTCCCTTGTGTCGTAGGGTTGAAAGTAAGGGTACAAGACCTTTAATATTTTAGATACTTACAAAGATCCTCAATACAATATATGATAATATTGTAAAATATTATATAGGTCACCGAGGACTTGGATTAGTTCCAATCAGTCTAAGTCTTTGTCTAGAACAATTTATTGTTACTTTTCTTAGAAGTATGTATGACTATTATAATTTAATTTCTTGTAAATTGGATAGAGGTATGGTTTTCTTGATCATTTATAAGTTCATATGGCTATTATGATTTCATATCATGTATTGGATAGGTATGGTTTGTTTGACAACTTATAATTTTGTATGGCTATTATGATTTCCTATCCAATATTGGATAGAGGTATAGTCTATTTGACCACTTATAAGTTTGTATGGCTATCATGATTTCCTATATTATTTTGGATAGAGGTATGGTCCATTTGACAACTTATATGCCCAAGGACAAAAGAGCCCATATTTGTTATGTTTTTTATTGTCATGTATTGGACACTTTAGTAAAAATTGGCCATTTCAATACTTGAGAACTTAGATTGACTTAAGATAGTAAACTATTGTCAAAAAAATAATTTAAAGAAAAGATGAAGAAAGAAAGAAATAATTTAAAACAACTCAAACCTAAAAGAAAGATAAAAAGAATTACTAATAAAGACCTAATCTGGTCTTTACAATTTTATGGCTTTTAAAAAATAAAGTTATATTTCCTTAGAAATCAAAGGGTTTATTGAATTGAATTTTTAGCCTTCAAAAAAATCACATTCAACAACATGGGAAAAATAGGAGATGGAGCGGTAGCGGCAGAGCAGGAGAAGGAGCAACAACCCAAATTTGAAATCCTCAGGTGATGATGGAGGTGGAGACTCCAATTCTGATGAAGATGATGCGACACTTTGGGTGTTGGCTATCCTTAAGCTTGGGCTTTCAACTTTGGGGTCTTTTAAGATGTTGCTTCTACCTGGTTTGGTGGATGTTGTGGCTGGTGGGTGCAACAGATTTCTTCCTATGTGCCCCTCTTTTGCTCGGTGGGTTGTGAAGCAACTTTCACTTGCCTTCATGGGGGCTCCTTTGGCCTAGTCTTTGTCCTATGTCCCCTATCTTTTAGGGGCTCTGCTCTTGGATGGGTATGGGAGTGGTGTAGGAGATTTATTTTCTTCTATGGCTTGTGGTGTTGAAGGGTTTGCAGATGACTCTTTGGTTGAGCTTGCATTCTTTGGGCTTGCTTGGATGTTTCCCTTTGGGTTGGCTGGCATTCTTTTGGTTTTGGTATTTCTTTCCCTTGTTGTTTTGGTTCTCTATTGGACTTTTTGTCTAACTGAGGGGTCCTTTTTGCCTAGGTTGTGTGTGGTTTCTCATGGTGGCTTCCTCTTTTGTGACATCAATTTGGGGGAGCTCGTGCTTTCTAGTGTTTTTTTTAAATGTACTCATGGGTGCTTTTGGTTTGTTGCTTTCGGGTCCCTTTGGTTTATGGCTGCATCAGTTTTGGGGCGTTCTCCATTGGGCTAGGGTGGAAGTCTTGGTTGTTGTTGGGGTTCTGGTGGACTATTTGGGAATGCTCTCTTTGCTAGTGGGGTGAGCTTTTCCCTCTGCTACTCTTCTTTTGTAGTCCCCTTGGAGACCTTTGATTGTTACGGGCTTAGTGTGTCTCATGAAGTGGGGCTTTAAAGTTCTTATTAGCTTGGAGACTACAATGGAGCACTTTATTATTTTGGTGTTCAATCTTGTGTCCTTTGATTTTGTTATCTTGGTGGGGTGATTCTCTAAGATTTTATCCAAGACCCAGTTTTTCTTGGTGCTAGAGATTGTCTCTACTGCTTGTGTGTTGAAGTTGTGTGGGTTGAAAGTGTTTATGCAACTAGAGTTTGCTTTTCTTTCTCTAGCTTCTTCTTTCATCCTATAGGCTAGGTGGTTTTTAGAGCTTATCTCTATTTCCATGAGATTTGAGCCCCCTCAAATGTTTATGCTTAAGGCTTAGAGGTTTATTTTTGATGAATACTATTTGTAGGTGTTAGTCTTGTTCTAGGTTTTTTCGAAGGGTGTTATGGTGGCTTGTTTTGTTACTACAATAGCCTTCTTCTCGGATTCTACTCATATGGAGGTGGAGTGGGGAGTTTCAGGCGGTTACAGACTTGTTGGGAATGACATTCTCTCCAATATAGGGGAGCTCCCTCCTTTTGAGGTGGATGTGGAGTTGGCTTCTTGGTTTGATTGGTGGATTTGTTTCCAGTGGTTTGTGATGCTCTCTAACTCCCTTATTGAGGTAGGTTTGTTGGAGCTGCTGATGTTTTTGATTAGGGGTTTGATGGTGTCCTACACCATTAAGCATATCTTCTCCCCTAGCTCAGTGGTGTCATCCATGTGTGGCTAATTTTTTGTTGCATGATAGATGTAGACGAGTTCTTTGGGTATCTAAAGGGTTTCTAGTCTCAATTAAAACCAAGTTGTAATTGGGTTTTTTTGGCCCTTGCGGGTCTGTTTTCTATAGTGTGTGTAGTCATGTTAATCTATTAGAGGTTGTTGTGGAGTTGTTGTTGGTTTATGGTCTATTTTATTTGTAGCTTTCTTTCCTTGTTCTGGGTTTCGGGCCCCATCAATACTCACTTTTACCTCTAATAAAAAACAACATAGGAAAAATAAAGAGTTACAAAATATTATTCTACTCTTGAATCAATGCTACAAGCTTTGAAATGAAGATTAAAAATTTACAAAATCTTTTGTAAATGAGGTATAAAATAATGAATTTGACATTTACACAACTCAAGATTGACACACTTACAATAAGTTGACTAAGCTAGGCCATGATAAAAATTTATATTCATGACAACTAGCTATGGACATAACATACAAAGTAGTGGTACATGTGTGACAAGTTATTAGCACATAGTACAAATTACTGACCCTGCTAAATTTGTTATCCCCTTCTTGATGATACTCTCTCCCCTCAACCAAGAGGGGGGATGAAAATTATATTGCATTTACCTTGTTAGAACATCAAGGTAGTTAGCCCAAATCAAATTAAACACACATGTATATCAAAATGACAACCATCTCATATAAATTAATAACATCATAAATATGAAATGTGGAATCTCATTAATCATTTATGTTCATTCATAAATATTATTCTTTACTATTCATTATTTTTAATAATGGTAACAATCATATTTAAAAAATTTAAATAATTTTGGCATTCACATTTGGTATTAAAATTACTTTTCACATGAGTGCATGAAAGAAAAATCATCACATTTTAACCATTTATATTCTCGATATATACATACATACATACATACATATATACATACATATACATATATATATATATATATATATCATGCGATTTCATAGCATCATCTAATTATTGTACTTTAAATATTTGAAATATGTATCCAATTAATTATCCAAAAATGGGGTGTAATACATCTTTTCCCCTTAAAAAAATTCATTGTTCCCAATGACTTAGTTTAGAAAAGTATCAAAATTTTAGAGAATAATAAATACTAATTAAACTTAATAAAAAAATAAGGAAAATATTAGTGGAATTCTCTATAGTCCTCCTAGGTGGCACCGTCCTTTGAGTATTAGTCCCACTGGATCTTGCATTGAGTGAATTCTCTATTATGCAAGTGAAGCTTGTGAAACTTGAGCACTTTGGGAGGCTCAATCATAACCACTCCTAGATCCAAAACTTGAAGAGAATTCTAATCAAGCACGAGGAAAACCAGAAACATATTCTTAAGATATGAAACATGAAAAAAATTATGCAAATTGACAAGAGTAAGTGGTAAAGAAAGTTTGTATACAATTGAGTTGAGAACTTCTAGGACCTCAAATGATCCCACATATCTAGGAGTAAGCTTGGTAAACTTACCAAACTTGATTGAACTCTTATAGGGTTTAACTCACAAAAGAACTTTGCCTCTAACAACAAATCTTTACGGAGTTCATTATGCATCAACACAACTCATATGCCTATTATTGGCCCCAGTCAACCTCTATTTTATTAAAGCTTAACTTGTTCTTCCACTTCCATTTTAGCATCTTTGGTCCTATGTACACTATATCCTCTAGTATGTTCCAACTAATAGGTATTATGCATCTCCAAACATATAATGCCTCAAAGGGAGCTAGATTTAAATAGTAGATTGGTAAGAATTTCAATAGGATAATTCAACAAGAGGTAGATACTATTCCTATTTATACTACTAGTCCATGCAATAAATTCATAACAAATCCTCTAAAACCTTCTTTACTTTTTCAGTCTAACCATTACTTCTCATGATTATAAGCTAAAGTAATATTCAACTAAGTCCCTAATGCTAAAAACAAAGCTTGATAAAATCTTTAGCTCATGCATGCATCTCTATCTAAGATGATATTTTTAGGGACTCCATGCAAACAAAATAAATCTTGAACAAGCCTTTTAGCCAACATTGGAGCTGCATCTATTAAGTTACC
The DNA here is from genome assembly GCA_007258455.2 of Sequoia sempervirens. Lineage (NCBI taxonomy): Eukaryota > Viridiplantae > Streptophyta > Pinopsida > Cupressales > Cupressaceae > Sequoia > Sequoia sempervirens. Next base: position 109,376,153 of record VDFB02168118.1, read on the forward strand.
TATAATGAAGTGAGTAAATTTATAGAGTTTATCCACCACCACCAAAAACATGTCCTGACAATTTCTTGATTTAGGGAGTTGGATGAAATCCATGATAATGACTTGCCATTTACACTCAACAATTTCATCTGGATACACCAATCCTATTAGGTGTTGGTTTCAATCCTTAACTCATTGAAACTAAGAATTTAGCAATGAAATTTGTGGTATCTTGTTTCATTCCCTTCCAAAATATAGTTTTTTAAATTCAACAAACAATTTGGTCACTCTTGGGTTCCTAATTAAGGGAAAAAATGGGCTTCCTTTAAAATAAAGTTTCTTAAGTCACCTTGATCGGGTATGAATATTCTATCTTTGTATCTTAATGACCCATTGGACTCAAATTAGTATCCATAATACCTAAGATCTTGAGAGTTTTTTGAGAGTGCATTCTTGAATTGCTCATAAAACTTGTCACCTAGACAATTCCTCAAGACTTTCTCTCGAAAGGTTGTCTAAACAATGGATATTGTTGTAATATGCCTCCTACAAATAAGAGCATAAACTACTCAATTTTCTTTCTCTTTCATGAAATTTATGTCAAAATCATAATTGGATAACAATTCTAGTCAATTCCTTTGGTGTACATTCAAGTTTGGCTACATGAAAATAGACTTAAGTTCTTGATTGTTAGACATAAGTTCAAAGTGTTTTCCCAACACATAATGCCTCCAAAATTATAAGGCATGCATAATTGCTACCAATTCCAAGTCATGTGGAGCATAATTCAATTCATACTACAAGAATTTCCTTAGTCTATAAGCCCCATCCTAATTGTCCTACACAATCACACCACCCAATCCTTCTCTTGATGCATCAATAATGACCATAAAATGGCCCTCTGTATCATGAACTCTAAGAATGGAAGTAGACATTAATTTCTTCTTCATAATTTGAAAATATTCCTCACACTTTTCCATCTACTCGAACTGTTTACCTTTCCTTTGAAGTGAGGTAACGAGATTTACAAATTTAAAAAAATAGAATAAATTTCCTATAGTACCCAACTAGTCCCATAAAACTATGTACTTCATGCACCTTTTTGGGTGTTGAGAAATCTATGATTGCTTGGATTTTTATGGGATCAACCAAAACTCCCTCTATAAAGATTATGTGCCACAAATATTATACTTATTTTTTTTTAAAGGAGAATTTAGTCAACTTTCCATACAATTTGTTGTAATGCCCCGTCTTATAACCTAAGGAATGTTGCAATTGTCTATAAAAGTGAAATAATTTTTTTTTAAAGTAATAGTATTAACTTAATTAGTTGCATACATTCACTAAGTTACGCGATGTTACACTACTTGAGATTCCATAGACGACTTTAGTATATAGCATTGCACATATTTAATTAATATAAACTTAAAAGTAAGCATTGCATATCATTTGCGTTCCATTCAAGAAAGTATAAAGTACAATATGATTCTTATTTTGCATTTGAAATAATATTACAATACACATTCATTCGATGAGGTAGATCAATATTAGTTACAATTACATTTTACAAATGTTCACCTCATAAACAATTGAGGGATGCTTCAAATACAAGATTTTCAATGATGCAATAAAGAAAGTACAAATATGTATCCAAGTACGAGCTCTCCATCCATGAAGCACTCGTTGCCACGAACATAAACTGGGGACCAACGGAGTAAGGAGCACGTTCCACCCAACCATGTGGTACCCATAGGTCCACCCCCTATGCTAGGAGATAGTAATATGGTTACCTAGACATAACCTATTCACCCTAGACACAAGTACATAACTAACTGATGGTTACATTGCTTCCAAAATTAAGACAATCAAATGTGCTAAGTACACAAGGTAAACTATTCTTTTAGGTGGAGTGTCATCACAATGTTACAAAGGTTACCCTGGTGTTTCTTCCTAGGTTCCGGCCCCCAACTTGGGTTACTCTGGTAACCTCTTACGAAACCCGACCCCATTTGCAAACTATTGCGGAATCGAATATCTTTTAAAGTAACAAGATATCAATTTTCCATTCCAATCCTTCTCAACTTATACAAAAGACTGAACTAGCTCTAGAGTCTATAAGCGAGGCATAATAATCTTATTAAATATTTTAATCTAACTACTGTGTTATTTAATTATCATTGACTTACTAACTCTTTGTAAGTTACCCTGACACCACTTTGTGTGTCGGCCCTCACGTAGAGCCACCCCCCTAAACATAACAAGGAATTCTAAGTTTCCCTGACTAAGGTAGACAAGGTGTACAAAAATACAACATAAAATTCTACACTTTTCTTAACGAACATCAAGTCTATGTTCATAAAATCAGGTGTCTAAACACCATACAAAAATCATGTACACAACCTTAGCCAACACAAGAATTCTACTTAAACAATCACAACTCCCACGTTTTACAATTTGTCTGGAAGACTTGTACATCTAAGACATGCCCAATTTGACCAGTAAAAGAGAAAATACTATTTAAAGCAATTCAGGAAAAATAAACATCTCCTATTCGGATTTACTAAATCCAGTCAAACAATAATTTGAGATATAAAATTAATCTTCTAAGATTTAATTCAAATTCCATTCAATACAAAAATCAAATCTATAATTTGCTCAATTTCATAATCATGTATTATGATAACTTTTTTCAATTTCTCTACTTAATATATATTTCATTAAAAAAAAAGTCCTTTTATACTTTCCACATACTATTTAGCAATATAACAATCATCTAAATATATGCACATTAAATCATAATAATTAAACATTTATTTAAGTATATATATATAATAATATATACATAAATAAATATTCCTAAATTTTCCAAATTAAACTTATATTCATTAATTTCCTTATAGACAATTATAAACATATATATTATAATATATATGCATTACATATACAACATATATTTATATATATATATATATATATTATATATGTAACATATATATTATATTATAATTATATTTAAAAACTAAATAAAAACCATTTAAAAAGCTTTATAACAATGAAAAAGGGTAGGGCCCGGCTGCTCACATAGCCGAACCCTCCATGGGAGGGCGCGGTTGTGTAGGCAGCGCCAACGCTGCCTGTGAAGGCAGCGCGGGGCGCTGCCCTCACAGTCGGCTCCCTCGTGGGGGTCGGTCATGGGGGTAGCCCCCTACGGCTCCCAAAAACCAGTTAACATTTATTTTAAAATAAACAAAATACATTTAGCGAATTTGCGTATAAAATGTACAATTTTCAAAGTTCATTTCCATATTCAAAAATTTAAAACCCTTAATTTTGTTTGTACGGCGACGACGATTCAATACAAATTTTCATATAAAATATAGAGTTTCTTTCTCAATTCAATTTATATATGATAATATATATGTATAAATATATGTATATATATATAATTATATATATATATACAAATTCACAGGGTTTTCTAATGGGGAAAATTGAGAAATTTCAAAGATTTTTCAACAGGGTTTCAATGGGGAAAATTGTAAATTTCAACAGGGTTTCAAAGAAAAATACACACAGTATTTCCAAACAAAATTTAATTACCCCCAGAGGTTTCAAATTTATTTTCCCTTTTAATTGCTTTCACTTCACTAATTTAACTCTAATATTTTCTACAGAGAGAGAAATTTTCTGAAACCAACAAACCCTTACAAAAATAGAGTACAGTAAACAATTTTTCCCGAGAAGTATAGGGATTTTAATTAAATGAAATTTCTTTTCACAGACATTCTTTTCAAAAACAAGGAAATTAAAAACACAAGGGAAATACCTGATTTCCTTAGCTTCAGAAATTTGTCTGGTGAAGAATAGCTTTTCCTGTAGCTTCCAAAGCCTTTCCCGAACACCAATTCCCAATATGCCAAAATCCCAACCAGAGAACTTCCAAAAATATACAACAATTCTCAAAGCAATCACAAATTTTCTAAAAACAATTTTAACAGCAAACTATTTTTTTCATTTCCTGTGAAGAAAAAGGTAATCCTCTATATTTCCCCAAATCCCAGATAACCTCTGAGAAAATCCTCCACCCAAAAAGACAATTAATTCAACTGGCACACATGTCGAGAAGAAACAAATATCTTTTAACAACTTCCCGACAATCTTTCATTTCTTCATCTTTCAAGATTTGCATGCTTTTAAATAATTTTCAATTTTCAATTTTCAAAAATACAAATTTCCTTTTTTCTTTACTTTATTTATTTATTTAACAATTAAAAATACCATTTCCCTCATATCAACCAATTTAAAATTTAAATCCATTCACATAATAAAGGTAACTTTAATTTAATTAATTAATCTATTTAATTAAATAATTTAATTGCAATGATCAAATTACTTAACCAAACAAACTAATTAATTAATTAAATAAAATTCAAAACTTATTTTTAACATTTAAAATTAATTTAAATCAATAGTAAATTAAAGAATAACAAACTATCATAAAATTGATAAATTTTCCTTTCAAGCAATTGATCCAATCAGGGACAAACAAGACAACCAAAGACTTCCGAACTAAAACTGACAATGTACTGTGACTGGGTTTAAGACTAGACTAGGATGAACCATGTTACTACCTCCCAATCAACATTTCCGTTGAATCTTGACACGCTCAGTCCTGAGTAACCAGGTGGAATTGGTGTCATGTCCCTGCAATCCTACAATCAAACCAATAACATGCATATATATATAATGCATTGTACAAACACACCGTGTGGAGAAAATCACGGACATCACAGGGCACTCGCAAGCGAGTGATGCAACTCCGTTCTCCACACCAATACACGTCACATCAGACTGACAAATTATATAACAATTAGTCCATCAAAAACATATATATAGCAATGACATCCAAAGAAAACATCTACGCTAATACAAAGCATGTCAGAAATCAATTATCACCATACAATGTATCATCATATCACAAAGTGAATCCACTGTCGCTCAAAATCAGCGATCAAAGTATCCAAACCAAAGTACCATAGTCTAACAGTGTGAAAACATGCAAACATAAAACATAAGCATAAATGGAGGGGTACTAAATGTTTAAGAACCAATCTCAAATGATGACCATGTTCCTCCTCATCTATGAAGTATATTAAAATAGATAATTTATGAAGACAAGGCTAAATTTGCACAAATGATCTTTTGAAGACAATGTTCATCAAATTCATAAATACTACAAGGGCATTGGTCAATTCAAAAGATAATTTGGTGAATTTGTAGTGACCATACCTAATTCTAAATATTGTCTTATGGATATATTCATCTTTAATTTCCTCAATTGGTGGTAACCAACGCTCAAATCATTATTTAAGAAGACCGTCATACCACACATTTGATCAGAAAGATCATTGATATGGGGCAAGGGGAAGTTATTCTTAATCATGGCCTTATCAACATGTGATATTCAATGCATAATCACAATTTCCCATCCTTCTTGATGAATATCAAACGCCCTCCCCATGGGGATAAATTAGGATGAATCAACCCTTTGGACATCAACTCTTTCAACTAAGCTTTTAGTTCAACTAGCTCCATGGTAGTTATGCAATAAGGGGCCCTGGACATAGGTTCAACACCTAGTACAATGTCTATGGTGAAGTCAAATTCTCTCTTAGGAGGTGGACCCAATAATTCTTCAAGAAAAACATCTCAAAGTTCATAAAGGATGAGATGGCCTCGAATTGATTATTCCTCAAGTTTCTTGACCTAATCCATTTTCATTGTGAATATCTAACAACCCTTTCTTTTAGCTCTTTTGAGTTACATAATTGAAACTTGCTTGATCTTGACATCTCACTTGACTCCTTGATTTCAAACTTGATTCGCCAAGTTGTCTAAGAACTCAACTATTTTACCAAAATAGTCTAGCTTTGTCCTATGACAACACAAAAAAGTTCATTCCTAAAATGACATCATAAAACCCCAATGGTGCTACATACAAATTGACCTTAGTTAGAAAGGAAAGTAAATTCACCTCTACCTCAAATAGGCATTGCTCTACCTGAACTCTTGCTTTATTTTTGTACTCAACTAACCATGATTTGGTGTAATGTCCCCTTCCCAAACAATTGTTCATTATAGACAGATTAATCTATTCCTCAAGTTCTCGTAAGCTAATATGGTTTGGTTAGGGGACTCCATAGTTCTTGGAGACCATGTTGTTTAGCTAGTTGGAATTTTCTTGTGTGATAGAGTGTTTGGGATTAAAAGTTTCTTTATGACACTTTTTGGAGCTTTTTCAAAAACTTGGCCCAATATTACTATTTTTAGTAAATCATCTCCTCAACATTGACTTGGCCATTTCACATCGGTTTATCCTCAGCATGATCAATTATGGAATTTAATGTTTATTCAATGTTATTTCATGGCCTGGGGAATAATTTTAAAATAACATTAAAATTATAAGTTAAACAAAATATATAACTTAACATCATTTTAATATTTTAATAGTGACTTTTTTAAATGGCATTATGGGGACATAAGGAGTATTTAAAAGTTAAAATTTAGTTCTTTGAAAAGTGGAAGTCTTTATGGGAGACATAAAGGGATTTTATTAAAATTAAATTAAATGTTTATTTCCCTAAGATTGGCATGGGGTTTGAAGGAGGAAATAAAAAAGTTAAGAGATTTTTGGAAACTTATGCTTGGAATTTTTGTTGAGAAATACATAGGTTGAACAACATTCTTCCATGGCTTTGTAAGAATGAAAATACTTGCAAAGGACATCCATTTCAAAAGTGCAATATGTTTACTAGTGGACATTACAAATGGTTCCATTCAAGGATCACATAGGAGCTCTAGTGTTTCAAATTTTGGGTGATATTGCCAAGGCTTTCATATCATATTTTGAAGGGAAAATTTAGAAGTTTTAAGCAATAGATTAAAGACAAAAATTCAAACTTAAAAATTATCCTTGTAGTTGGTTCTCCCATTCCCAAACATATCATACCTTTCCTAGAGGGATGTGTGAGTTTGGGAGCCCAAGTGCATAGGCTTTAAGCTACTTTTTGGAGGAGTTTAGGGTGCCAAGGGGTAAGGAAGACTCGACAACCATCTCAGGAGTGAACATTAAGTTGAAGAGATATCAAGTGTTCGTTGAGTTCCAAGGTTGCTGGTCCAAGTTCAGTTTTTAGACTTTTAGCTACAACAGTTAATGGGTATGTCAAAAATGCCATAATAAGTGAATTGTAGCCATTTATATGTTGTTATTGTAATGAAAATACTTTTGTTGTAGTAAATCTGAAAAAAGAATTCAATTTTGTGGATATTCCTAAATAGTTGATTTACAACTCTTTCATTGTAAATATTTCTATTGTATGCTATTGTGTTATTTATCTATATTGTAAACCTCAAACTGCAAACATATCATAAAACAAACTCACAAAAAATAGGGTGCATACTACAATTGGCCATATAGCCAACTCTCCTAGGAATCTTAACAAACTAGGTGTTCTATAACTTTTTGTGGCACTAGTATCAATGAGAATGAAGATTGGCATACCAAATAAAGTACTTAAAAGTCTCGATAGGGGCAATCTTGTACTTTCCTTGATGGTTGTTCACAATTGCATGAATTTTCTATTGGAAAGCATTTTTTCTAATAAGAAATATTTCTTCAATAGAAGATTGAACCTTATCTGTTCTATAGAAATAATTTTAAAACCTGAACCTTTTATCAATCACTCTTCCTTATAAATTGTTATACTAGCATGAGTTTTCTACATTCCAATTAAAAGTATTTAATTTATTTCTAAAATACATTAATAATCTATCATCAAGTCAATTTAATATGGATCATCATATGCGATCTTTGATCTAATAACATATTACCAAATATGATCTAAAATGTCAATGTAAAATTTTTAATATGAATCGCTGACTATGATCTTTGATCTCATGATGGATTGTTATATATGATCTAAAATATTAATGCAAAAAATTTAACATGGATCAATTAATGATATGAGATTTTCACAATCCATATTGAATGTACTTATGTTGCTTCTAGATTTGATTGTGTGCAAGTTTTGTCATCAACGTTGTGGATCACACTCTATTATCCATCTTTTTACATCTTCTTCAACTCTCTATCCTGATGATGGATCATGAAATGTGATCCTAAATATTGATGAAAAAACTTGTACACAATCAAATCTACAGGCAACATAAGTACATTTAACATGGATCATCAAATATGATCTTTGATCTAATGATAGATTACTAGATATGATATAAAATGTCAATTCAAAAAATATACACAAGTGAATTAAAAAACACTTCCAATCAATTGTTATATTTTTCTATTAGAAAATCCTCTGAATTTAAAAAGATCCAAATTTTGTATTGCCCCAAATTATTATTGTGATATTCTAAATTATAATTATGATACATAAATTCAGATGGATAACTAATATATTAGCTGATATTTTGAATGTTGTTTCTTTTGATACCCCAAATTTGTCTGCAAGAGAAAAAACTATTTGATCTGTAAAACCCACCAACAGTTAAAATGGTTAGAGCCTAGAGTATGAGAGATGAGATCTAAGGTGTTCCCTACGTTAAATAAAACCAAAACAAGTCTCCACCATAACCTATTTTGAAGACAGGATTAAAACAACTGAATGCATATAACATAAATTCAAGTTCAGCTCAGAACGAGCTTAAAGGAAAGGAATCTCAAACACTAAAGATTGAGCTGACATTTAGAGATAACTACGTTCGAGTAGTAAGCAACAGTAAAATTTATTGAAATCCAAAGTACCTGTTCTCACAACATTGTTTTCATGCAAAAAGAAACCATAATGGATCGAAATTCACACCAACACTAAAAATCTATTTCCTCTATTGAAGACTCTATTTCAGTAGTCATCACCACCATCATAGTCATCATATCCACCCTGATCAGCATAATCGTCCTCAACCTTCTCGGCAACATCATCAGCAATCTTATCTTCCACATAGTCAACTCCCTCGGCGATAGCCAAGCCACCCAAAACCCCAGCCACAGCCCCCACCGCCAAGCCAGTCCCAAGTCCGTACTTACTGCTCTTGGGCTTCTGAGTGTCGCCATAAGCAGGCCCACTGCCATAACCAGAAGAACCCCCATAAGAAACTGGGGTCTCTTGTGGATAAGGGTTCCCATAAGGTCCACTAGGGTACCCTGAAGGAGGGTTAGCAGCATATGGGTATTGCTGTGGAGGGGGGTTAGCAGCATATGGGTATTGCTGGGATGCATAAGGGGCAGGGCCATAATTTGAAGGGGCATAGTCCCTTGTGCCGTAGGGCTGAGGGTAAGGGTACTGTTGCTGCGGCCATCGTCTTTCCCTGAGGCAGACGGCGATCTCGAGCTTACCCTGCGGGCGGCCGGACGGGCGCTTCAATTTGAGGGTCCGTTCTTGCCTCTGGTCGAAGCCCACTTCGTCCAGGATTTCTGTGAGTCGAACCCGGGCGGTTCCGATTAGGGGTTTGGGCAGCTCGGAGGCCTTTTCATGGACAATGTCGATCGTCAGCTCGGCGTCCTGCAGCGGCCTTGTGACGGGGATGGTGAGCTTCTCGTTCCATGAGGGCTTCGTGTCGCCCTCCTGGTCGACCTGAGTCAAAACCTTGTTGTCCGGGTCGACCCACGCCACGGCATACGGACGCAGATCGCCGTATCGCCAGTTCACATTTTTCAGATCTTTTGCAGAGATGAGTGTGAGATCCACATCTACAGGCCTTGGGTGCCCTGCCATTCTCAATTCGGGGATTCGGATAAGCTTCTGTGTGAGGGATTTTCACAAGAACAATTGTGCGGCAAAAGACTCCATTTATATTGCGGCTGCAGGCTAATGACGTTTTTTTTGGGGGTTTAGCCTTTGAATCAGTTTCTTCCTTGAGGAATTTCTGAATTTTCTAATACTTGCTCCCTTCAGATACCTTAATCTTTACGTAATTTCGAAGGAAGGTTCCGAACGACGGGCATATGCCGCATTATATTCTAAAACTGTTTAGGCTTGACAAATTTATTTTTACTGGTTCGATCTCGTATTCATTTCGAATCAAAACCCCAAATTTGTTTCTTTGTGTGGGACTAAGCTATATTATTTTCTGGAATTTTGTGTGAAGGCGTTAAATCTGTGTCTGGTAAGAGTCTAAATTGTAGGACCTTACGCCTCCCGCCATGATCACTCACTATCTTAATATTTTATAGTTTCGATTTACATAAGGTAGCAGGCTTTTCTTTTTTAACCTGGATTGGAGGATGATTGACACGTGGCAGGTGTGAAGTTTTTGCTCGATTTCTGATTCGCGGGGCCCACATCTGCATTATTTTAATATTTTGCTTTTGTTTCGATTGATGCTGATGTTGATGTTTTATCCCTCGACCAAGCAAAGATGCCTTTCCTCTCATAATCTAACTTCATTGGTAATGGGAATTGTTGGGAGGTGTAATGGGTGGAATTTGATGGTCAGTTTTGTTTTTCTTTATTATTATTATTTTATAATGAAAACAAATTAAAATAGATGAGGATATTTTTGTTTTTAATATAGTTGATTACAATAATATGAGTTAGTATACAATTTGAGCTTTCACACTAGTCATTTTGTTCAAGTTTATGTGACTTTTTGGGATCTTTTATTAATTGAATATCTAGGGGTTAGTTTCCTAGAGGTGGGGGGAAATTCGTTAAACTTGTCAATTGTCTCCTTCAATCTTCCCTTTCTAGTTGTATAGATCCTCTGATTAGTGACTCATTTTTCATCTTCTATAATTTCACTAAGGCGTTCATTCATGGTGTCTTTAGGGAGTGCAACCAACTCACATATTTTATTAAAAACAATAGAGTTCAAATTGAGGGTATGCAAAATGGTTATTCAATGATTAATTTTCTCAAGAGGTGGTAACTATCTCCCTTCATGACAATGCACCCCACTCATGACAACATGACACTATGGCTCTATTCATCATGCTCTATTATGGTCTAAGGCAAGCATACTTCAAGAGATTTCCATTATCTCCTAATACTTATGGGGTTTCTTACCATCTCCACCATAGACTTTAGAGATCTTATAATTCTAATAGGGAACAGATCACAAGGAAAGTTAAGATTGTTCAACATCTAATCATGGGAGGGGACCACAATATGATGGAGATTTTTATCATGCGATATTGTCAAAAATAATTGTAGGATCTACAAAATACTATGGAGGGGGATGTCACATTTTTTGTCCCACCTTATAAGTGGAATTTGCAACCAATTGGAACTCAAGAATGATCAATCTCTATGATGTGGATTTAAATCTTTCTAAAGAGCTCATTGCCAAGGTCGCTAACCTATAAACCAAGGGGTATTATATGGCTTTTATTTCTAGTTTGCTGGAGATTGTCACATATTGTAGTTATGCTTACACTATGTTGTTTGACACCTACCTTCTATGATTTTTTTGTTAACTTGATTGTAAAAGGGTTGGGATCCTTCCAAAAAATTCCTCTTTACCTTTTATCAAAAAGATATTTTATAATGAGAGTTATTTTTTTGGATTTAATTGTGTGGGTTAATTTGCATTAATGTTTCAGATCGCACTCCATGATCCATGATCAGGATGAAAAAGAGAGTTGGAGACAAATGAAATTGCAAACCAAGACTAGATAATAAGAGTTGGGGAAAGTTGATTAGGTTGCACGAGGTTCAAAAAAGAATTAAACATGAGGAAATTTTTTACGATAAGAATTAATTCTTATTTTCCTTTTTTGAATCTCGTGCAACCTAATCAACTTCTCCCATCTCTTATTATTTGAGTTGGGGGAAGTTGATTAGTTTGCACGAGGTTCAAAAAAGAATTAAACATGAGGAAACTTTTTAAGATAAGAATTAATTCTTATTTTTCTTTTTTGAAACTTGTGCAACCTAATCAATTTCCCCCATCTCTTATTATCTAGTCTTGGTCTGCAATCTCTCATTTGTCTCCTTTCACTCTTGTTTTCATCTTGATGATGGATTATGGAGTGTGATTAGAAACATTGATGCAAATAAACCCACATAGTTAAATCCAGAAAATAGCTCTCATCAATATGGACTATGAAAATCTATTTTTTATAATACTTTATACTATTGACATCTTGATGTCTTTATATTTAAAAAGTAAATCTACAATTATATAATTATTGAATTTAATATATATTTTTATAAGCTTGTGTGTGCACATATAGATTATAAAAATTCTATGTAAGTTAAATAAGATTATAAATCAACATAAATATTTGATTACATTAGAGATAAATTTTAACAATTATTTTATTTATGTTATATTTATAATAAATATTATATGCTTATATATTAATTTTTAATAATTTCATTTTAAAATTTTGATGCTTTTATTTTTAAAAATAAAAAAAATTATTATATTTAATATTAAATCTAATATATATTCTAACCTTACAATATATATACAATATAGATTTATCTAATATAAAATCTATATAAGTTAAACAAAACGGCTATATCATATATATAAATCTTTATTTATATTATATTGAATATAAATCTTTAATTTAGCATATCATGATTGTTATGTATTGTAGATTTATATTATATCTTTAATTTATTAATTAAAGATATTTAATTTAGAATATAGATTAACTTGAATCTTTATGAGTGTAAATCTAGTTTATGTGTTTTAATTTATTGTTTTAGTTTTTTTAAAATATGTGTTAGTTATGTTTTGGTTTTTATGTGTAATGTGTTGCTATTATTATATAAGCTCATTGAACATTAATTTATAAGTATAGTTAAGTGCAAGATAATGGTGGACCAAAAAGTGATCATGTTATTTTTTTTTACCACATAGAAGATATAATGTGAGCATATTAAATAACATACTCACATTATGATCAACATAAAAAAATACAAGAGGCCAAGCTTATTTGAACTCGGTCTCTCACCTACAGAACAAGATATTGCAACCTTGAAAGAGAAAGCTCGTATTTTGAAGTCACTCAATCTTCATTGGATCACCACCAAAATGTCACCACATCCTTGAAGTGGAGGAGATAAGTTTTGTTAGTTTTTAATTGTCAAAATTCAAGTAATTAATAAAATAGAAATGATTTTTAGTCAACTTTTTTTTTTAATTTCAAGAATTGAAAATCCCCCACCAATTAATGAAATCCTTCATTCACCAGTTAATGAAATCCTTCATTCACCAATTCATGAAATCCTTCATTCACCAATTCATGAAATCCTTCATTCACTAATTCATGAATACTATGGTGACTAAAACCAAAATAAACCCCTTCACCAATACCTCAATGTCCTCTTGAGATAAAGAAAACATACTAGAAAAAATAAAACAGAAAACAGAAAAATAATTGGAACAATAATTGAGAAGTTAAGAGATCTGAGTGGAAATACATCTCATCACTCTACCCTTACCACTTCATTGGAATCTATCATCTCTCACATATATTTTATGAGTGGAAAAGTAATACTTGTTCAAACAAGAGGGAAGGAGCAAGAAATTTTTATGCTGAAAAATTATCCTATCAACAAATAAAATAAAAAAAACCAAAAATGTGACTTGTGTGCCTTGTTCATTGATCCATGAACTAATGCACCCCTACACAACACTTATAGGAGGATCCCTATCCATTTGTGCCACCCCCAAGGGATAAAGAATAATTTTTGGGATATGTGGCAAATGGTTTTGACCATCCTGCATGCAACAACAATGATTTTTTGGAGTACACTTTTTGAGGAAAATATAATGCAATTTTTTTCCTAAATGGGATACCTAACTACTTTGACATGTAGGACTTCTAGGGTAAAGGTGGGGCTCTACACATTATAGAGTGGAGGAACAACATGCACCAAACTAGGCATGTAGACCCCTTTCTAGATCAAACATTGAGCTTGTCATGGTCCCTTCCAATGTGAAGGAGAGTGTTGAGTTTGAGACCCTATTATCCATCAACTCACTCACTTAAACCCTTTTACAAAACACTAGGAATTTAACATAGGGTGATGAGGATGAGTCTTCCAAGTCTTGACATTCACCTCACATATGTCAAAATTGCACATCTCTTTGTGAGTATAGTGGATCAAATGGCCTTCAAAGTTGAGATGTTAGATGAGATATTTGGCATTGATAGACAACTATATTTGAACAAGGTCAAATTCAATTTACTATAATTTCATTTTCAAATGTAAGATTAACTAAATTACTAAAGTGATTGTAATAAAATTTTAGGGTTGTTACCATAGTTTTTGTCCCTATACAAAAAATTGTTCACTTACTAAAATTTTGACTAAGTCTGAAAGTTTTTAGTACTTTAGGTGGTTCTTATGTCTTTCAATCCTCACCTAGGTTGTCATAACCTCACTCCCATCCAACATATTATAATTTTTCCTCTAAATTTAGTCTTTATTACATTCAAAGCGTTTGTCAGTGTCCAAAGATGGTGTCCTAACTTTTATAAGTTCCACCCAAGTTGAAGTTAAGTCATTTCAACATTTTTTCATGGTTTAGAAACCTCTATCAGTCATTGACAAGGTTATCAAAACTTCCTTTCTTCTTGCTCGACGGTGACAAATAATTTTTTTAAGAAGGGGGGGAAAGAATAGACTAAGGATAAAGTATTTTGATATTTTATCAAGGTCATGAAACCTCTGTCAATCACCGGAAAGGTTAGAAGAACATCTCTTTTTGTCAATAAAGTATTTTTTTAGCTGTTCTCATTCAAATATTTAAAAACAGTTGAAATGAAAGGATGATCATGTGAAAGACTACATGTGTCAACCCTAGCAAGGGAGAATTAACTACTTATCCACTCAAGCATTAATTGCGGATGGATTTAAAGTGATTTGAGCTATTGAAGGGAATACATTTTGGTTGGGATATTGGAAAAATTAGAATTTAGTGTTCAGAGTGAATTTGTACTACTATCAATTCTTGGGGCTCATAAAATGTTTAATAGGTACCACTCTCTCTATTTGGTTGAATAGTAAGCTACTGATAATTTCATTCTAAGAAAATAATTATATTGCCATAATCTTCCTCTTGCTAATTGCACACCTACTTTGAGGTTTTTTCAGTCGCCATGAAATATAAATATCAGGGTTATGAGTATGTTTTTGGCTTAACCAACACAATGCTAGAAATAGGAGATACTAAGCTAGGGCATGTAAGCTTAGATGAATTCTCTGAAAGAATTAGTAATACAAACCCTTCACCCATTACACATAAAGTAATTGAAAGTGGATTACTACAAGCATCAGTTTTTCTTGTTGCAATTCAATGTCTAGAGTTAGTTACAAAATGTATAAAAAATTATGACTCTGAAAAGCATGAAATCAACACCTATGACAATAAGCTGGTAGTAAAAATTCAAAGAGCCACTTTCACCTCTTGTTTAAAAATACCAAAAAGAGAGATATTCAGACTTTGATTTCACCTCCTCATAGATTGTGTTCTAAAAAAAGAAAGAACATTATCAAAACATTGTCACCAAGAATTGGATTGCTGCACCAAGGAAGAGTAAATCCCAATTTCCCAGGGGTTTGCATAGGAATCATTTTTTTTTATGAAATTTCAGACATAATTTTACTCTTGCATAGGTTCAAGGGGAACAAGAGGGATCACGAGTTTGAGGAGTGGATGTATTTCTTTGTCCAAATTATACTTGGAGGGAGGAATTTCTTAGATTGGGCTCAACTTATCAATGACCAAATGCATCACATGTTCACTCATGTTGCACTTAATAGGTTTTTCTACATGTAATCTACCTTATCTATTCCATTTCCAGTACTAGGCCTTGGCCAGGATTTAGACCAAGCCTAAATCCCTGAGATGAGGTTCCAATATTTGACTATCATGATAAATTGCAATTCGGTAAAATTTACCATCATCACATGAGAATCATTGATACTTTTACCATGAGGGTGACATAGGAAATATAAGGGAGAATTGATTTAAGGCTCAATCTTGAAGCCATGCAATTGGTTGATACTTATAGGACCAACTTTATAAAGTTTCAAAGGTTTTCATATATTAGAATTGCTAGTTTCAATGGTCCTCCATTAAAGCTCCTTAGGTATGCAAAGGAAAAATTTGTGTTGATAGAATTTTGCAAACAACTAGCCGATGTAAATAAAATATTTCAAGAAAGGAAGAAGATAGGTGTATAGTTTTCCATCAGATTTGGTTATTTCTCATGCAATTCTATGTCAAATGCCTTCAACATTGAAAGGGGCCTGGTCAAGTATACTCTATAATTCTATGATTACAAGTTCCCTTTTGACAGTAAGAATTATGTGAAGAAAAATTTACAACTGGGCCTAGGTTTTTATCATATCCTCAATTTAGAGGATTATTGAGTTGATTGTGTTTATGAACATGAGGTGAGGAGAAGAAGCTAGATGATGTATTCTATGAGAAAAATAAGGATATTCAACCCAAATTGGGATATCCAAGGTATTGAAGATGATGAATTAGACTTGGTTGACCTTATTTTTAATGGACATATCTCTACTCTACCCATTGTTACTATGGATTAGAGTACATTAAAGAAGTTGAAACCATTGAAGCAAGGATTGTATTTATTTTGAAAAGAACAGAGGAGTGGGTTGCTAAGAAAAGGATAGAGAACCAACCTCCTCACACTAGGCCACAAGGCACTCAACCTCAAGGAGAAAGTAGGTAGCCTCCTATGGCCTCAAGGACATCATCTTAAACTTCACATCAAGAACCATTAGGAAGCCAAGGTGGTGGAGATGATGAGCCTCCTAAAATAAATTTGCTACAAAAGACATGTGGTGAAGATACCCTTGACCCGCCTAAACTAAATAAGGACAAAGACACAACTAAAGGAGAGGAGGAAATAGTTAATTATGTCTCTACTTCTTCATCTCATTTTTGTAAGGAAAGCAGAGGTGCAGAAACAACTTTCCTAACGTCAAAACCAAAGGGGAGTAAGTAGACAGTACTTTTAATTTTCTAACTACAGTCCAATTGGGACACACATGAAAGATATACAGAAATAGAGCAAATACTCAAAGACAAATCAAACAACAAATTTTACGTGGGAAACCCTTTTGGGAAAAAACCCACCACACCAAGTTGAATCTCTTTGTATTACAGTAATCAATAATTACATACAATCAAGAAATTCAACTCTCTATTGTTTCACAGTAGCTACAACATTCACTGTTCAAAACTCTGATTAGAAAAAATCTCATACAATTCGATAAACTCATCTCTCTGTTCATAACATAATCGATCTAATTTAAACAATCTCATTTTGATTTTCCAACTGTGCATTCTTATCCGCCATTGCCAACCAAAGACAATTTCTATTCGAGCCTTGATTTTTTTCCCTGCATGCTGATTTTCCAACGTTTCAACTGATGCATAAAATCAACCGTCATCTTGCTTTAAAACTGCTTCCTGTGATTGGCCCATGATACTCCACATAGGATGATGAGACTAGTCAAGAGAGTTCAACTTTGTTGGCATATCGGTGAGACACTCATAGTGTCTCCCCGATGCCACAAAGTTTCTCTATCGGCATCGCTACAGCTTCCACGAGTCGACAAGATGCTATATCGACTGTAACAGGTTATACCGAAACCAACGATGACCAAAAAGATTCTATCGACAAGGATTTCCCTTATCGACAAGACACTTAGCAAATTCACCAGTCTCAGCGAGCAAACAGTCTATCGGCAAGACACTATGTCTTCGCCAAGACCTCCTGTCAAGTTCCTTGGGCTACATCGAAACCTTTGATGAGTCAGCGAGACTTATTGTCTTTGCCAGGACTTCATACCGAAGCCCTTAGTCACACCGACGACTACCATTCGACAAGACCTATACTGAAAGCATCTCATCATTGGAAAGACATACTGATGTCACCAAGACATTCTATCGACAATCTTAAGTTACCCCAAAGCCTTTCTCCTATCGGCCAGACTCCCACAATTTTGGTGAGACGTCATACCGAAACAAAAAACTTCCACCAAAAGTCATTCTATCGCCAAGACTTGGGTCTATTGCCATGACCTTTCATTGAGCTCCCAAAGATAACCCAAAGACTTCTGTCGGTATGACTTATCATCTTCGCCAAGAGGTTACTCTAAGCACCCTAAGTCTTACCGAAGATACTATTGGCAAGACTCAAGTCTTTTGCCAAGACCTCTCAGCGAAGACTTATGTCACAATGAAGACCTCCAAGAAACCTCCTGTCAGCGAGACATTCTGGTTTCGTTGAGACATCTCCCCATGAATTGAGAGTTACACCGATGAGATCAACTATCGCCCAAAGTTCTTCCGATCGCCAAAAGGTCATGCCGAACTCAGAGAGTTATAGTGATAGACTTCATTCGACAAGACATCAACTCTGTCACAGCGATAGGATCATTTCAAGAACTTTAGAACTATTAGTCACCTAGACATGAACACTGTCACAACGACTTTGCCCTTTAGGAGTTCCATGTCAATAAGGATTGAGGCACATATTCCAACAAGCTCCCACTTGACGAAGATCTTACTGACACCTCCAGAGCATAACCAAACTACTGAGATTCATGGGCCAAGAGGCCCATCGAACTGGCACACCAACTGAAATTGTTTGTGCTCACAGGCTTCGTCAATGCATCTGCAACATTCTCCAGAGTATCCACTTTCTCCAAAGAGATCTTCCCATCCTCCACCCTATCTCGTACAAAATGATACTATACATCTATATGTTTTTTCCTGGCATGGAAAGTAGGATTCTTTACCAAATATATAGCGCTTTGGCTGTCACAGTAGATAGTAATCTTTTTTGCATTAAAGCCAATGTTAGAACAAAAATGTTTTAACCAGATTGCTTCTTTACAGGCATGTGTGGCTGCCATGTATTTTTCCTCTGTAGTAGACAAAGCGACTACAGCCTACCGCTTACTCATCCAACTCACTGCACCACCATTCATTGTGAAAATATATCCACTGGTGGATCTTCTACTGTTAATATCCCCTGCCCAATCAGAATCTACATAACCTTGAATGCTGAGAGTCTTCTGTGATTCAACCAAGTTACCATGGTAACACAAAGCATAGTCTGAAGTGCCCTTCAGATATCTAAACACTCTCTTCACAGCATCCCAATGTGTTCTTCTAGGATTATCCATAAACTGATTAAGAACTCCCACTGCTTGGGCAATGTCTGGCCTTGTACAGACCATAGCATACATGAGACTACCAACTACACTTGCATAAGGCACACTAGTCATGTCCTCCATCTCAGAAGAATATTTTGGACAATCCTTAATAGATAGCTTCGTTCCCTGTGTAACTCGAACAACTAGCTATTTGCACTCAGTCATACAAAATGTCTCTAGAACAGTCATGATATACTTACTCTGACTAAGCCAAATTTTTCTATTCCTTCTATCCCTGGTTATTTCCATTCCCATAATATACCCTGCTGCACGAAGATCTTTCATTTTGAACTTTGCAGACAACTGAGACTTAAGATCAGAAATCATTAACTTACTATTGCCTATAAACAACATATCATCAACATACAGAGCAATAATAAGAATTTTATCACTTTTAGCTTTGTAATACACACAGTGATCACAATTTGATCTTACAAATCCCAAACACAGGACAAACGTGTCAAACTTTTGGTACCACATTCTAGGAGACTATTTTAAACCATACAAAGATTTCTTCAACTTGCAAACCAGCCTTTCCTTACCTTTTACCACAAAGTGCTCTGGCTGGGACATATAAATTTCTTCTTCAAGATCACCATGAAGAAACACTGTTTTCACATCCATCTGTTCAATCTCTAAATCATATGCTAATGCAAGTGATAAAAGAAATCTAATGGATGTTAGCTTAGCTACAGGAGAAAAGATTTCTCCATAGTCAATTCCCTCTACCTGGGAATAACCTTTTGCAACTAGCCTCGCTTTATATTTTTCTACATTGCCATCTAGACCTATTTTCTTTTTGAATATCCATTTGTAGCCTACAGGTTTTCTGCCTTTAGGCAATGGAACCAAACTCCAGGTTTCATTCTTTTCTAATGATGCCATTTCTTCATTCATGGCTTCCAACCAAGAGTTTGAATCAGACATTTTAAATGCCTCTTTTACAGTCCTAGGTTCATCAGTGCTAGAAATTAAAGCATAGGCACAAGTAGACTCAATTAAAGAAAACCCATACCTTTCAGGTTGCCTTCTTTCATGAGTTGACCTCCTCACAGGCTGAGGCTAAGGTGGTTCTTCGTCATCTTTAGAGCTTTTAGAACTGCTTGAGCTCTCCTTAGTATCAGGTACATTTTGATTTTTCAATTCCTCTTTATTTGGTGTCTGAGGAATTGCTGCTACATCCTTTTCATTTTCTGATTTCTTCTCTGACTGCAGATCCAAAGTAGAAGGTTTTAGCTCATGAAAGATAACGCTTCTTCTATGCAAAACCTTCTCAGTCTCAAGATTCCAAAGCTTGTATCCTTTTATACCAGCACTATAGCCTATAAATATACACTTTACAGCTTTGTTTTCCAACTTAGATCTTTTTTCAAATGGCACATATGCATATGCCTCTCACGCCAAACAAATATGTCTCAAGAGGGCTTCTTTCTAGACCATGCTTCCAAAGGCATCTTCTCAACAAGAGCAAAGTTGGTGATTTACCAAGTAACATGTTGTAGAGACTGCTTGCCTAGAACTTCTCCTCCAGGCCGGCACTACTCGGTATACTTCATGCTCTTTCCATTATAGATCTGTTGAACCTTTCAGCAACTCCATTTTTTGTGGAGTATAAGGTGTAGTCTTATGTCTTTTGATCCCATGATCTTTACAGTACCTTTCAAATTCATCTAAACAGAACTCACTGCCATTGTCAATCCTTAAACACTTTATTTTCCTTCTAGTCTGATTTTCTACAAGATTTTTAAATTCCTTAAACCAACTTAACACTTCTGATTTACTTTTAAAAAATATACAAATGCTCTTCTTGAATAATCATCAATAAATGACACATAGTATCTTGATTTAGACAAAGAAGGAACATTCACTAGACCAAACACATCAGAATGTATATAATCAAGTAAACTAGAAGTTTTGTGAGACTAGAATAAATGAAACACGGTGTTGCTTTCCATATATGCAATGTTCACAGAAATCAAATTCAAGGTTACAATCTTCAAGCCCTTCTACCAGGTTTTTATTTTTCAAGGTTTTTAGACCTTTCTCACGAATGTGGCCAAGCCTATGATGCCAGAGCATAGTCTTCTCTGCTAGAAGTTTACTCTCCATGGAGTTTACACCATCAGGAATGTTTTCCTTCTTTTCTTCATGAGCAGCCTTAAGTGACTTTGCAGAGACACTATTACATTGAATAGCTTGTGCATCTAGCTTGTACAAAGTACCAATTCGAGCACCCCTAGCCAACACCATAGAGCCTTTAGTCATCTTGCAGCCATTTCCAGAGAATGTGACTTGCACTCTGATATCATTCAGCTTACTTACAGAAAGTAGGTTTCGAGCTAGACCTAGTATGTGCATCACATCATTGATTCCATTTACTCTTCCATCAAGAAATTGAATTCTGACTCTTCCACAACCAACAATTTGCAAAGATGAATCACTTGCTAAGTACACCTTTCCACCATTGTATTCTTCATACTCCATGAACCATCCTCTATGAGATGTCATGTGGAAAGATGCTCCAGAATCAATAAGCCAGACATCATCTGATTCACGTGTAGCCAAAGCTGTAATGAAGGTGTCTGCATCACTATGAGAAGAATCATTTCCTAAAGAGTTCTTCTTCTTCTTTTTCTCCTCCTTTTAGTCCTTTCGGACATGACCAGGTTGCCCACAGTTCCAACACTTCACCTTTGACTTCTTGCCAGGAGACTTTGATCTCCCTTCTGATTTTGATCTGGACTTCTTGTCCTTTTTCTTGCCTTTCTCCTTTGGTCTACCTCTGACAGCCAGAGCCTCCTTTTCCATCTCAAAAGATTTCCTTCTCATTTCTTTTGATAACAGAGAAGCAACAACATCTTGCATCTTGAATGAGGATGTTGTACTCCCAATGGCCATCACCAGATGATCCCACGAATCAGGCAAAGAACATAACAGTAGCATGCAATGATCTTCTTCTTCTATTTTCACACCAATAGATGCTAACTTAGCAATCAGCATGTTGAAAGCATTCAAGTGATCAACAACACCAACTCCATTATGCATCTTCAAGTTGTACAACTTCTTCCTCAAGAACAACTTGTTCACCAAGGACTTGCCTTGATAAATAGTAGCTAGTCTTGTCCACAAAGAGGTTGCAGTCTTTTCTTCATGCACGTTCAAAAGAATAGAGTCAGCTAAACAGAGCCTTATCAGCCCTTTTGATTTTCTATCAGATAGATCCCAATCCTCTTGCTTCATGCCTTGAGGCATTGTTCCAAACACAGTAGTCCAAAGATCTCGATCAACTAGCATAACTTCCATTTTGAGTTTCCACAACTCAAAATTGTTACCATTGAATTTCTCTATTTCCATCCTACTGGATGTGCTTGCCATCTTAATCTGTAATTAAATTATCAGACCTCTACAAGACTCCCATTGAAAAGGATTTAACACAAAAAACCCAACCCACTCATAAGGACAACACAACTAGCCAGGTTCTGATACCACTTGTAAGGAAAGTAGAGGTGTAGAAACAACTTTCCTAATGTCAAGACCATAGGGGAGTACACAAATAGTACTTTTAATTTTCTAACTATAGTCCAATTAGGACACACATGAAAGATATACAGAAATAGAGCAAATACTCAAAGACAAATCAAAAAATAGATTTTACGTGGGAAACCCTTTCAGGAAAAAACCCACCACACCAAGCTGAATCTCTTTGTATTACAGTAATCAATAATTACATACAATTAGGAAATTCAACTCTCTGTTGTTTCACAGTAGCTACAACATTCACTATTCAAAACTTTGATCAGAAAAACTCTCATACAATTCAATAAACTTATCTCTCTATTCATAACAGAATCGATCTGCTTTAAACAATCTCATTCTAATTTTCCAACTGTGCATTCTTATCCGCCATTGCCAACCAAAGAAAATTTCCATTCGAGCCTTGATTTTTTTCCCTGCATGCTGATTTTCCAACATTTCAACTGATGCATAAAATCAACCGTCATCTTTCTTTAAAACTGCTTCCTGTGATTGGCCCACGATACTCCACATAGGACGATCAGACTAGTCAAGAGCGTTCAACTTTGTTGGCATATCGGTGAGACACTCACAGTGTCTCCCCGATGCCACAAAGTTTCTCTATCGGCATCGCTATAGCTTCCATGAGTCGACAAGATGCTATATCGACTATAACAGGTTATACCGAAACCAATGATGACCAAAAAGATTCTATCGGCAAGGATTTCCCTTATCGGCGAGACACTTAGTGAATTCACCAGTCTCAGCGAGCAAACAGTCTATCGGCAAGACACTATGTCTTCATGAAGACCTCCTCTCAAGTTCCTTGGGCTACACCAAAACCTTTGACTAGTCGGCGAGACTTATCGTCTTTGCCAGGAATTCATAACAAAGCCCTTAGTCACACTGATGACTACCATTCGGCAAGACCTATACCGAAAGCATCTCATCATCGGCAAGACATACTGATGTCGCCAATACATTCTACTGACAATCTTAAGTTACCCCGAAGCCTTTATCCTATCGGCCAGACTCCCACGATTTCGGTGAGACGTCATACCGAAACAAAAAACTTCCACTGAAAGTCATTCTGTCACCAAGACTTGGGTCTATTGCCGTGACCTTTCATCGAGCTCCCAAAGATAACTCGAAGACTTCTGTCAGCATGACTTATCATCTTCGCCAAGAGGTTACTCCGAGCGCTCTAAGTCTTACTAAAGATACTATCGGCAAGACTCAAGTCTTTCGCCAAGACCTCTCAGCGAAGACTTATGTCATAGTGAAGACCTCCGAGAAACCTCCTGTCGGTGAGACATTCTGGTTTCATTGAGACATCTCCCCGTGACCCGAGAGTTACACCGATGAGATCAACTGTCACCTAGAGTTCTTCCAATCGCCAAAAGGTCATGCCGAACTCAGAGAGTTACAGTGATAGACTTCATTCGGCAAGACATCAACTCTGTCACAATGATAGGATCATTTCAAGAGCTTTAGAACTGTTAGTCACCCAGACATGAACACTATCACAACAACTTTTCCCTTTAGGAGTTCCATGTCAGTAAGGATTGAGGCACATATTCCAACAATTTTGGTACTTCTTCTTCCCCTTCTTCTCGTAGGTCCTCTCCTACTAAGGAGGTGCATGAGATTCCAAAAATTGGTCCTACTCCACCTTCTTCCCTAGAACATGGGTGTTCCACTACTCCTTTGAGAAGGACTTTATTTGGTTCCTCCAATTCCAAGTCAGTTGTTGCCCCTTCCACTTCATCTTGGTTAGAACATACATTGTCAAGGAAAAGAAAGTTAGTCCAAATTAATCTTCCTAAGAATGATTTGGTGAGCCAACTAATTTAGAGGACTCCCAAGCCTAAGAAGTTGAAGACTACATCTAGGTTATTAGAGGATGATAACACATGGAATATTTATGTGGAAGTTGCTCACCCATCTATGCAAAAATAAGTAAATCAGGAAATTTCTAGTGACTTTAATGTGACTAGAGTAAACTTGGGACCATCCACAAGGGATAGAGACGTGCAAAATTTCTAGATAAAAATAGCTAGGTTGGTTGAGTGAATTGCTACATATAAGTGAAGAAAAGATGAATTGAAAAGACAGGTTAAAGTCCTGACTGAATACCTAAAATCAATCTTTGATATTGCCCCCCAACCTATTACTCAAGCTGAAGGTGCCTTTGATCCAACATTATTAATCGAGAAGGAGGTGGTGAGTAAGATACAAATCTATAAGATATGTTGAAAACCTATAGGTGAGCAGGCAAAGATGTGATGGATAGAGGAAATTGATTTATCTGAAAAGTTAAAATACTAAAAGGATGCACATATTTTGAAGATAGAGGTAGAAAAAGTCATTGCCTCAACTAGAAATGAAGAAATGGCATGGATCAATGCCTTAAGTGAGTTTAATAGAATGTTAAATGTGGGACCTACGAAACTAGCCAGTGAACAAATCATTCCAAACATTGTTGATAGTTGTTGTGTGGTTTGGAAGAAGAGAGTCAAGTGAAAGTTGCAAGTGGTCAAACAAAATTTACATGATTTTAACAAAGTGTTGACAAATTGCAATAAAATCAAAGAATAAATTCGTAAGAACCTTTCTGAGCTTGGTCTACAATTCATGGTAGAAGAAGGCAGTAGTAATGAAGACGCTAGAGTTTTGAAGGAAAACTTCAAGAAGATGATTGATAATATCATTAACACTGAGCCTTTCAATGGCGAAAGCCTAAGAAGATTTAGTGGGATCGATGCAGTCTTGTTTCAAAAAACCAAACTTGTAAACTCATACAAAATGAGGCTCGAAGCAGGACGTGATGACAAGGTAGTTTGGAAATTTTGAGTAGGTAATGTAACCATTCCTCAACACAAGGATATGCCAATTTTCATAAAGGCTTTCCAATATTTCCAAAAAATAATTTCCACATCGACAAGCCAGGAAATTGAAGAACCTGTCAATGAAGTGCCACCATTGTGACTTTTCAATTGCTTTCCCTATTTTGTGGTTATTTGATGAGACTTTTATTTATTTTTAGGTAGTTATCTTTTAAAAGAAGAGGTTACTCATCCACTTATATATATTTGTAATTTAAAACAAGAAGCTCTCTCTTAGCTTTTAGAAACTTAATACCTTTTCAATTTCAATAAATTAGACTACTTTGAAACCTCTATTTGTTTGTGTATGTATGGTTTTATAGAGATAGTTTAAGTTGTTCTTTTGTAGTTATATTATTCCTATGAGAATGTGTGGTTGTTTTATCTCTATAATTGCTTTCTTTTCTCATGTTATATTAGATTGAAATCTACTTATCTACATGTTACATGGTACATGCTAGTCTTTGTGCTAGTTTTTGTAATATATTATTTTTCATTGCATGGTATTGAATTTTTTTTTGATATTGGGTTTATCTGCCAAG
The DNA here is from genome assembly GCA_007258455.2 of Sequoia sempervirens. Classification (NCBI taxonomy): domain Eukaryota; kingdom Viridiplantae; phylum Streptophyta; class Pinopsida; order Cupressales; family Cupressaceae; genus Sequoia; species Sequoia sempervirens. Next base: position 109,402,307 of record VDFB02168118.1, read on the forward strand.
TTACTACTTTTGGATTAAGAGCTTACATATGATTTAATTTTAAGTTTTTTTGATATTTCATTAAAGATCATACGAGGGATTTGTACCTCTAAATATTCAGAGAGTGATTGTTTCCCATAAGGAATAATTATCTAGAGCTATTGGATACATTGCACCTTTTTGGGCAAAGAGTTAGGATTATACTAATAAAACCTCAAGGTGCCAATCTGTTAGCCAATAGATTTTTGGTGACTCTACTGGGGACCTGAATAGAAGCTAATCTTGAGTTTCCTAATCCAAGTTTCATCGAATGGTACATAATTCATCTTGGATTCTTGAATATTTACCAAAGGGAGTAAAAATATAGGTATTATTGATCATGTCTTTGAATCTTTACAAAGGAATAACTTTCCTTATCTTACTCTTCCTAAAAGAAAGGTTAAAGCCAAGAGTACACCCCCTTCTCCAACTAGACCACCCCCATATTTTCCACCTATCAAGAACTAATATTGCATGAGACCATTATTCCTTTGGTTTTCAATTTTACTTAAAGTATGGTCCATCAACCACCAATCCCATGGAGAGTGATTTTTGGCCCCTTGTCTCTAGGCACCAATTTGAATAATTTACATAAGGGTTCTCGTAAATTTTTTCCCAAGTTCAGAGGTGATGGAAAATTCTTTCCAGAAGACCACATAAATACCCTTTTTGCTACTTGTGTTGTGCTTGGTTTGAAACATGAGGACGTGGTAGTTAGATTGTTTATGGAGTCTCTTATGGATACTACTGAAAAATGGTTTTACCATTTACCAAATGCTTCTATTAAAAATTGGGATACTATGAAAGAAGGTTTGAAAATAGGTTTAAAAGTGCAAATGATGATCTCACTCTAATAGCACAGTTAACCCAACAAAAGAAAGAGACAAATATACTTTTGAGGGAATTCAGGGCTAAGTTTAATAGGTTGGAAAATAGAATTGATGTTGCTAAAAGACCCTCAAAGGAGATGCAAAAGTGTTTAGAACTTTATTAATGTGCAAGATCCAAATATTAGCATCCTCTTGAAGAATTTACGGGCAACCAACTTAGAAGTTGCACAAACATTATTCATCGAATTAGAAGACAAATTTATTACAATGGGAAAATAGAAGAGAGAAATGCATTCGAACAAATCATAGGCCTCTACCTCCTCAGACCCCATGATTCAAAGATTGGCCAATGATATATTTCTTTGAAGAGACAGACGTTGAAGAGCTCTCAAACTTACCAAGAAATAACAAGAAAGGTTAGTTTTCAACCTGGTAACAAAACTTTTCCACTCCCCCCACTTAGCAAAGATTAGCAATAGAAGCACTTCCTAGAGGAAATAAGAGGAATATGTGTTTCTTCCATCTTACTTAAGAACATGATGGGTTGAAATGTCCCAAAATGAATAGATTTATGTAGACAAATACTATGAAGGAGATTATCGAAGAAGTTACCAAGGAAGGTGATCCCTCTAATCAGTATGATGACTTTGCAATTAGATATCTTGAGTTCGAATTTGAACATGATAGAGGAGGAGATGTATGCATCACTCTAGATGAGCCTACATGTGCTACTATGACTCAAAGTCAGTAAAAAACCCATTTGAAAGGTACTCAAAGTTATCCTAAAATATTGCTTAGTAAAGCTAATGCAAATTCTAAAAATGAAAATAAATCCCTGACACATAAGAGACTAATAAAAGATTCTCCCAAGCCTAGAAATCCTTTGTCTATAGAGAATCCTATAGGGTCATTTGATATAATTGAATTTTGTAAGAATTTGAAGGTACAAATTTCATAGGCAGAATACTCAAGAATGAATCCTAAGGAATTGGAAAGATTAGTCAAATATGTAAAGTTTGGAGATTCTGAATCTCATGCCTCTTTAGATAGACAAATGGTTAATGTTGAAGACCCATCATATAGTTTAGCCTCAAGTAGTAAGATTCTCACATCAAGGCCAATGGAAGAAAAACCTAACCCATTCTATGTTTCCTTGTTCATTATTGGGTTTAGATTGAGTAATTGTATTATAGATTTGAGCACCTCAATTAATGTTATGCTAGTATAGATTGCTTGAGCTTTAGGACTGAATTTGACAAAGACTTTTAGAAAATGTTATTCCATGGAATCTAAACAGGCCCCTTTAGTTGGGAAGATCAAAGATTCTCAAGTTGCACTTATAGCTCACCCTAATAAAAGGCTCAAACTCATAATTTTGGTAGTGGATATCCTTGCTAGTTATGGTATGCTTCTAAGCAGAAGTTCTTGCAAATATTTGGGAGGTCAGATTCAACTAGATTGGTCTTATGCTACTATTTCTACAAGAAATGGAAAGATATTCCTAGACACTGAACCTAAGGCCAAGATTTCAGTTTTAAAGTTAGAATATCCTAGACCATAAATTCTCTATGAGGAATTTGAATTTGGGAATTATATGCTCTTTTTTATCATGATGAAAACATCGAAGTTATTGGTTCAGATATATCTACTAAATTATGGACAATGGAGTTTGATGGAAGTTGTTCCAACTTTGGGTTAGGAGCAAGTGTGATTTTGATTGCCCCTACAAGTGAAGTGTTTCCTTTTTCCTACAAGTTGGAGTTTACAAATACTAATAATACTACAGAGTATGAAACCCTATTACTAGGGTTGTCTAATGCAAGGGACAAAGAAATTAAAATGCTCAAAGTTTTGGGAGATGTCGAATCAATAGTCAAATAGGTATGCAATATTTTCATTGTAAAGAGTGAAAGGCTGAAACAGTATCAAAATTACGTGTGGGATTTAATTAAACATTTTGATGCTTTCTCTATAGAAGCCATACCCAAGGAGTTAAATTATAGAGCTAATTCTCTAGCAGTATCTACTTCCTTATTGCTTCCCCATCTTGATTTCCAAAAAGAGTCTTAAGGATTGAGATGATTTATAGACCCAGTTTCCCATAATAATGTCAACTATTAGCAGGTATTTGAAAATAACAAGCAGATTTAGGCCTTTTTAGCAAACGCTAAATTTTTTTACAATTTTTTTGAGGTTAGCACTAATGATTACAAGGAATTTTGTTTGGATGATCCATACGACTTGTAGGATGGAATTGTTCAACTAAAGGGTAATAAGATTCCTAATGGTTTGGTATCTTTAGAAGATTTTTTTGATTGACATGACCAGGTGATAAAGAAGAAAATGAGTGAATTCATGAGCAATGTAGGGGAATATGAGGCTATGAATATTGGAGATGTTGAGTCTCCAAATTTAGTATAAATAGGGCAATATTGTACTCTTGAAGAAAAGAAAAGGTTGGTGGCATTGCTATTGAATATAAATAAGTCTTCACTTGGTGTTATGATGATTTAAAAGCTTTATGGGTGGGAGATTCCAACATCACATACCATTGAAGGGAGGAATACTTACTTTCAAACAGAAACAAAGAAATTACAACCCCAAGGTTATTGATGATATCTTCAGGGAAATTGATAATATGTTAAAATCTAGGATCATATACCCAATCCATCATTCAACTTGGGTGGCCAACATTGTTCCTATTTGAAATAAAATTAGGGAAATAAGGATTTTTGTGGACTTTAGGAATCTCAATCATGCATCCTTAAAAGATAATTATCCACTCCCAATAAATGGATTATATTCTCCAAATAGTGATTGGGTTAGAAATGGTGTCCATTCTTGATGAATTTTTAGGATATAATCAAATTAGTGTTGCAAGGAAGATCAACATAAAGCAACATTCACTACATTGTGGGGAACTTTCACCTACAACCAAATGTCGTTTGGACTCATTAATGTCAGAGCCACCTTCTAGAGAGCTATGGATATGTCATTTGGTGATCTCCAGAACAAAATTATTTTTGTCTATCTAGATGACTTGATGGTATTCTCTAAAGGGTTCAGATCATTTGAAATATTTAGAGAGAATCCTTCAAAGGTGCAAAGAACATGACATCTTGAATCCTAAGAAGTCAGTATTTGGAGTCACTAAAGGTAAGTTATTAGGGCATATAGTATCAAAGGAGAGAATTAGAATAGATCCAGAAAGAGTTAAATCTATTTTGTAGTTGAGCTTACCTTCCAATAAGACTGAAGTTAAATCCTTCTTTGGACAAGTCAATTTTCTAAGAAAGTTCATGTTTGACTTCTCTGAAATTACCAAGCACATAGTGGACATGATGAAAGAAAAGAAAAGTTTTTAAATGGAATGAAGCTAGAAAACAAGCTTTGAAAGAAATTAAGGAAGAAATCACTCATGCTCTAGTGATAGTTCATCTATATTTTAGGAAAGACTTCATTTTTATTGTTATATTTCTAAACATACAATGTCTGACATCTTACTGCAAGTTGAAGACCGGAGAATTCAAGCACCAATATATTTTATGAGTGTAAATTTAAAGAAACATGAGTTTAAATAATATAATATCAAGAAAAATGCATTTGTTATAGTTAAATCAATCAAACAATTTTGTTTCTATTTATTGTACTCTCATTTGATTGTCTATGCATTAGATCCTACTATTAAAAGTGTACTTACTCAATATGATATTGGTTGCAATAGAAGAGGAGGATGCATAGCCAAGGTTTAGGAGTATGATATAGACATTAAGCCCACCAAAATAGTCAGAGGAAGGGAATTGTGTAAATTGATGGCTGAGAATCAATTCGAGGAAAAGGATGAAGATTTTTTCATGGTGTTATTTGTTAGCCTTTAGGATGAATGGTTTTTGAATGTTACATATTACCTTACATATGGAGAATTCCCAAAGAATTTTTCCCCTAGGAAAAGAGGAATCTCAAGTTGAAAGAAGATAAGTATGTTAGTCCGGAAGATACTTTGTACAAAAAAGGGTTGGATGGCACATTTCTGAAATGTGTTGATAAAATCAACATAAGAGATTACTGGAGACATTTCATAATGATCTTGCAAGGGACACTTCTCTTCTACTATGATTTCTTTTAAATTTTAAGGACTTGTTACTATTGGCTTGGGATGTTTAAAGATGCATATTATTGGGTGGAAAATTGTAAAAACTACAAATAATTCGCAGGAAGACCTCAGTTAGCAAAACTTCTATTAAGAGTCATGGTGATCAAAGAGCCATTTCAGCAATGGGGGTTGGACTGTATAGAACTTATTAGTCCTCAATCTAGTGTAGGGAATACACACATTCTCACTACCACAAAATATTTCACCAAGTGTGTGGTGTGAGATGGGGTTCTTAATATCTAGCCTATATTAGTGATAGCTAAACACCTCTAGAATAAAAAACCACATCAACAAGAGAATATAAACAATGAGAAATTGAAATGAAATCATGCGTAAATAAATAATCCCCATTGTAGTTTCTTCACTTCTCTTGTCTCTCCTTCTTCTTCTTATGCCAATATTGCCCTCAATTTTGTTGTTGAAGTAGTGCAAGTACCTGCAAATAGCAAGCAAGAAAGTTGGAGAAAATTAGTTGTTAAGTTGAAAGTGAGAGAGGAAGGTTGCTTTTATGGAGAACCATTAGAATGGACGGTCTAGATTAATCCTCAAGAAGGATTCCAAGATCAATGGTGGAGGATGCATGAGAGGGAGGTTACAGAATGGATGGCCAAGATTAAACTTCTAGAAAGATGCCAAGATCAATGGTCTAGAATTGATGCACCAAGAATATGCTATTCTTGGAGGAATCATGATAGATAGACATGCAAGCTATGATAGACATGCAGGCTATGACAGACATACAGGCTATGACATGAAATAATGATAGGGCATCTTTGACCAAAATGGAGGGATAAATAATTTATTTTAAATAATTTATTCAAAAATGGAGGAAAATAGAGAAAGGGGACAAGTGGCAAATAAATAATTTATTCGAGGAAATAAAAGATGGAGCATTTAAATAAATTTATTTAATTTAATTAAATGTGAGGATGAAAATTGGAGAGGGATTAAATAATTTCAATAATTATTTAATGATGGAAGAATAAAGGGTCAAATAATAATTATAATCTAACTATAGAAAAATAATTAAATAAATGATGATTTATTTAATTATAGAAGAAAAGGGGGTACATTAGTGACACAATTAAATTATTTAATCGGTCAAAATAGAATAAAGATTAGAAAGTCAATTAATTAAATAATTAAAAATTATCTAATTAATAGAGGAATAAGAACATAATTGAATAATTAACATTATTCAATTATCGAATGACAGAGACCAAGAAAAGTGATGCTTGTATGCTTTGGACATTTTTCAGTGTCTACATTTTTCCCCTCTTTGACATAATGCAATTTATTGTGTTGTGTCAAAAAAACTCATTCAAAAGATATTCCAGGATGCCCTAGTGACATCAGGGTACCTGTATTCCCCCTCAAGCAGACATGTGGGTTTAAAGAATGTGAATGTGCTCTCAAAATGGATGATAAGACTAGAGGATGAAGGATAGAAGAAATGCTAACATGGAGAAGATGGATGTTAGCATGAAAAAGGAAAGGAAGATGGAGATGAAAATCTAGACAAGAAATGATAAGGGAACCAACTTTCATTCTTAAATTTTTATGTTTATCATCATTGAGCATCAAAAATTTCACAAATGGACCACAAACACCATGGTATGACATTGACCAAGGTGTGCAAGGTGACAATTTGGGAGAGACAAGCAGTCAAAAGATAAAATCAACAGATAAGGAATGCCTCGATTCATACTAAGGACCCAATTATCCCATTTTTTTTGCCAAGACAAACCAAAAACAACAAGTAGAGAAAAGAGGCCATGATCCATCATTGTCCCTCTAAATCCATTAACAGGACATCCTTGAGGAGATTGGTAGCATGACTAAAAATCAATCAAAATGATAAGACAATTCTAGACCAATAAATTGTTTGCCAAGTGTTTTCCAATGGTAATGATATGATTCTTTGATTGATTGATTAAGTTATTGATAGGTTGAAAAGAATTGATTGATAAGTTGACAAAGGTTGACAAATTGATTTGATCGATAGGTAGACTTGAATATTGTTTGACAAGTTGACAAAAGTTGACAAATTGATTTGATTGATTGCACCTAGTTTTAGGAAGGACACATCCTAAATATGGAAAAATTGATTGATCAAGATGATAAGATTGGATGATTTTGACAAATATTGATTGACAAGGGTTAAAAAATTGATTTGGTTGACTACGCCTAGTTTCAAGAAGGACACATCCTGACCAAGGCAAGATTGATTGATTGATTGTACCTAGTTTCAGGAAGGACAGATCCTGATTAAGGAAAGATTGATTGACCATGTTGACAAGATTTGTTAAAGATTGATCAATAAAGTTGAAAAAGTTTGATTGATAATGATTGTGCCCGATCTCAGGAAGGACACATCTTGACTAAGGAAAGATTGATTGACAAGGTTGATAGGATCAATTGATTGTTTGAAAAATATTGATTGATATGACCAAGCAATGTGACGATACCCAACTATAGGAAGGACACCTCCTATTTAAGGAAAAGGACGCATGTGATAAAGTTGACCAATTGATAAATGTTGACAAGGCACCTAACTACAAGAAAGACATCTTGCTTAAGGTAAATGATCAAATTGACAAAGTCTAATCTCAGGAAGGACACATCTTGATAAAAGAAAAAAGATAGGACCGAATGAGACAAATGACATGATGCCCCATTCTAGTTGAATGACCAGATTGATTGATGATAAGATGATTGATTGATGAAAGATTTTGTTGGTTATGTTTGTTTGTTGTTTCATGATTTGGTTTGAATGATGAGTGTTTTTCAAACCAAGGACTTGACCAAACCTGACAAACCCTAAGGGACTTGACCTAGGGGAGCTCGAGGGCTCATCGATAGATGGCCTTGCCTACATAGCAATGCAAAAATACCTCGTAGTTCGACACAACTTGACTTTGTCAAATTCAAAAAAATACTGGGTGATCTCACAATAGTGGTTTACAATTTTTGGCTAAATTGGACACTAAAATTATTATTTTTAACTAAATCTTCACATTCGGGCACCTATAGCGGCTAAACCATGAGGAATTTGAGGATGATGCAAACTAGAGTCTCGTCACATTTTTTCTATAGATTCTAAAAATATTTTTTTCAAAATTTTTAGAATTAGATTGCATTCTTTTTCCATCTCCCACGAAAACTGGTTTTTTTCATAAAACAACATTTTTAAAAGTGACGCACACCGTATAACACAACTTTTTTTCCATGAAGGATAAAATTCCAATTCTTTCAAATTTAGTTGTAACTATGATATCTAGTGCTTCACTTGGTTAGATAGTTTTTATTGAATAATTTTTCTTTAATCAAGTTTTGAATTCAAACCAATTACAATTCAGACATACGCGACCGTATAACGCGTAAATTCTTTTGTATATATCAAAATTCAATTGTTTTTTTTTTGTTGGATCAAGGACTTCAATATTTGCTAAACTCATATTTTTCAAATTTTTTTTTTGATAATCTGATATTTTTCCACATGTGCAGAACAAAGACCTTCATTTTCAGTGAAGAACCAATGTTTAATAAAACTAAAAAAACAAATACATAGTAAAATCAAAAGATATTAAAATTATATTTGTTGGATAGCTCGTTCTGAGGACTACCTGATTCCAGATGGGTTTTTGAAAACTCCTCCATTATGATCCTCAACCCGACCTCCGAAGCGTAAAAAATTACACCTTTTTTGTGTCTCGGGAGGGGGATGAGGGGCAAGGGGGGTTTGAACGAACCCCTAGGGGTTCGGCCGAACCCAAAGGGGTTCTCTCGAACCCCTTCAAGGGGGTTCAGCCGAACCCCTTTGCTATGCATTTGGGTTTTTTTTTGTGGCCAAAATTCAAAGGGGTTCGCTTGAACCCTAGTTCGGTGAACCCCTAATGGGTTCGCTCGAACCAGTAGGTTCGTACGAACCCCCAAAATCCCTTTTTTGCTTTGGGGTCATTTTTGTGAGTTTTCCTTCCTCACTTGAATTGTAAACCACTATTGTGGGCTTCACCCTGCTGAGTCATAATTTTATTTGGACAACCAAAGGAATTGCGACAGCCTAAGATGCCTCGGGGGGCTCATTTAAAGCCCGACTCAAATAAGACTTTTTGGGATTTTGATGTTTTCTTATTTTTTGGATTTTTGATGTTTTGCCGTTTTGGTTTCGGTTTTATGATTTTTTTGGTATTTTGATTTTTTATGATTTTTTTGGATTTTGATGGTTTTAAGATTTTTTTTTTGGATTTTGAAGTTTTCTAATTTTTTGGGATTTTGATGTTTTAAAAGGCCGATACCATGTGTAGGATCCCATGAAGACATGAGTCAAGGAATTGCCCCCAGTCAAGTACAAGATCAATTTATTATGTGTTGGGGAAGTAGTGAAAAAATGTGAAGGATGATCATGAAAGTGGAGGACACTAAATGTCAATGGTCCTCAGGCCATGGAAAGGATGACAAAACTTTATTATGGATGAGTGAGAATTTTTTATGGATGATAACTATAAGGATCATGAAAAATTCATATGAAAGATACCCAAAATCAACCAAGTAGAAATGCACAAGGACTCAAGGACAAACATGATCTTGCCCTTAGTCAAGCTGAAAACCAATTGATAGGTGATGACAATGACAATGTTGTTTAATATGGGAAGGACACATCTTGAAACAATGTGAGGATTGGGAAAGACATATCCCGATGATGATAATGTAACTAAAGGATCAAGGTCTGCAGCAAGGCTAGGAACAAAGCCAAGGAATGTTTTGGATGATGTGCTAGGGTGCATAACAAGATTTTATGGATTAGGCTTGTTGCATTTGAAATGACTAACCTTAGGACTAGATGGGATTATGGAGGGAACTTGGATAAACATATTAGAATCCTTAAATGAATGAAAAGGGAAACTAAGTCCAACAATAGGTATGGAAAGATAATGGATTGATTTTGGAAAAGGATAGGAGACATAAGGATTATTTACTGAAAGAATTAGCATATGATCTCCAATGACTATGTTGCATAGGAACAATTTATTTTCTTCGAGATATTGGTTTGGATAAATTCTATGAAGGCGATGCCATGATATTTCATGGATAGTGTATGACTAAAGGATAGACATGTCAAAAATTTTCCCAAAGCATGATTTATGTTTGTGCCCCATTTCTTATCAAGATCAAGGTAGGCAGGAAAATGGATGGAAACAATATGGATTAGATAGATGGAATTGTCATTAGAAATGCATGGGAGATGAGACAAATTGCCCCCAAGTGTAATGGTGCACATAGATAATTTCTCTTACAAATGATGCCTTTTTTCCAAGTTTTTATCATGGTACTTATGAAAAGTGCAATAAAAATGGCTTTCACTATTGGACAAAATTTTTCTCTTTACATTTTTTTTTCTTTTTTTTGGTGTCACCAAGATGCTTGTTTTCTAGGTTTTCATCAAGGTGGCAATTTTTTTGACGTTTTATATTGACTTGATGTTTTAGATGATTGTGAATTTTTCTATATCCTTTGATGGTGTTGATGTAGATACTGGTGTCATGCTATGCCAATAATGACCTTTGTGGAGTAGTTGTCTTGTTAGGGTCATAACACTTGCATACAACTGATCGATGTCACTGTGATCCTTTCTGATACTAGAGTTGGCTTTATTAGAATACACACATCATGATAGAGTACCATGGGATTCCTTATGATAAAGATTTGCTTCCAACATGCGATGGATTTGTGAAGTAGGATTTTCACACTTTAGATGAGATGTAGGATTATGATGGATGATGGTAGGTGTGGATGGACTATTTGGTGTTTTGGATGTAACAATTTTTATTTCCCAAACTTGGGATGGTGGATGATGGAGTTTGGAATTTTTATTGGATAGTGTTTGGAACCAACACTTTTATATTCCTTGCTTGATGACCATTTTGAAGGAGGTGGAAATTTCTTATATGTGGGAGTCCTCTTTTCCTGTGGCTCCTCATTTTGATTGACTTTTACTTTTGAACTATTTTCTTTGATCGATCCATTTTTATTTGGGATCCATTTTAATTTCATTTGTCCACTTGGATTTTTGTTTGATTTAATGGCCTTTGACATTTGATTATTTTGAACTTTGGAATTGTAATAATTTTCTTTTTGTTGGTTCCAAATTGAAGATTTATTCATGTTGGAATGACAATTTATGGTGTGGATGGAAGGAGTGTTAGCAACAACCTTATGGTAAGAACTACTCATGGCGCCAATTTTGATGTTTGTATCTAATAAAGTTGCCCCCAATATTGAGGAGCTGATAGGGACAGGGTTGGTTGGATCTCACACCGTTCCATGCTCTGAGTCCTTGCCTTGAGAACTCCTAAGGGATATTTTTCACCCTAACCTATAAGCCCTATTCCTGATAGTAGAACTCCTGGTCTTACTGTCCAACCCTGCTAGCTTCTTCAATGCCTTAACCAAGCAACTCTTGGTGCTCTTCCTCTCTTACTCTTCCTAGCCTTTAATCCTTCTAAAGACTAATTAACCTCCATTTTCTCCCTAACTTGTTTGCAGGGGTGTGATATAACTCCATGGTTTCCAACCACCCTACTGTGACTCTTGTCCAAACACAAGCCTTCTTTTTTCCATCGCTGCCACCAAAACCTAGGTTAGGGCTTGGGAAAGGCTTGTAGCCCTTGAGCCCCTTTTAGGCCTCTTCACTCAAGGGAACCGTTCAAAAATCCTCTCTTTCCAAATTTTGTGCAAAACTTCCTTCTAACACCTTGGCTCAGTTTCAAGCTCTACAAGATTTTTGGGGTTTGGGACCTTTTCTGCCTGCACACAGGTACAACCTAGATTTTGCAAGAAACTAGGGTTTTAGTCTATTTCTTGGCCTATTTTGCTTCTTCATGCCACCAATTGTTCTGAAAAAGGTTACACCTCTCTTGCAAACATTCTTGATACCTCATGCAAACACTACACACCCTGTAATGTTAATTCTTTGTCACCCCTGCCACGTTAGGGTCTGATTTCAACCATCTTTTCCAAATCGGGCATCACAAGCTCACCTAGGAAAATATTTTAAGCATGCTTCCAGAACTCTTAAAGACTCCTACCACTAAGATATGTACACTAATGGAGTTTATCCACCTTCCCAATGTCTCCATACTTCTTGGTACGGTGGGAGTGCGGGCTAAAACTCCATTTTTATCACAATTACCAGTCAAAACAACAACAAGAAACAACATAGAATCTACAAGACAAATGAAAGTGATGGGATTACTAACTAATGAACTAGATAAAAGCTTCCAAAAAGCTTCACTACATACTATCTAATCCAACAAAAATCTTTTCTCAAACCATTTATCTGCTATTCCAAGAACAAGAATAGGAAAAACTAGAAAATATTAACAAGAACACTGTTTTTCTTCCACTCCTGAAAACACAGTCCGTACAATCAAGCTTCCAACCCCTTGAAATTTCAAATCAAGTTTTAAATATGCCTCCCAAATGGTTAAGCTTCATATTTTGAACCTTTGGATGACCTAAAGTTGCAAGTTGTAAAACCCCATGTGTTTTCAAGCTTTTTGGCAATTTTTACAATTTAACCAAAATGAAGAGTTAAAACCACTTAACTCTTGTTAACCTCCTTCCAACTAATCAAAACCATCCCTAGGTCACCACTACTGGTCTACATGACCTTATGAGGAAACACAAGGTAACATCATACAGATCAACCAAATGCCAAAAAGGCACAACAAAGCAAAAACTCACTTCCAAAAGCTCCTGATTACCTAGGTGCTCCTACACCATTCTCCCCCTCTCAGCATAAACACAAAGAACTGGAAGGAGGGATCATTTCCAAGTCAATTCCAAGTTTCTTGAACTAATCTTCTTGTATCCAAGTGGCTTCGGATTCTGGCTTGTTCTTCCACTTGATAAGGTGCTCCATGTACACCTTATGTCTTGTAGCTTTCTGCACTCTTGACTGCAAGACCTTCTCTGCCTGAAGCTTTTCTTGCTGAGGAAATTTCACATTATTGATGTCCTTGAGAACTTCCTAACTATTCTAACCCTCATCATTGACTGATCCCTTGTACTTGATCAAGTCAGCAACGTTGAACACTTGAGAGATGCACAAATCTGATGGTAATTCCACCTTATATGCATTCTTGCCATATTTGGCCAACACCTTGCATGGACCCACTCTCTTCATTTGCAACTTGGTGGAAATCCCCTTCTACAATCTGGATTTATTGAGGTGAACCATAACATATTCCCCAACTGCAAATTGCACATCTCTCTTTGACAAATCAGCTTTTTCCTTCAACTTTTGGGTTGCTGCTGTAACTGTTTGCTTGACCTGCTCATGAATCTCTTTCATTGTCTGAGTGAAATCTTCTGCATGTCCACTCCTATTCTCCTAAGATCCAAGGTATCTAAGTTCACAAATACCTCTTGGGTGCATCCCATACACCACTTCAAATGGACTTTTCCCTGTAGTTCTATTAACACTGTCATTGTAGGCATATTTAGCTTGGGAAATCAGCATATCCCATGTCTGTCCATATTTTTTTGTCAAGAACCTTAGAAGATTACCTAGCACTCTGTTAACCACCTCTGTTTGACCATCGCTCTAAGGATGGTAAGCTGATCCAAATGACAGATTTGTACCCAATCTGCTCCATAAAGTCTTCCAAAAATGGCTCATGAATTTCACATCCCTGTCTGATACAATGCTCAATGGCAATCCATGCATTCTTACAACTTCCCTGAAGAAGAGATGGGCTATGTAACTTGCATCATGTGTAGTCTTGCAAGGGATAAAGTGACTCATCTTGCTAAATCTGTCCACAACTACATAAACACTGTCAAAACCAATTTTGGTCTTAGGAAGACCTACCACAAAATCCATGCTCACACACTCCCATGGTCTATTAGGAATTGGTAAAGGTTGATACAAACCAGCATTGCTAGCTCCCCCTTTGGCTTTCATGCAAACTACACACTGCTCCACATACCTTCTAACATCTCTTGCCAATTTAGGCCAATAATAGAACCTTTGAACTAGTTCTAAGGTCTTATTGATACCAAAATGCCCACTAAGACTGCCATTATGTTTTTCTTGAATCAGATTTTCCCTCATTGACCCTCTTGGAACACATAACATATTACCCTTAAATAACAGTCCATTTTGTAGTGTATATTCAACATATTGACTATGAAAATGATTCTCAAAATCAGAGCATACCTTGTAGGATTCCGAGAAGTCTTCATCCTCATCATAGAGGTCTTTGAAACTCTCTAATCCAATGCTTTTCAGCTGTATTTCTTGGACTGTCAGCAACCTTCTGCTTAATGCATCTGCCACCTTATTCATTTGCCCTTTCTTATGCTTGATGGTAAAAGTGAAAGCTTGGATGTATTCCATCCATTTCAAATTTCTATTACTCAGCTTCTCTTGGGTGTTAATGTAACTGAGTGCCTAGTTATCAGTGAAGACCACAAACTCCTTGGGTAACAAATAATGCCTCCACTTCCTAAGGGACTACACTAAAGCATATAACTCAAGATCATAGGTAGAGTACTTTTGCTTGGCTTCATTGAGCTTTTCACTAAAGAAGGCTATAGGCCTATCTTCTTGACTAAGTACTCCTCCTACTGCTACTCCACTTGCATCACATTCTACCATGAATAACTTGTCAAAGCCAGGTAACAAAAGTATAGGTTGGGTTGCTACCTCTTGTTTTAGTTTCTCAAACCCTTTATCAGCCTCTTGAGTCCACTTAAACTTTGTTTTCTGACCTCCCTTGATTGTATCTAATACTGGTGCACAGATGCCACTAAAGTTCCTTATAAATTTCTTATAAAATTGAGCTAAACCATGAAAACTCCTTACCTCTATTGCTGTGGTTGGTGTAGGCCAGTTTAGGATGGCTTCCACCTTGCTTGGATCCATCTTCAACATTCCTTGGGATACTACAAAGCCTAAAGCCTAGATACACAAGCTCTTGTTTGAAAAACTCACACTTCTCAAGGTTAATTGCCAATTGTTCTTCTTGCAACCTTTTAAGAACCATCTCCACATGCTTCAAGTGTTCTTCTACTGTCTTACTAAAAATTAGTATGTCATCAAGATAGACTACTACAAAGATCCCTGTGAAATCCTTATGCACCTCATTCATTAGTCTCATGAACGTGCTAGGGGCATTTGAGAGGCCAAATGACATTACTTTCCACTCATATAAGCCATAATTTGTCTTAAAAGTTGTCTTCCATTCATCATCTTCCTTAATTCTGATTTGATGGTAGCCACTCTTGAGGTCCAACTTAGTGAAATACTATGCTCCTCCAAGGCAATCCATTAAATCTTCAATTCTAGGTATTGGGAACCTATACCTAATGGTGATCCTATTAATTGCTCTAGAATCAGTACAAAGTCTCCACTTACCTCCTTTCTTAGTTGCTAAAACCACAGGGACTGCACATGGGCTGATGCTCTTTTGAATTAGACCTTGATTCAACAATTCTTCCACTTGCCTTGCCACCTCTTGGTTCTGCTTAGGTGTAAGCTTGTATGCTGCTTTGTTAGGCAATGAGGGTCCAGGTATGAAGTCAATTTGATGACTTATTGCTCTCTTTGGTGGTAGAGTTGCAGGTGTACCATCACTCACTATGCTCTTGTACTTATCAAGCAACCTTTGGACTGCTTCTAGTAAGACTATCCTTTCAGCCTTTTTCTCCTCTTTGGGCTCCATCATGATCACATACCCTTCACTCCCTTAGTGTAGATCCTTGATGAACTCTATACTGCTGCTCAACATATTGTTTGGTACCTTGGACTGCCCTTCATCTTCCTCTGTCAATGACTGTAGCTTGAAGGTTCTTCCATCCTTCTTGAACGAAATGGTGTTCTCCTTCCCATCATAAACAACACTTCTGTCATATTTCCATGGTTTTCCCAGTAGCAGATGGCATGCATCCATGGGTAATACATCACAAACTAGCTTGTCTTTATAACCTCCAATTGAAAATTCCACTGTTACTTGTTCATTCACCAAAACACTCTGCCCTTTATTCAGCCATGTGACCTTGTAGGGATTAGTATGAGGTACCTTCTATAGTTTTAACTTAGTTACTGCCTCCTCTAAGATTATATTATCTGTAGAACCAGAATCTACAATGACCTTGCATACTTTTCCAAGTATTTTTCACTTTACTCTAAAAAGAGCTCTTCTTTGCTTAGGTTCCTCTTTGACTGGTTGTCTGATCAACACTTTGTTAAACATCAGACTCTCTCCAATTTCAGATTCTATGTGACTAACCTCAGTTGCCTTAGGACTCATGGTGTCGTCTTGTGCATAGGCCACTCTCTTTTCATTGCTTGAAGAAGAAGCTTTCTCTGGGCATCTATATGCTGGGTGACCTAGTTGGTTGCAATGGTAACACTTCATGGTGGCAAAGTAAGAGTTACTTCTGCCTACTCCTCTTCCTCTATTTGAACCTCCTTGAGGTCCTCTTCCTCTATTAAATCCTCCTCTTGAAGATGTTTCACCTCCATGCTCAGTGATTTTTGATTCTCCTTGGTTTCTTTGGTCACTACCTCTCCCTTGGTATCCGCCACACTGTCCTCTTTGATCTCTGCCTCTTCCTCTGCCCCTAGAGGACTGATCATGCTTTCTTTTGTTCCTTTCCTCAATCTTCATAGCTAACTGATAACATTGGTGGACTGTTTTAGGACTCAAAAGAGCCATCTCTTCTTGGATTTTCCATTTTAAGCCATTAAGATACCTAGCCACTTTTAGGCTCTCATCATCTTTCACACTAGATCTCAAGCAAAGCTTCTGAAACTCTTTAGTATAGGTGTTGACATCTTGGTCCTTCTGCCTTAGAATTTTCCTCTTCTTATGAAGTTGGATCTCATAATCATTTGGCATATAGGCTTCCTTTACCTTAGCAACCATTCCTTTCCAAGTTGATATGGGATGCTTGCCTTCTTTCTCCCTTTTAGTCTGAACAAATTTCCACCATGTCAAGGCTGATCCTCTCAACCTTGATTTTTCTACCTTCACCTTCTGTGCTTCAGTGACTCCATCACACTCAAAGTGATTCTCCATGCCTTCTATCCAATCCATGACTAGGTCTTCTTCCATCTTTCCACTGAAAAGTGGTATACCTTCAAGTGCTTTTCCACTCAAGGCTTTCAATGCCTTCAAGAAATGCTCTTCCTTCAAAACAGGGTCAGGTTTAGGGGTCTTGTCCTCCTCTGCTATCTCTTCTTCTTTTGGAATTCTTCCCTCAAACTGTGCACTCCTCACTGCTGCCTCAAGTTGAGCTATTCTTTCCCTTAACTGCTTATTGTCTTCTTCTTGCTCTTCAACCATCTTTGCCAGTTCTGCATTCGTCACCATGGTGGAAGTATCACTTGACTCAATGTCTGACATGCAAAATTTCTTTCCCAAATCTTTCACTGGCTCTGATACCAATTTGATAGGGACAGGGTTGGTTGGAACTCTCACCGTTCCATGCTCTGAGTCCTTGCCTTGAGAACTCCTAAGGGATCTTTTTCACCCTGACCTATAAGCCCTATTCCTGATAGTAGAACTCCTGGTCTTACTGTCCAACCCTGCTATCTTCTTCAATGCCTTAACCAAGCAACTCTTGGTGCTCTTCCTCTCTTACTCTTCCTAGCCTTTAATCCTTCTAAGGACTAATTAACCTCCATTTTCTCCCTAACTTGTTTGTAGGGGTGTGATATAACTCCATGTTTTCCAGCCACCCTACTGTGACTCTTGTCCAAACACAAGCCTTCTTTTTTCCATCGCTGCCACCAAAACCTAGATTAGGGCTTGGGAAAGGCTTGTAGCCCTTGAGCCCCTTTTAGGCCTCTTCACTCAAGGGAACCATTCAAAACTCCTCTCTTTCCAAAGTTCGTGCCAAACTTCCTTCTAACACTTTGGCTCAGTTTCCAAGCTCTACAAGATTCTTGGGGTTTGGGACCTTTTCTGCCCGCACACAGGTACAACCCAGATTTTGCAAGAAACTAGGGTTTTAGTCCATTTCTTGGTCTGTTTTGCTTCTTCCTACCACTTATTGTTCTAACAAGGGTTACACCTCTCTTTCCAACCTTCTTGAGACCTCCTGCAAACACTACACACCTTGTAATGTTAATTCTTTGTCACCCCTGCCACGTTAGGGTCTGATTTGAACCATCTTTTCCAAACCGGGCATCACAAGCTTGCCTAGGAAAATATTTTAAGCATGCTTCCAGAACTCTTAAAGACTCCTACCACTAAGATATTTACACTAATGGAGTTTATCCACCTTCCCAATGTCTCCATACTTCTTGGTATGGTGGGAGTGTGGGCTAAAACTCCATTTTTATCACAATTACCAGTCAAAACAGCAACAAGAAACAACACAGAATCTAAAAGACAAATGAAAGCGATGGGATTACTAACTAATGAACCAGATAAAAGCTTCCAAAAAGCTTCACTACATACTATCTAATCCAACAAAAATATTTTCTCAAACCATTTATCTGCTGTTCCAAGAACAAGAACAAGAAAAACTAGAAAATATTAACAAGAACACTGTTTTTCTTCCACTCTTGAAAACACAGTCCATACAATCAAACTTCCAACCCCTTGAAAGGTCGAAGCAAGCTTTAAATATGCCTCCCAAATGGTTAAGCTTCATAGTTCGAACCTTTGGATGACCTAAAGTTGCAAGTTGTAAAACCCCATGTGTTTTCAAGCACTTTGGCAATTTTTACAATTTAACCAAAATGAAGAGTTAAAACCACTTAACTCTTGTTAACCTCCTTCCAACTAATTAAAACCATCCCTAGATCACCACTAATGGTCTACATGACCTTATGAGGAAACACAAAATAACATCATCCAGATCAACCAAATGCCAAAAAGGCACAACAAAGCAAAAACTCACTTCCAAAAGCTCCTGATTACCTAGGTGCTCCTGCACCAGGAGGTACCACTAACAATATTTGATTCTTTGACTGAAGAATATCCATGACCTTGATGTCTAGAATTTCCCTGAAACTATACTGGTTCTAGAATTCCTTTCTCATGTCATCCTAGTCCTCTTCCTTGATAATGCATGTTTTGACATATTCTTTTTGTGATGGGGTATTTGTCATTTTGGAAGCAAGATGCTAACCCATCATTGTGTATGTGGAAATTGTTGCTTGGAAACTTCTCATCTATAAGAAATCATTCTTTGACAAAGGTGGATGATCCTATTTCATAGGATATTTTTGTGTTATCATTAATCATGATTGTTTCTTCTTGATCATTTGAGGTGTCAATTTGATCCATGGTAGATTTTATATCTTCTTCTTTGAATTGATCAATGGTAGCTTCTCTATGTTCTTCATGATCCATAGTAGCCTTTTCTTGTTCTTCTTTGACTTGATCCATGTCATTTATTTGATTATCTATGTGGCCAAAGGAGGCAAGTGTATCATCTTGGGAAATGGAGGTGTTTGGAGTTCAGATAGGATCAACTTCAACTATTTGATCATGGATGGTATAAAGGTCGATGAGAGGATCATTTTGGATTTCTTGTTTAATGGTATGATCTTGGTAAAAATAGGTTTTTCTTGGACGAAATGATTGGGAATGAGATCTTGATCAAGGATAGGTGCATTTTGGATGACATGATTATCTTGAAGGACTTCTTGGATGGACTACTTCGATCTTGACATGAAGGTGAAGCTATGATGTCATGCTTTGGACTTTTCTTTTTACATGTATCCCAAGGTGTAGGAAATGTGATGTGATTTTGGAGACCATGACCAAATGTATTTTCATGACTAAATGTAGATTGGGATGGAGTGAATAGGAATGTATTAGTGGATGATGGAATAGGATAGGATGTGGAGACTTGGAATGGACTAGTGGATGATGGATTATGATAGGATATGGAGAATTGGAATGGACTAGTGGAAGGTTGGTTTCCCTTGTCAAGGTTAGGATAAGGGTGATAAGTGGATGTTTGTTGAGGATTAACGAGATGAATTGTGTCAAGTGACTGTTGATAGTGAGGGTAGATGGATGAATGGTTGAGGCTTATGGATTGTTGGTAAGAAGGGTATGTGATTGGTTGGTATTGATGACTGAGGATTGATTGGTATTCAACTTGACTACGAAAAAGATCAAGGTAAAGTGAAGACATGGTCATGAATTTGGATTAGGATGGATAAGAAAAACTTAGTGAGGACCAAGTAAAACTTGTGACCTTTGGATGAAAATGCAAGGTGACAATGCACAATGGATATGAGACTATGCTATGTTTTTTTGGATTTTAAG
Organism: Sequoia sempervirens; assembly: GCA_007258455.2. Classification (NCBI taxonomy): domain Eukaryota; kingdom Viridiplantae; phylum Streptophyta; class Pinopsida; order Cupressales; family Cupressaceae; genus Sequoia; species Sequoia sempervirens. Next base: position 109,422,610 of record VDFB02168118.1, read on the forward strand.
GATATGAGGATGATAATGACCAAAGGATGTGTTTTTTTTTGTGATTTTTGGGATATATAGGGATGAAAAATGACAATTCAAGGATGATAATGACCTTATGACCGAAGGGATATGATATGCAAGGATGATAAATGCAAAGCGGTATATGAGTCTAAGCTATGTTTTTATTTTTATTTTTTGGATTTTAAGATATGAAAATGTAAGGATACTAATGTAAGGATGACAATGCCTAAAAGATGGGGGATAATGAATACTAAAGCACACTAAAAGATTGAGTGATGGTCAAAGTGAGTGATAAGATGACTAAATGATAATAATGCAAGATTAAGATGATAACGAGATTAATCTATAATTTTGTTTTATTTCATGTATTTTGAGGTATGGAAATGTAAGGATAATGAAGGATTTATATGATACTGAGGTAAAGTGAGCTATTTTTTTTGTATTTTTGGAATAATGGGTAAAGTGCAATCTAATGAAGGGTAGTCTAAATGAGGGTGATCTAATGCAAAGGAATCCTAAAATTTTAAACGAAGGGTGGCACTCAAGCTAATGTGAATCCAAGGCAACAAATTTCAAATGTTATTGACCATAAGAGCATAACCAAGACCAAGACACAAGACAAAGACTCAACTTGAAAAAGTGACAATGACAAGACAATGACAATGACAATGGTCAATGACAAGTAGAATAAGTAACTATAGACATCGAAAATATACAGATTGATCGCACACTCGATCCTGATCCACTAACATCGTTTCATCCTAAATCATCCCTCGGTCTAACCATTTAATCAAATCTCCTTATCTGATTAAATTCATCAATATTCCTCTCTTAATTAAATAAATCACTTTATCTAATTAAGTCACCTCTTCTCGATAATTAAATTAATCATCTTGATCTAATTATCTGATTTAATCAAATAATCAATTTTATTTGATTAAATCTCTTAAGTCTATCTATTAAATAAAATAAATTAAAACCTTATTTAATTTAATCTAACATTAGCTCCTTTTAATTAAATAAATCAAAATCTTTATTTGATTAATATCTTATCACATTCTTCTCATTATTTGATTTAAATAAATCTTAAAATCTAAGTCAAATAAGTCACATCATCTAATCTCCTATTAAATTAATTAACCCTTGATTAATTTAATCTAATCTCATGTCCCATCCTCTAGATAATGCAAGTTGCACATGAAAATAGATTTAATTCATTTATTAAATCCATATTTTCCCCCACATGGTATCTTTTGGAATATTCCCTCAATTTGAATTAAAAAATTACAAGTCAACATGTACATCCAACAAGGCAATAACTTCATCTGACATGTCCTTTGCCTTGAGCCAAGTGGAATTTATTGCATTTTTCCTTCCCTCTCACAAGTCATTTCAACAAATTTGAATTTCAAATATTTGCATTTATTGGCACAAACCCCAAATCTTGCACATCCATCATCCATTCATAGCTTGACAAGTGGCACCATATCATTGGATGAATGTTATCCCACATTGTTCAAATTTGGACTTTCATCCTTCTTGAATCCTATAAATGAAAGGCTCATATCCTCATTTCATCATCCACAATTTGAGTAAACTTACTATACTCAAATTCATAGCAATTTTCATCCATCTCATTGAGTTTTATAGCTAGGTTATGCAGATTTTATCTTGGAGCATTCATCAATCTTCATCAAAGTGGATCACTCTTCATCATCAATCAACAAAGCTTGCATAGGAGTTGGGAAAGGGCCAATTTCCACATCAAATTGGCACCAAATCCCTCAAGAGATCAAGAATTTATATTGCTTTCATAGGATTTAATCTCTTTTGTTGATTTCTCATTGTATTGCTTTCATTTTCCTATTTAGAGCATTGATAAACGGATTTATTGAGGAACTTAGATTCTAACTTGCATTTCAATCTTCTAATGTGTTTGTTTGTTTTGTTTTGTAGGTATTAGGATATTGGTTCACACATTTGGTGCTAGAAGGAGCGCTTGAATTACAAATCTAACATGATTTTTAAAATTTTCATCGTTTTAATGCTTCTGTGCACTGTTTTAGCACTCTTGCAGGTTCTTTTACCGCTTATGTGCACTATTTTCGCGCTCTTGCAAGTTCTTTTAGCGCTCATGTTCACTGTTTTAGCGCTCTTTAAGATTCTTTTAGCACTTCTATAGACTGTTTTAGCGCTCTTACATGTTCTTTTAGCTCTCTTTAATGTTCTTTTAGTGCTCTTTAATGTTATTTTAGCGCTCTTTAATGTTCTTTTAGCACTCTTGAGTGTTCTTTTAGCGCTCATGATCACTGTTTTAGTGCTTTTAGAGTCAGTTTTAAAATGACCATATCTTTTTCGTATAGAGGTCTTTTTTTATACTCTTTTTTTTGAAATAGGGTAGAATTTTGTAATCTATCCAATGGTGTACATGTTTCTTAACTATTAATGAGTTAAAATTTTCAAATTTTCATCTAAAGTCAAAACACATGATAACTTGGCTAAGTTTTAGGGTGTTTTGGTTAATGATTCATCTAACCCCTATATCCTTTTGTTTTTGATGTGATCTAACGTTTTGATCACTTTTGTAGGTTGGGAATCAGAATCAAAAGAAAGAGAAGCATGAGGAGGATATTTCATTCAATCAAAGTGTTTTTAAACACTTTAGTGTTTGTTTAACACTTCTTTAAGAATTTGTTGCCTTCTCTTTCTTAGGACACTAGTTTTTGTTTGGGCTTAAAAAGAACCTTTTCCATTTCTTGCAAAGGCTAAAATGAACTTTAGGATCAACAACATACTAGATTTTGTTTCTTAGATTAACAAATTGAACAAATGTCTTTCACTTGTGATTTGGTGCTCTAAAATGAACTCACATATTGCTTTGAGGATTTAAAAAAAAACAAGTGTAGCTTTGCTTTTGTGAGGGCTTACTTAGACTAAGGCCATTGAAAAAGGACGTATGTGCTTCTCTCGTGCTTTATAGCGATCTTGAGAATCAAAAGGTCTTTTTCATGACTTTGGGATGAGATAAAGCAATCACCTCCACACTTCGATTTGGGCTTAAAATTGAACAAAATCTTGTGCGAGTGTGAGCGGGGGCTTTATTGCGTATATTCTCTCTCTTTGTTGCATACAAAGATTGATTGAGTTACAAATATTGTTCTTCATTCACTTTTGTTTATCTTAGAGGGTCTGCCTTGGGGAAAAAGTACTCACCCAAGGGAACGACTCAACTAGTAACACTCTAAAGCCAAGAGTATTTCCAGTTGGGATATAAATGTGGATATTGGACGAAACGCCAATATCACGTGGTTGACTCCAACAAGATGGATCTGAAAGGGGACTCTTGCCATGTTGGGTCAACTCCTACGAATAGAAAGTCCTTACTAAAACCCATGTGCTAGAATTTGCCAAAATCTTTTTATCTAT